>CM022766.1:11125778-11490778 GCA_012411365.1 Ameiurus melas | reverse complement strand
TATAATGTCGTAGCAGTGTGCATGGGAGCAGTGAAACTGGTGCATCACGAGTGGAAGACAAGCTCAAACAGTATTGTAGAAAAGCAACTTCCTTTTCCCCGCACTCCTGGCCCTCGGTGCTATATTCTTGTAGTTTGCTAACCTCAGGATCAACCTCATTTCTCATTTGCCATGACAGGATGCTTGCCTCAAAACATGATGTCTAACCACCAGTTTAGTTCGAATGTAGACAACGGCAATAGATTGAGAATTGTACCATTTGGGAATTTCCTTATCACCATCCTCTTATCTTTTAAATCAAGAATGCAGTCAGATTGACTAGCCATGCATAAAGAATTTATCTCTGCCAGGAACAATCGTGACACTAGTTCACAGCTGCTTGACAGCCTGTCACTAAGCTTCTTGTTTTGTGTTACTGAAGGTTTGGGTAAAACATCTCAGACTTTCAGGTAGCCCACACTGGCTGTGTTCAGGGCTAGTATTGTATGCTGGTTGTTATAGGTTTGGTTCTTCCAACAACTATTGGTACCATGACCTTCCTTGCTGCTGAATTGGCACCTTAATATTGGCAAATTTTTCTCTGGTCCTCTGTTTCCTTAAGACCATATATTTTTAGATGAGTCATTGTGGATGGAGTGTCAGAATGAGCTTGCTTGGGTGGGTGATGCCATACTTATTTTAGCAGTGCTGCCTGCCAAGGGTGAAAATGAATCAATCAGGTATGACTTGTGTGCCTGATCCTTATGGTGATAGGGATATTTGGTTTGTCACCTCTTGGTGGATCATTAAAGGTTCTATATAGAACGGTACAACAGCTGGTTTCCCTGTCAGAAAGGGTTCAGAGTTACACTCCTTCAGAAAGCCAAGAACCTTTCTCTTAAGTGTAACAGAACCACTGAGGAACCGTTTTTTAAACCAAAAGTGTAAGCATTTCAAACCAGCCCTCAGAAATTATGGAAGAAGGTGTATTGTCCATGATCCATGAGGACAGAAAGATGATACAGCCAGGGATGTTCTTGATCCAGAATGCTGTGGTGCTTTGACTGGATCCTTTTTGCCAAATCTTCTTTTTAATTAAATCCACCTTCCCTTTCATCATGCACTTCTATTCATGCACACCTGTCCTAGACTTGTTTTCACAGTGCTGCCAATGTGTGTATTGTCTGTAAAAGTAAAAAAAAAAAAAAAAAACACTACAAAGGCATACATGCATAAATACATATAGCACATATACATTTAAAGCCACACACTAGCTAGTCTCTTAGAGATGAGCAAAGTTTCAGCAATCTCACTCTTAATGAGAGTTGAGCTAACCAATCAAAGCTCGTTGTTCTCCCTGGTGAGACATCCTGACTGATTTCAAAGCTACGCCTGATTAAGCAATCCACTCTTCACCATTGAGAGACAAAGAGAGAGAAAGACAGGCAAAGGGGGGGGCCTCTTCACTTTTCACTCAGAATCGCTGTTCCCCTGCAGAGCTGCAAAGGTTCTGTATTTCCTAATCATATCCAAACACAAGTGCTATTAAAAACGAGGTCAAGTTATTTTAAGGGGTTAGGCTTGACTATGAATGAAATATCCAGCAGAACAATCATAATCCTGTCCTGTGTGTACTAACGTCTGCTAGGCTTGGAGGGTGGTTGAAATGTGAATAAAGAAGCACCAGTCAACTTGGAAGATATTACTTTCAGATGGAAATATAGAGGATGTGGGGGTGTGTTCCTATTCAGGAGAATAATGCAGTGCCTTTGTGGTCAAACCAGAAACTGCCTTCGATTTTTAGACAAACAGAACAGATCTGATGGGAAATGTACTGTGTGCATGACAATTTCAAAGTGTGCAAACAGTTTAAGGAGTAATGCAAACAGATACAATTAGCCCTCTACACCACACTATTGCCATATGGCAATTCCTTTGAGAATTTAAACAATATTTTTAAAAACTAATTTATTTCTCTGAGCTTAGACAAAATTACAGAATATCTGAATCTCTCTCAGTCCTACTACTTCCCTGTGAATCACCCCATTACAGCTCCTTTTTTTTTTTTTTTTTTAAACTTCAGAACTGGCTTTGGATTCTAAACATTCCATCTGTGGAATCTGAACTTTCAGCTCATATCTTTGACAAACATGTGAACTACACACTCAAATATGTTGGCAAGCAGAAAAGTGACAGCATGATTAAGTGACTTACATTTATATACTGCCCCCTACTGATCACGTGCTGCAGTGCATTTGCGATGTTCGTGTAGACTTACTTTTAGTTCTGGGTTTTAACAGATTACACATCTGGGGGGTAATTGCATTACTACTTTTTTGGTTAGAAAACAAACGCAAAATGTAATAAACGAAACTCAAATAGGCAAATAATAATTATAAAATAAAGAATAGCAGTTATAGAAAGAGATCAATAACAATCTAAAGAAAATAAAAGTGTGCAAATGATAAAAGGCAAATAATAAAAGCTATTTATATAAGCTAAAGAGGAACGTTTTTGGTTTAAAATCAAAGATAAGTGGCGTTCCATACCTTTGGTGCATAACAACAAAAGTCTGCTCCACTAATCTTTTTAAGTTTAATTAATGGAACAAAGAGAAGGCTAGCACTCGACGATCTCAAGACGTGATTTGTCGTGATGTAATCGAACATGTTTAGGCAGCTAAAAACAATCCCTATTCAAAGATCCTTTAAAGAACCCCCTCCCCATTTAAATCTGACACTAATATAAAGTACATTTTCATTAGTAATGATTTAAAAGAAGACGCAGAAACCAAACGATCCTTTCAGACATGATTTGTATTGACCTGGGGTTTTATCCAGACAGAACAGACTTGGTTAAAACAGTGATTAAGTTACAGTCAGTGATCCCAAGTACTGTACATCTAAACCCTATCCAAACAAAAGTGTATACACAATTAAAGATCAGCACTTCCTACATCAGACACACTAACGTACACCACAAATATAATAGATTAGACAGTTTGTAAAACTAAAAAACACTTGGGTGCCCAAGTATTTGTACCAGTAGTAATGAAGTTACAGATTCTTTCTTTGTGTTTACGCTGCACAAGCTCTCACTGCTGAGATTAACGGCAACACTTTTCACTTTGGACATCGACCATTAAAGAGAACTGACATCAAGGTTTGCTTAAGGTTTCATTTAAGAGCTTGTTGGTCATGTTCAGTCAACATGAAATCACGTTCACCCACATTCAAAAAAAGTTTCAATAAGTCTTCACGATGTTTTAGAGCCAGTTGTACTGCACTTACAGCACCAAAGCCCAGCTTTTCAGAAATTCTGATTCGACTGTTGGCAGTGCTCAGGCACTTTCAGAGGAATGCTGATCAGGTTTTCTTCTCTGTCAGTTAAAGATGCACACACGCAATGCTGTATGCTGAGGAGAAAAAACAGCCATCGCACGCACACTAGCAGGAAACTAGCAAACTTTCAGGGAACCAAACTGCTGACAAAGATTGCTGGATTTCTTCTCTTGTGTAAACGATACTCTCAGTTTCTGAGTCACATCGTGTGTTTGAGTCAGTAAAGCCCGTCATCCAGAGAGCCTTTGACTTGCCAGATCCTCACTGTCCGATCTCTGCAAGAACACAAAATCAGAAACAATATTTAGTGTATTACACTTCAATGCTGGTAAACAGCGTTTGTTAAATATTAATCATGTAAATATCTTAAAAGATTAAATATTCAAAAGCATTAATGTGTATTAGTTTCTACATGCACACAGAGAATAAACATCAGCAGTAACGCTACACTACGTACGGACAGGGCATGTGTAGTTATAAGAAAACAGTGAATGATGGGGTGTGATGTGGTTCAGCTTGAGACACAGAGTTACAGTACAGTTACCACACTGAAGTTCATTCTTTTTTCAAATAACAGCATGTCCCATAGTGTTTTATTCCTCTTATCCCACAGCAATTTGCCTAAATGTATTAACAAATGGCACTTCTTACTTTTTAATCGTTTATAGTCACATGTAATGTTATGGAATATCCGTGAAACTAGTTACTTCCTGTTATTTCTTACACTGCTGCCCCATAACACCCTTCCTACCTACGTGTCAAAACGACAGCATTATCTTACGAGCTCCCAATTTCATGAGCCTACAGTTTATAAACAAATGTTTGCTGTGTACTTTGTTCTTCCATCCAATGCTGTTGTGTTGTCATGTGTAGGTAGTGTGCAACTGCCCTGTGTATTTATTGTTCTTTGTATCTATCAAACCTTGTGTATTTATCGTCCTATGTATTTATTGTGCACTTACAGTAACACTGTTCTCGTGTCTTTGCACTCTGAGTAGTCCTGTGTTCAGATGCTGCTGTATATATTGTACCACCGTCTTGAAGAGACGATATTTCATGCCAATGTATACACGTTATATGGAGGAATGGCAAATAAAACCCACTTGACCCACTATATCAGTTATGTTATAGCAGCTATAAACGGTGACTCAATGTCATTTGATTAGAAACCCCACTATGGACAAATACAAACAAATCAGAAAGAAAAAATTCATTCTTGTCACTGATATTTAGCTAAATGCTTGGTCCAACATCTTAAGTCTTTTTTTTGTTGTTGTTTTTTTTGTGTATTTTTTGTCTGTACGTTTGTTTGTTTTTTGCTCCATCCTGTGCAATCTCTAGCATGTCAAAATCAAAGCCATTTGTTTTATTATTATTATTATTTTTTATTTATTTATTTTATTTTTTTTAGAATAGAAGAATTGAATATATTAAGACCAATAACAAGCCAGTAGGTCATATTGTGAAGGAGCATGTATTGGGTCACATTTGTTCTTTTGTTTAAATTCATCCTACAAGGAATTTTACGAGTTAAGATGTTAACAGACAGATGACGCGTATTAGCATCAAGGTCAATGACGGCTTTAAATGCAAATGGGATTATTTAATCTGAGGCAGATATTAAAGACTACATGGAGAAACATGTGCCTCAAACCCAGTTTTTCTGTAATGCCACAGTTGTCAGTGTGGTTTAGGACACTGTCATATTACGCTTCCCAACATTTGAAGGTGTGCACGGTTGTGCGTGTGGGTGTAGGACTCACTCTGAGGCAGTGAATAGATGAGTGCTGTTGGTGGAGATGCCGTTGATGGCGCAGTCGTGTCCTCTCAGTTCCCCCAGGGGTCTGAGTGTGTCTGAGTGCCACAGCTTCAGGAGACCTCCTCTGCACACGCTAAGTAAAATCCTGGAATCCGGTACCACCGCCAGAGCGCTTACACAATCAGAGTGTGCCCTGTCAACCTGCTGCTCAGGACAACACATACACACACACAGCATTTGTACACCATGCACAGAATGACCTATTAAAGTCTCTTCCTACATCCCATTACAAGTTAATAGGTAATGAATTTATCTAAGAATCTACCTGCAAGCACCTCACTTGCCAAACCCCCCAAAAAAAAAAAAAAAAACTAAAAAAAAAACCCCAACAAATTTCTTCTTCACAAATTTGTCAGGAATTTGGAAACAACTGCAGGATTGATTAAACCTATACCACCACATTAACTATTAAACTTGAAGCACCTGTCTGTGAGCCCAGACTTACCTTCTTACTGTAACTACACACGTTTTCTATTAATTCTAAAACAGTCAATAAATAATATGTTGGGACGTAAAGGACCAATGACATTGGGATTAGTACTACACCTGTTATTTAACAAAACTGCTTATTTATACATAGAATTACATAGCTCAACCTGATGAAGCATGTGAACATTTTGGCATGTAGACATAACAAAAGAATGATCACGTAAAAATTTTTTAGACATAACAAAAGACCTGATCAAAGCCTGACATTCATTGTGTGAGGAATGTCAGGTTTGATCAGGTCTTTTGTTATGTCTAAAAAATTCAGCTTGCTAACACTTAGTTAGCAAGACCGCTTTAGGCAGGAAGAAAGCTTCGACAAGTAAATATAAACATTTCTCATGTTCATGTTCAGACTGTATTGACTACCATGTTGACTACATGGTGTCGGATGTAGCCTCTCTCTATCTTGTACCTGTTTGAGCTGTCTGCTAGAAAGGTCCCATCTCCTGATGCAGTGGTCTCTGGCTACGCTGTACACCGAGTCTCTCAGAATACCCAGGGCGTCCAGGCCATCCTGATGGGCTGGCTCAAAGTTATGAGTAGAAGGAATGCTTCCTTGAGCACCTTCCAAGACGTCAAACATCTGAAACAAAGAGCACACACACACACACACACAGGAAGTCTGTGCTGCTAGGGAGTAGTAATTGGGTATAGCTGATAATGAAGTGGTGTACAAGTACAAACTGGTGAGCCACTGTGTATTTTGTAGAACCTTGAAAGCTTGATTAATATTGTAAAGTTAATTTTTAGGTACAGTAGGCTATAAATTAGCTGCAGTGGCATGTGTGGTGCTGTGAGCGAGCAGAGTTTGAAAAGTGGTAATTAAATATAGCCTACACACTAGAAGCTTAAGAAGGACTAGCACACTAAGCATAATAAGTGCTTTGGGGTGTGTGTCTTTGTGTCTGTGTGTGTGTGTGTGTACGCACCTTTAGGCTATGGTCTTTGGAGCCTGTAATGACCACATCTTGACCATTCCCCAGCTGGTCCACTGCTAGACACATTACCGGCCCCAGATGACCTGTCAGTTTCCCTGTAGAAACAAACCTGTAGGAGGACAGCGAGAAAGACGGAAAAGGCTGTGCTGTAGAGTTTGGAGTAAACAGTTTGATATGAACTGATTGATATGCCAGCTCAAGACACCCTAATATTCTAAAGATAGCAGTTACCCTTCAAATGTTCAGGAAAGAACTGACAAATGAAACTGAGAATGAAGGTGAACATTCTAGAGACCTCCCAATAATAATAATAATAATAATAATAATAATAATAATAATAATAATAATAATAATACACATGTAAGGCACACTAATCCAACTTCATGATTTGGAGATGTTTATTTATAGACTGCTGGGTTGGTATCTTGAGCCTTAGCTGTTATTCTAGTCTAGTATCCTCTGTACTATTAAAATGAGAACTGTAGACAGACTGTTGAGGTATAACAATACAAATCCCTGTCCCAATCCCACTCTGTCTTCCAATATTTGCGTCTTGATTACCCTTATTAGCACAAGTAGAACTACTATAGACCTTCCCAGAAGACATTGAGAGTTGATGCAATTTTGTTTTCAAAGAACAAACAAACAAAGAAAAAACACTACAGAGTGTCACAAAAGAAGTGTTCGCTCTATCGTCAGGAGATAGTGAGTTCAAATGCTGATGATACTGCAGCCATATGTAGCTGGGAGCCAACTATTCTCTCTGGGTGGAAAGGATGGTATACCCTCTGTCCCCTGTCAATCACGGTGACACTAGCCAACTAACCTGTTGTGAATCGCTGAAACCTCGTTTACTTCATAAAGGAAGACTAAAAGCACATCATTCTGATGTGATCAAATGATGTGCTGTGAATAAATGGTTAAAAAATGACTATATAATGTAATTATAATTTAAATTTAAAGCTATGTCACATTCAACCATAAGGCTGAGAAAGTCACTGGGATAAAAAAAATCTTTCTAAAGATGCTGTAATGTAGTTTTTTAAAATCAACTTCCAGTCTCTCAGAGACACTTTGTTCTCGTATCCATGCACCATGAGGCAGAAATTCCAACTGAAATGAAAAACAGTCTCATCTCTAAAAAGGACATTTTATACAGTTTAAGAGCTTGACCCTTGGATGAAAAATTCATGAAAACTTCCATCAAATACATTTCACATAAATGTTTATTGATGGAATTTCAGCAGCTGCCCTTAGGCCTCCATTATAAGCGAGTCTCCCCCCCCCCCTCCTCTCTTAGTACAAGGAAACGTCGATATTATTGCTCACGGTAACTGCACATAGAACATACAGTAGATGTAGACTACAGATCAGGACAAACAATGGTGAAGTATTCCTTTGACTCTAATAACATTTGTTTAATCTATGATAAAAATGGGTTTAATCTATTGCCGATGTGAGGTTATTTATGATGTGATGTAACTCCACTAGCTAGTCAGCCAGCAGATATGACTCGCATAGTTAAAATTAAAATGCATATTATGAATCACAGCATTATGAAACCCAGGGAAAGTTATTAGCATTATCCCCTGTTCTTTTTAAGGGGTTTTGCTCACTTGAGTATGGTACAGTACATGAGGAAGTGTAGATCCTGGGTGTTCCTATCTTCAGTTCAGTTCAGTTCAGATAGATAGATGGATAGATAGATAGATGGAGAGATGGACAGACTGACCTTGGGTCTGGCTTATAAAAATGATTAGAAATTAATTTAGGCTAATGACCCGAGTTGCATATGCCACTGAAATGTGACATGCAAAAACACTGCCTGGCACCATTCGTTTTCAAATCCCGCTCATGCATGAACTATAATATAAAATTCACAAGCCAGAGAAGAAATTAATCAATCACTTTTATGATGCTTTACATATCACACCAAAACAAAATGATCACTGGGAAAATAATTACTGTAATAAAACTCAGACCGAAATGTCACTTGGGGGGAAAAAATGTCTTGTCAAAAAAAGTCTATGTGAAAAATTTTGCCAACATAATGGATTACATCATTGGGGCTAGGCTGGTACTCCCAACCAGCTAATCCATTTTACTCTGAATGCAATCACTCATACTCACTGTTCCTTTCATATTGAATACGACCACTGAAACTAATACAGGTCATTAGGGCCAGCTGACAAACTTCAGATAAACTACAGGAATACAGAATCCGTTAGCTTACTCCATACCTCCTCAGATCCCACATCCTGACTGCGTTGCCTGCAGCAGCATATAAGAACGTTCCAGAAGGATTCAGGGCAATCTGGTTGATCTGATTCTCACCAGGAGGGATAGCAACAGCTCGACTGCCCAGATTAGCACAGCTATCACCCTGAGACACCTGACCAGAGGACCTGAGACAAGGGTGCATAAAAGAACATTTAAGCTTTTAAAGGAATAACAACAGAAAAGCATTAAAGAACAAAAACAAAAACTATTTCTCTTACTTAACTTTAGATGTTCATAAGCTTGAACCGGTCAGTAACTCACGTGAGTGTACGGATGCATTTGGCCGAATCCCTGATGTCCCAAACTTTGATGTAGGTGGTGGAGACGGTGAAGACGAGGCTGGAGCAGTACCTGACAGACAGAACACTGCTGGGGTGATCACCAAGAGACATGATCTCCTGTCCTGTCACCAGATTCCACACCTTACATGTCCGGTCTGCCACCAAACACAGAGAGAAATGCATCAGTCAGGAAAAACAACAACAACAACAACAACAACAGCAGCTACAAGGGGCAATCATTTGGGTCAAAGCACTACTTTGCAACTAGTCTCCAATTTGTACTGTAGACCGTTACATTATGATGACAAAACAGCAAAACCCCACCCATACTGTCTGATATGTTACAATCAAAAGGTGTGATAAAATGAACATTTTTTATTACTTCATTAGCAAAATGGATTTTAAACAAATATAAGAAAACTATGTCACAAGCTCAAAAAGTGAGAAACAAGAATTAAGGATAACAAAGACTATTAACAGAAGTCTGACTCACAAAACTGCACATATGAACACAGATACCAGTCTTCAAGATAACCATATCATAAAGGCATATATTTGGTTTTATTTCTGAAAAGAAGATTAGCTCCAGTAGCCAACTCATATAGTATAGAATCCATGCATTGACATGTCATTATGCTGCCAGGTTTTTATTTTATTTTTATTGCCAGTCCTGGGAACCCTGCAGAATCTTAAACATTCCCCCTTTCCAAAACAGTTAAAGTTGATGAATAATGAGCTGATGAGGTGAGTTGGGAACAGGGAAAGCCTGAAACTGTTTATGTTCGTGCATCCCCAGTAGTTGAGGTACCCTAGGAGTCATTCCTGTAATGTATCTACATCTTTGTGGCAAATTAAGCACCAAATTATCCAAATGGTAATTCTGTCTGGATTACATCAAAGAATTTTAAATGGAAAAAAAAAAAAAGTACATGGCTCAGGAGATGTAAGCTAAAATGCTTAATGCTATGCTAAAGCTCCACCATCAGGCCGGTGCACATTCCAATTAATTCAATGAGCAGAAGGTATGGTAGTGTACATTTTCAGCTTATCAACTATGTAATTATTGCTGTAACCAGCTGATTCTGGCTGAATATACACGCGTTCAATCTCAAACGCACGTAATGTCCATCCAATCATCCATCCATCCATCTTCTACCGCTTACTCCTTTTCAGGGTCACGGTGAACCTGGAGCCTATCCCAGGGAGCATCGGGCACAAGGCGGGGTACACCCTGGACAGGGTGCCAGTCCATCGCAGGGCACACTCACATACACATTCACACACCCATTCATACACTACGGACACTTTAGACACGCCAATCAGCCTACCATGCATGTCTTTGGACTGGGGGAGGAAACTGGAGTACCCGGAGGAAACTCCCACAGCACGGGGAGAACGGCGGGACTCGAGAGGCGGGACTCGAACCCCGGACCCTGGAGGTGTGAGGCCAACATGCTAACCACTAAGTCACCGTGTGCAGCACATACTGTATGTACTGTAAAAATAATGCCATGTCTAATATAAAACAGCTAGTCCCGATCAAACATCTGATGAGCTAGAATGTGTTCTAGCATGTGATACCAAAATGTGTATCGTTCCATGGACCACGGGTTGCTAAAAAAAATGGCAACGGTCACATTACTCCAAGCTCAAAGTTACTCGAATCATTAACCTTACTGTAACAAATATATATATATTTTTTAAATGGATGTATTACGAAAGATAACATTCAGTCATTATTATCGTAAAAAAAAAAAGTACATAAAATGTTTTTAAATTGTTATTATAGGCCTTATGTCAGACAAATACAATGCCAATTCATTACATGTTGCAGAAATTTCTTTTTGATACTGAGAGCAATCCTCATCAAATTTATACAGAAGGCCTAATGCAAAATATTTCCACAGAGGCTGGATCAACATCTGTGCATTTTGAATTTTAAGTAAGATAATACAGTGTTCAGAGAATATAATATCATTTGGCCTTTTTCTACCAAATGATAACACTATTGGCTATTATGCTGAGCCGGATAGATGCTAGTTTACAGGGCTAAAACTATTATTTACCAAATAATAATACTGTAACTTTCTTGCACAGAAAAAAGACACTTTTTTGTGGTGGAGCATGTCATATTGCTGAAATTTAAAACAAAGTTTGTTATTTCTTTGCTTGACTCATTTTATTTAGACAGAATAGAATGAATAAAGAATAAGAATGAGGGCTCATGCGTTATTGTGAATAACATATAAATGATCTATTAAACAAATTACAGCTGCTGTTTTATTAGCCATAACACACCCTTACTCTCATGCGCTACTGCTTAAAAGAAATGCAGAAACCTCAAAGCAAATGTGTGGTTTCTTTTCTAAAACACAACAGAGAAAGTTGGAGAGCTTTAAGGTGTTACCCTTTGAGCCGGTAAATAGTAGATCATCAGTAGAATCCACACACATCAGGGCTTTAGTGTGTCCTTCTGCTGCATACACACACTGAAGCTTGGCTGTACGACTGCCCTTAGAGCATGGCACAGGGTTGATCACGCCTCTATTAAAAAAAAAAAAGAAAAAAGGGGGACGCACATACACACATTCTAATGAATAACTAAACAAATTACTGTTGTAATATCGAATAAAGTTTGAAAATGAGAAAATTAGCTGAAATATAAAAGGGCATCCAGAATTGCAGCACGCAGCGCTTTCAGAAGAAAATAATCAGCTACAAGATTAATGCAGATTCAAATGAGGAGAGGTGATAAAATTGAGGTATGTTGGGAAGGGGTCAAGAACAGCTACCTTTGAGTCTCGAAAACAACAGGGTGATCAAATCTGTAAGAGAAGAGCAAAACAAGCGACCACTGGAGAGTTCAATGTCAGAAAAGGATTCAATCGTAGTAATGTATACAACGTTTCGTTATACAAATAACACAAGTGACAGATTATGTCCCCTAAAATCATTTTGTAATTAAAGATCCTTAATCAAGTCTTTTAAAAGAACATGCGCTTTTTAAAATGATTCTTTTAAAGAAGTGCATGTTTTTTTAATGACCTAATTAAGGTTGTAATGCTTAATTAGTACGTAAAAATGTTCTGCCAACTGTTGTTGTAGAAAGGTGCTTGATCTCATACTGTTTTGGGTCTTGACTCTTGGGCTTGTCTGTGGACGTCTGAATCCTCTCCTGATTTGTCCTGCGTGTCAGAGGTGAGCGTTCTGCTGATGTCTTCTCCATCGCCGTGGGAGACCTGACACCAGATCTGTGTGGTGCAAATAGCCAACTTAAAATCCACTATAGACTGATACATACTGTATACGTTAAATGCACAAGATTAGCACATGCTTTAATATTAGGCCTGAATAGAGTACTTGACTTGTTAAACCTCGTTCATCTTCTCTTATATGAAACACAATAAATCTAGTTCAAAAGACGTACAAAAAACTTGTTCTGGGTGACAAATTTGTGGCCAGGTTTCTGTCCACTGAAGAAGACACTAGGGCAGCAATGCCCTCTGAGCTTTCAGAAATAGATAAGAGAGGAGCTGAGAAATCATCCACAGGGGCATCAGGGTCGGCGCTGTTGGCATACAGCAGCTCCATCTGGGTGGTGGTTCTTCTTCGAGCCTGGGGAGGAATTCGTAAAAAACTTGAGAACTCAAATATCTAGTGGTAGTAAGTCAAGATGACACACTGTGTAATGCTTTAGACGTAGCATTAACAAGCAGAGAAATGTCTTCAACATTAGAGCAGGTCCTGTTGCCTACAAGAGGTTTCAAATAACCTTCATAATTATTTCACTGTTCCCAAACACAGATGATACTTTATAGACCTTGGATACCATATTTTCAGCAAAAGATATTATAAAATGACTGGGAATTGCACACTTTACAGACTGAAAACTCAAGAACACACACACACACACACACACAAAAAGACCAAAGATCACACACTAATGACTAAGGGTGATATGGTTACTCAAGTCGCAACTTGCTGCAGAACTGAACTCAGCACCAAGCTTATCAAAAACCTCAAAAACTTGTGCAGTATATTCCTTTTATAAACTGATGCCAATGGAAAACCATTCCGGTCTCATTTTAGCAACTGTGATGCAGCAAAGTTTTGGTGTTTTCAAATTATTCAACATTTTCAAATTAACTGTTCACGTTATAGACTGTCCTGTATAGAGCTGTACACAGAGCAGCAGAAAGGGAGCCTTTCAGCTGAATTTGGACAGTACCAGTTTACAGTGACCTGCCGTTACACAAATAATAGGAACATGAACAGTACTAAGTACCATCACAAGACATATATCATGATAGGTTTTCAGGCATGATGTGTTCGATCATAGTAGATATTTCTCCAGCTCGGATGATGTTAATTTATTTCATCAATTAAAATGATCAGTTCATTACACTGGATTGAAAATAGGTAATGATGTATTAAACTATCCAATGAAATTGATCTGTCCTGTGAGAACTGAGACAATGCTACTTCACACCCAATTAGTGCACTATATGGCAGGAAGGCAGACACACCTTAAACCATACAGACTAGAGCTGACCAGCACTGACTCTTTAATGTAATCGTGATTATAATCATACAGTGACAGTAACCTAGTCTTTAGCAAACATTTCTCTGGTTAAGAAACCTAATATTAAGCTTTCACAGACAGCCATTGTCATGTCTTGAGATGGCACAAAACATGAGCAATAGTTATGAACTGTGAACTCCTAACTCCAATATATGTTTGATGTACTGTGTGGTGCCATACCTTACTCCTGGGTTTGGACTCTGCACACAACTTCATCAAGTCTGAGGCCAAAGAGCTGGAACAGACAAATCAAATCCCCATTAAGAGGTTTATCAAGGAATGGCATAAGGCACAGTGAGCAGATCAATTGGAAGCTGATTGCTAGTACTGGTCATTAGTCATGACTCATTAACATGTGCAGATGATAGAGAGGCATACTGCAGTGAATAAGCAGACGATCAATGGCTATTACGGTAGAATGGTTGTGTTTAACACCGATTGATCATTTATAGCATTTGTTTATAATTAGTCCATGATTTATTGTGTTGGTTTGTATTTATGGTGTGTTACCTCCCCTCAGTAGCTGGACTCCGGTCAGATTCATCACTGCTGCTCTCCTCACCATTTTCTGAATGAGCACAGAATATACAGGCCATGACACAGTTAGCCCAGACACATCCTCATGTATGCACACATTGGCCCACATAGCATAAAATGGTGCATTTTTGAAAATTTCCTATTACCATACAATAGCCGGGTCTCACTAACTACCAACTCAGGGATGAAAGCTAATGTGTGGCGGTCTGGGGAAACCTGCTGGGTGTCCCTATAGCTGAATTCTGGAAAATTGATGGCAATTGGATTTTGACCCAATTTGAGCTTTTCTGCCAGTAATATACTTTGAGCACTCTATTTTAAGAAAACCTATAGATGTTTTACCAAAATACTCTCTGCAAAGATCATAATGGGTAAGGAGCCAGCTTAACAAATGCTGATGTGGATGATGCTGATGATCTGTGATAACTCATTATTGACCATTTCTGAAAAAGGCCGGTAATGTTTTTCCAAAAGAAGTTTTTACTTTATAAATGTAAAGGTAAGTGGAGCATCTTGAATTGCAAACCTTTCGATGCAAAATGCTCCCTTTTGACTTTTAAGTAATGAGAATTTACAATGCTTGAACTTCTATTTGAGATAAAGCCTGCATCTTTTCAAACTGCCACCCATGCACATCTTAGGCAAGCTGAAGTCAATTGAAGGAGAACACTAACTAAATCAACAGGAAGAAAAAAGGGCCATCCTTCCCAATTTGAGGATAGTTATATTCTATTAGACAACTGTCCATGGATAGCTGTGACATATTTAAGACAGATATTGACAATGACGCTTAGTTGCAGAAGTCAGGATTCCAGCTGGTGCATTTATGAGGTTTGTTATTTTGGGTAAACATATAGAAAGTTTGGGCAAAACCAACTTCAACCCCTGCATATATTAAAAGAATTGTTGAGAACAGATGTACACAGTTTTACACTTACCTCAAGGCAAGATATGTTTGGAGCTACTTTCTTTACCTGTTATTTGACCCCAGTTTTAACCCCAGTGTAAAACTAAAACCAGCAAACCCCAGTCACATCTTGAGTGATTGCCTACATTTCGGTGTAAGGTAAAAGTGTCTATTTTCTAAAACTAATTCCCCCTCTAACGGTGGCTTGGTAGGTAGCATGTTTGCTTCGCACCTCCCTGGTTTGGGGTTTGAATCTCGCCTTTGCCCTGAGTGCGCTAAGTTTGCATGTTTTTTCCATGCTTAAGGGGGTTTCCTCCAGGTACTCCAGTGTCCTCCCCCAGTCCAAAGACATGTGCTGTAGATTGATTCACACACTACTGACAATTTGAAAATGCTAACGTGTGTGTGATTGGTTGGCACCCCGTCCAGGATGCTACCCGCCTTGTACCCACAGTTCCCTGGGATAGGCTCCAGGCTCCCCCACGACCCTGTGTAGGATAAGCGGTATGTAAAATGGATGGATGGATGGATGAAATTCCACCGCTTATAGTATGTTTGGGTGGAGGGGATGGTATTTGCTGAATTTATTACTTTAATGAGGTTAGCTGCTTTGAGACTGAGTGTTAGCTGAATGTTCACTTTGAAAGAAAGCAAAGGACATAGAAAGACCATCTAAGTGCTGCATTTATATACATAACACTGAGCCTTTGGCAAAGATAGTGGCAGTGAACTTTGGGGTAACAGTGTCAGCTCACGACATACAGTTGCAATCAAAATTATTCAACCCCCCATTGCATATAAGGTTTTTCTTGGTCAAAATGTACAGACTTTCAGTTTGCAATGAACAAATTAAACAAAAGCTACTGAAATAGTTCAACACAACAAATTCTTCAGTTTCCCCAAATTAAACTGAAAATGCAAGTTATAATGATTTCTCCAGTTTCAAAATTATGGAATCCCCTGAATAGAATACACAAAGCACAAATATGCAAAACAGGTGGTGTCTCAAGCACACCTGATGCAACTAATCAAGAGCTTCATTGGTTACACCAGCTGGAGCTGGACACATGAAATACCTGCACTGGTTAGGGTCAGAAAATACATGAAATACCTGTTCAGGGCAGAAAAAGGAAGCCATCAACGGCTGCATCAAGATTTCTGAGAAAGAAGTTTGTGAAAAACCCTCAAGTGACTGCAGAAAACCTGCAGCAAGACCTGGTGGCAACAGGCACTGAGGTTACAGTAAAGGCGTGTACTAAACAAAGAAAGATTTCATGCTAGAACTCAAAGACGTACACCACTACTAACCCAAAAGCACAAGAAAAGTTGCTCAAAATCATATAAATAAGCCACAGAAGTTTTGGGATTCTGTTCTGTGAAGCGATGAAACAAAACTGGAACTTTTCAGCATGATGGATCAGCGGTATGTCTGGAGGAAGAAGAATGAAGAAAGAACACTCTGCCCACTTCCACCAAGGCTTGGTAGCTGAAGAAGTCCTGGAAGTTTCTACAGGGCCACCACAGTCACCTGACTGGAACCCCTTAGAAAATCTCTGGTGGGATTTGAAGAAGCCAGTTGCAGCACGCAAACCCAAGAATATTACTGAACTATAGGTCGTTGCTCATGAGGAATGGACTAAGATTCATCAGGATCGCTGCCAGAAGCTCTGCATCTCATTTACAGCAGGTCATAACAGCAAATGCTTGCTCTACTAAGTACTAAAGATGCTTGCCATTAAGGGGTTGAATAATTTTGAAACTGGAGAAATCATATTAAGTTGCATTTTCAGTTGAATTTGGGGAAACCATATGAAGCATGCGTTGGGGTTTCAACTATTTCAGTTGCTTTTTGTTTGAAGCGTTCATTACAAACAGCTGAAAGTCTCTAAATTTGGACAATAAACCTGATTTGCAATGGGGGTTGAATAAATTTGAAGTATAAGGGTGTAGATACAGGTATTCAAGCCAAGAGAAGCCAGTAACCATAAAGTTGTTAGAAAGTCACTAAAACATCTATTACACTATGTCCTGTATTGAGTCTCTGAAGACAAGCATTCTAACTACTGAAAAGAGTTCAGTTGAAAGCACCAGGCAGAAACTACAACACTTGGACACCCACTAAAACCCAACCATTACCATCCTAATAAAGAGCAGAAACTCAGAGCCCCTATAATGTGTTTAGCTGCTTTAAATGGTCTAAAAGGTAAAAACGTGAGGTTTTGGGGAAAGGTAGACTCCATGCACATTAGTACTTTTACAGTTTCTGGTTAGCTTGACGGAGATGCATGTACTCACATACAATTTTGGGGGCTTACTTACCAGCTGCTGTGTTACCTAGCTCTGTTTGGGTATGGGTGAGAAAAAGATAAAAGTAAATCAAGATCAAACTCAAAAAGGGCAGGCTGGAGTGTAGAATATGAGAGCCATGCTAGGTGCTGGGTGAGGTACATGCGTGCATATGTGTGTGTGTGTGTCTGTGTGTGTGTGTGTGGGTGCAGGTGACTTGCACCTTGCAGAGCGTTCCCCAGTAGAGCGTCCAGCTCCGGGTTGAGCTCAGCTTTCTCCTTCAGCATGTGGAAGAGAAGTTGGTTCTGCGTGGCACTGTTGATCTCTGTCTGCTTCAGCCGGCCCTCCATTACTTTGATCTGAGACTCTTTCTGTGCTGCCTGCAGGCCCTGGAGGTGGAAAATGCACTCTAAGTACACATGAGTACACTCTGCCTTTTTTTAAGACACATTTTCCCCATGAAGCAAATAGCTAATTCCATAAATATTGGCATCCTTAGTAAACAACAACAACAAAAAAATTATATCACTATATCTGCATACTATCATTCAACGGTAACATTTATACCTACAGTCTGGTCTAAAATCGAGGTAAAAGTAATGACAAGGCTTTGGGAGTTGTCCACATTAGCAACAATCACAATTCCCAAACATGAGAGTGTGTTTTTGAATTAGTGTGTTTGTGTGTCTTCTGTACCTTATTGATGGCCAAAAAGAGGAAGTGGTCAAGTAGGAAGCGGGCCTCTGATAGAGTGCAGGAGCTGATCACAGCAGCGACATCCACGGTGTCACCCTCCTCCTATAGAACATACATGACACACATATACAAATGTCTACTCGTGCCTTAAGCTCCCATACATTATACAGTCACTATTTGGTAGCCTAGTCTTAGACTTAAATGTTTTAAAATGAATTTATGCAAAAAAGATACAATTTAGTCCAAAGGTGTAAAGTCAATAAATAAGATTATGCAGATGTTAGCTAATACAACAGCTGGCTGCCTATAATTATATTTATAACATGACTATAACTGTGTGTACCTTAGCTTCTTCCATTTGCATGATGTTGGCTTGGCATTCAGCGATGCTGTCATTGATGTAGTCGATGTTGGCTGTGAGAGACTCCATCTCCTCGTTGAGAGACTGGATGGTCCTGTCTGTGTCAGTGCCCTCTGCTACAGTCTTATCCTTTTTCTTCAATACCTTCTCTTTGCGCTTGGTCAGCTCTTCCCGTTGCTGGAACACACACACACACACACACACACACACACACACACAATCAGTTTAAAGAATAACACTATATCATTCCCCCCCACAGTTTGTCATATGAGTATTCTTGAACTGTAGCACAATGACTAAGCAGTCTATTATAGCTGTCACCTTGAGGAGACGGTTCATATCTGACTCCATGTTGGAGATGGTCATCCTTTGCATGATGATGTCACTGACTCGGCGATCCAGCGACTGCCATTTGGCCCGTGCTGTTTTGGTTGAAGAAACTCCCCCTGTCCGCATTTGGTATTTCCTGTAACATCGATTATTGAATTAATATTGAACTAGTCAGTGGATTCAAACTCCGTGCCAACATCCACTTAAACCCTTTTATAACGTGTTTCAGAAATTATGTAATAGTACGTTCCAGTCATTTTTACCTGAAACACAATAAAAAATGACACAAATGACTGGGGTTTGTAAATTGATCTAAAAAAAAAAAAGGTTGTCCAATTCCCTCCATCTTTTATTTACTCTTCCCTGTACACACAGACACACACACACACACACTCATGCGGCTTCCATCAAGAGAAACCCGAAAGACCTTTGTGGGTCTGAAATGAAGATAAGATACATATGGGTAACATATTAAAAGAATAACCAACAGAATGTGTCTTAATAAGGTGCTGGGTCACAACAAGCCTCCAGAACAGTATCAATGCACCTTGGAATAGATCCTATACATCTCTGGAACTGTACAGGAGGAATGCACACCATTTTTCCAAAATATATTCCCTCAATCTGTGTTTTGATGATGATGGAGTGCACAGTCTAACACATCACTCCAAAATCTCCCATAAGTTATCAATTGGGTTTAAATGTCATGCAAGTCAAGGCCTATGGTTTACATCATTTTCATACTCTGAGTCCTCATACTCTGTGGATTGGGGCGTGGTCACCCTAGAAGAAACCACTGCTGTCAGGGTAGAAATGTTTCCTCACAGGATAATAGTGTTCAGTCAGAAGAACTTTGTATTGATTTGTAGTGACTATATCCTCTACAAGGACAAGTGGACCCAAACCAAGCCAGCAAAATGCTATAGCATAACATAGCCAACTGGGCCAATGATTAACAGGGGAGTTAAAACTATTATACCAAATACACGATTGAATCCTGTATTAGAAAGGGGGAAAAGTGGAGAGACTGAATGCTGGTGGACAGTGTGGACAGCACCTGGTTCCGTTAGGTGCACTACTCCCAGCAGTTTGTGTTCGGATGGGTCCGAAACGTGCAGCAGGCTCGTGTAAAGGCTCAGGCAAGCTGATCTTCCGGTTTACCTTTCCTGAGGCGGGTCGAACCTGCTTCCTTAGAGCCGTCACCTATAGTACACACGGCAAAACAATGAATGATGAAGATGTGTGGTGAAATATAGCAATGTATTATACAGCAGTGCTGAATTCTTGAATCTGATTGATCAGAAGGTGTTGGTTAATTTTATATAACCAACCAATATGCCCAAGCCATATCTCCCTGCAGTTCTCACCTGGTTTCCCATTGATGCTAAGCAGGGTTGAGCTTGGCCAGTACATGGATGGGAGACCTACTGGGGAAATCTAAGGTTGCTGCTGGAAGTGGTATTAGTGAGGCCAGCAGGGGGCACTCACCCTGTGGTCTGAGTGGGACCTAATGTCCCATTAAAGTGACAGGGACACTATACTGTAAAAACAGCAGCGTATTTTGATGAGACGTTCGATGAGGTCCTGATTCTCTGTGGTCATTAAAAATCCCATGACACTAATCGTGAAAGAGTAGGGCAAAACTTCCTGGTGAAATTTGCCCATTGGCTCTTCTCATTGCCCACTAATAATCTCCAGATCAGTGTCCTGAACTGGCCAAATTACACTCTCCTCTCCACTAATAGGTGGTGGGTGCCGTCGAATCATCCAAGTGGATGCTACAGACGTTGTTGCACTTCATTATAAACCAGTGCTATGTCTTGGCTAATCAACTATACTTGAGATGAAAATTGCGCAACTTTCATTTTATCAAACTATTTTCTGCTCCTCTCGGTTTCTTTTAATTGTTTCCCTCACCTCTTCTGTTCTCCTGCGCAGGATGAGCTCCTGTTGTCTCTTCTGCGCCTCCAGCTGCCGTAGCAGGTGCTGTACAAGAGAACAGAAATGAATACAAGTTGAATGTGAGACCGTACATTTGCAAGACTCAAGTTTTATTTACTTTTTTAATCTCTCGCTCTGAGCTTGTATGAAGTGAGAGCAGAGTCTTTATACCTCCTGTCTGCGCTGGTCCTTCTTGAGCGTTGCGATCTCCCGGTTGCGGCGGGTTTCTGAGACACGGCTCCTCTCCTGCTGCTCCTTCATTTGCTTCATCAGCCCAACCTGAGCATGACATTAATATGATGCTAAAACGCTGCTTAATTCTGAACCAGACGTGGTTAATTTCAGACGTGCACTTTGAAGCTAAACGGACAAAATTTGCTTAGACTGACCACATTTGGGGGAATTTGCACTTGGTTTTTGTTTTGTTATTTCTACACATTAAACCGCATACATACCTTTGTCTTCTTCATCTCAGAGACCTCCTGTTGGAGCTTCTTGAGCTGTTTCTCGTACTGTGACTGGTTCTTTAGCAGACGTGCGTGCTCCTTCTGAGCCGAATGCAGTTTCTGCAGCTCCTTATTCATTGAGCTCAGCTTTCTCTCGTACTCCGCCTTGATCTTCTTCGCCTTCTCCTCCGTGCCCGACTCCACCGAGCCTGCAGGAACATGCCATCTTCAATATAACACTCATGCGATGGTATATTCACAGATTCTAATGACGCTATTGATGAATTAATACCAGCAAACAGAACAAGCAGAACAGGTAGTTATTAGCAAGCTGGAAATAAATGCCAACTGATGCTTCATTTTTAGTAGGCATGCAGAACTGTGTAAAAAAAAATTAAATACTAAATCTAAAAATATAATTGTTTTCTGTTCACTTTGTGTTGGTTTGTCTATTATAAAAGTACTCTAATAAATATGGATGAATGTGTAATTATGGATGAATATGTAAATGTGAATAAATATGCAACACTGATTTCACTAAAGGAATTTTATTGTGCACAGATGCACACAGCCAGAAGAAATTAAATTACCCCCTTGGCATATTATTTGATTTAGCCGAAGAAAAAGACTGACTTTGTATTTGTATCTGGCATGTAATAACAAGCCCCATGTCGCCATATGGGAAGATAGATTAAATTTCAGAGTTTCTGTGCCTGTGGTTTCAAATAAAGCGATCTGTGGCTTTGCCTGTCTGAAAATAAGAATAGCAACACTGATAACAATGTTGCCTGGATTGTGTTGCTATCCCTCAGTTATAAAATATAAAACCGTTTGTAATTTGATTGTAAATAATCATCAGGTGTTGTGGACAGAGTGGCGTACCCATGCCGTGCAGCACCCGGTCTCTCTCCAGTTGCGTGTCTCGGATCTTGTTCTGCAGCATCGTGAGTTTCTGCTCGTACTGCTGTTTCAGTGTGTGTAGACGCCGCTGACTGTTCTCCAGTTCATCGATCAGCTTCTGTTTAATTGCGATCTCACAAGTAATGTTGGCCAGATCTTCTTGGACGCTGTCTGTGAACAATCACACATCATATAATCCACACTTGGAAAACAGGCACTTCACTGATCAACAGATGTTTTCCAACAGCGCAGGTGAACTGACTTTTTGGTTCAATAAGGACTAAAACACAATGACTTAAAGGAAAATAGTCAACAACAGGGTAGTGTGATGCAGTCCTTTACCATTTACCAACATTAACTACACCAACTACGTTTTGAGTAAGCAGAAAATTCTAACCTATTCCTTGGCCAAACTTTGCGTTTAGCGAGATTTCCTTCTAGGAAAGGGAATGTGTATGTTTTTACCTTTCTCATCCAGCTCCGAGTCTGACTCATCCGAGCTCTCGTCTGCCTCCATCTCATCCTCCTCTTCCTCTTCCTCACAGTCATCTCCTTCCTCATGATCGCTTCCTTCCTATACAATCAGTCAAATGTGGCAAAAGTGGCAAATCAAATTAACTTGCAATCATGTGATGCTTAAAGTAATGCAGTCATGCTGCTTCACAAAATGAATATAATGTATATCAACAACAAAGATACAAATTTAAACGCATAACCCTGTTGTGGAAAAACAATAGAAACCATTACATTATTATTATTATTATTTTTAAATATGCTAAACTTCAATTCAAGTCTTTAAAAGGTAAGGACATTATATTTGTTAAAGTGCACAGACTATTTATTCGATTTGAAGTCAGTAGGGGACTTTTCTCTTACTGGAATTTTTTTTAGTTTAGGTAATTTTGTTTGTCTTACTCTAGGTCCACTTTGTGGACAACCCTAGGGGTGAAACACTGCTGTCTCCCTTGTTTTATGGAGACTTTGGGTGTGTGTCCCTCTTCGGCTCCAATTGGCTATTTATATTCCTTTGTTTACTTTATTTAAATGGTGCCTGTTCTTGGGTTTTATAATTTATATATAACCAGCGACAGCTATTGAGTAGCCAGGATGAGCCGCGGAGGGCTGGGGAATTTTTTTTCTTTTTTTCCTTCTTCTCAATGAAATATTTGGGAAAGGGAAGGGAGGGGAGAAAAGGTAAATGAATCACATGAAAATGAATTATATGTAAATGAATCATATGAAAATTAATAAATAAACAAAGGCAAAAAAAAAAGAAACCATCACAGAAATTCTAATGGTTTCCACTACAAATACCATTACAAACCATCAGATAACCATTAAAACCATTACTGGTCCTTAAGGGTATCCACTAGACATAACATGCCACCAATAGTAGACAATAAATTACCAGTAGACTATTACAGTTTCCATTAAAACCAGTATAAATTCTCTAAGGGTTTCTATTATTTTTTCAGAAGGGAAATCATTAATACTCATTAAGTGGTTTTCCCCCAATCTAATCCCTAGCTACAACATCCACACTGCATGAACAACCTATTATAAAATACATTATTTTCTTTGAATAAGAGAAACATGGTAAATAGGAATTCTGGAGTATTTATTTAACATATAGTTTAACAGTGGAAGTATTGAAAAGAAAAAAAAAAAATCAAGCAATCAAACGTACTCCCTCTGGGTCCTCAATGGTTCTGTCTGAGGACTCTTTGTCCTGGTCATTGTCAGGCCCCTCCTCTTTAATGACACTGTAAGAGACATAAATAAAATATGTAACTAAATGATAAATATACCACATTTTTAAAGCCACAAATCAAATATAACTGGAAATCATGCCCCAACTCTCCCCAACTTCTGATTATGGAACAGCACCTGTTTTTTCAATAAATGAAGATGGTTAGTCCATAAATCACCAAAATCTACAATACAGGAAATGATTAAAATGATCACTAAGCAAGTTTTAAAGTTGATTACTGATTTAAAAAAATAATAATTAAAAGTTGTCAACTTTTGCTTTTAGTCTGCATTTGTGTTGCAAGTTAACACACTCTGGGAAAGTGAAGATCAATCATTCAGTGATTAAACAGTCAGAAACCCATGGATTCTGAAGTGACACAAATTACATGAAAGTCATTCTGAATGTTAAAGCAATGGAACATAAGTGAATAAGTTAATCGATAGACCAGAAGCACTCATTTAAGAGTATGGATGAATAGCAGAGTAACTGAAGTTAGAGCTTTATTAGATTGTAAGGGTGGTGGTCTGTTTCTCCCAAGATGGCATCCACCTGCAGGTACAATATACACTCTATAAAAAGTGATGTTAAAGGGTTAGTTGCGAAGTTATGAAATCAAACCTGTCTTTGTCAGGGTCGTCGTAGGCACATTTTGCCATCTGCTGTAGTCTTCAGATGAGTAGAGTGAGTGAAGGTGAGAGAATACACCAAGAAACACAGGTAAGTGAAAAAGCTTATTAAAAGCTTACAGATTTCTGAGGTGTATGTATTTTTAAGTTCGCATATGCCAGATCTCTGACACTGTTTCTTTTTAACCCATACATGAACTCAAAAGTATGTCCTAGAAATATTTCTATGTAGCTGCCTTAACGTGTAGTTTTAAGAGGTGTTCTCAGGTATTCCGTAAAATTAAATTAGATTAGGCAGCTAGCTAGTATTGGCATTAGCAATAAAGAATAAAAACTGAATATAGCTCACAATCCTCCCAGAAATCCTGCCAGGATAGCTAGCTAGCTAGTGTTAACAGTAAACAGTGTTCATGCTCTAGAAAAAAAAAAAACATGCACTGAGTGGGATGAGTGCATTAGAGAATGTCTGATTCATACTTTTTTTTTTTTATTTGATAACAAAATGTTTGGTAATTTTGAAGAGCTAGGGCCAGTGGTTAAGGTTTACGGCCAGTGACCAAAAAGGTCCTGAGTTTAAATCCCAGGCCAGAGATCCCCTTTTAAGCTTTTGAACAAGGCCCCTAAGTCTAAATTGGCTCAGTCGTAAGACAGAGCCTCCTACACCCCCCCACCCCCCCACACACACACATATACCACCATAGCTAATAAACATAGCTATATATGTCTAGACAAGAAGAAGAAGCTAATATTCTGCTTACAGTACATATATCCATTTGGCAGAGACCATAGCAATGTACAGGAATTTGGTTGGATCGAATAGTGTTGCTATGGTCTCTGTGAAATAAATAAATAAAAATACTATATTACTTTTGTGTTGTTGTCAAGACGGGAGGTATTCAGGTTTTAAGCTACATTAATTTAGTCTAAACTTTGCAAAGATTACAGTGACAACCCTGAATACACATGACAGCTTACTAGGGCTCGTCAAAATGAATTCCATGGAGAAAATAATCACTGTCTGGTGTTATAATCACAGCTGTCATTCTCTGTAATGAAGCATTATAAAAGTGACTCCAGCAGGTGTGTACAGAACCCGGAGCTTAGAGGGGCAGGGCACAGAGCTAATAGGTAATTACCCAAAACACACGAAAATAACATGCCTCTGAAATCCTGACAACCTGCAGGTGTGTGAGGAGGCTCACCTCTTCTTTTTCCTCTTCTCTTTCCTCTTAAGTTTCTCCAGGTTCTTCTTGGCGATCTCGATTATGTCAGATGCCTCCTTCTCTGGGCCGAGGGGGAACGGGGTGCTTCCTCCGTACAGAGAGGAACGTGTGGCAGCACGGCTGAGGTTCTTACGCAGGCTCTCACTGACTGCCTCACTCTCTAAGAGTTTGGCCCTGGAGACCATAAAAATATCAACATACACACATGACAACAGTTTCAGCTCGATACACACTGAGGCCAAAGGGGGGTGGGGGTGTAATCACAGACATATAGATACAGAGCCAGTATACATACACACACACAAACAGAGAGAGTAAAGTTTTGGACTTAAGGTACACAGTGATTATAAAATACAATGTACACTACCTGAGCTCCTCAATTTCTTTGATATAATTCTGGATCATGTTGCCAATTTCCTCATTTCCTTCACCTGCAAACAGCAGGAAAAAAACCCCAAACTATTCATTTGAATCATAAAAAGCCAGAATGCCGTTGCTCGGGTACTTACAGCAATCTGAATCTTAAAAAACCCATAATGTACAGTTAAGCACATGGAATAAGGCATTAAATCACATAAACGAATAGAGTGGAGCTCAGTACAACAGTTTCACGTCACGTTTAAGCCCAAGTTATTTAAAACCAATGGTTAAAACTCCTGTTAAAAGCTCTGTTCAGCTCTTTAAACTGACTGAGAAGGCGTTGATTAATTTACCTGGACGTAAACATGGCACTCCATGTAATCCAGGTCTGATGATAAACTGATTAAAACGTATGTTATTTAACAAAGAAAAAAAAAACATAAGGTGAAGCCTTATATAAGGAGACATTTATTTAACCGTTTGGAGGTTTCCATTGTCAGTGCTTTGTAACAGTCAGAGGTAAAGCTGTTCTTTACATATTCCTCCATCACTGAAAAGTCTTCAGGACTTTTCGTCCGATTGCAAAAGAAAGTGAGGAAACCACTGTTTGAGCTGCCAAACTGCAAGTGATCACAGGAACTGCCTTGTTTTTCAGATGTTTCATATCATTCGATCTAACTATAAACGGTATGATGTGTTCGTTAATAAATAAAAATATAGCAATCCACAATCAATAAACTCCAATATGTACACAACTCTCCTGACGGATATTACTCCAGTTCTGGAGTCCTTGCACTGGCTCCCGGTCAGGCTTCGTGTCGATTTAAAAATTATGATGCTGCCATACAAAGCATTACATGGCTCGGCTCCTCATTACTTTTTTCTGTCTCCGCTCCCTCCCTTCGGAACTCAGGCCTTTGGCCCTTTTTAAAGCTCAACTCTTTTTTAAACTTGCATTTTACTGCTGATGTCTACTTTTATCATTATTATTCTGATTGACTTATATATATATATATTTCCCCTCTGCACTGCTTATTTGGTGTACAGCGCTTTCAGAAGCTCTATAAAATAAAGTTTATTATAACTGCTGGCAAAATGGTATAAGAGCAATGAAATACTTCATGATTCATTGTGCTTTATTCCTTACCTAATAATACTGGAAACGAAGGACAATCGATAGAAACTCCATGTTTAAAGTGCAAACCGTTTAAAAAAAAATTAAAATAAAATAAATAAATCATGAACCTTGTCTTTAATGAAGCCATTTTGAGGGAAATGAATAGCTTTAAGGGCTTCAAAATAGGGCTGGGGAAAATCTCAATATCATGATAATTCATTATGCGGTACACTTTTCTAAGGTATTGTTGGTACGGTGATGTATTTTACATTTTTTGTTTACATTTTTAATAAGTACAAATTAAATGGTACTGAATGGATGCTGTTGATTTGACGTAAAGTTTTTTTTTCACTTGATCTTTCTTGTGCTTGTAGGCATTAAAGTATTGTCAAACTCAGTTAAACCTATTTTACTACTGTTTTGCAGACAGTCTGTTAGCTAAACTATATATCGTGATACACATCGTCCATCGTAGAAATGCCCTTAAGTATGGATATATGATATTTCTGTCTGTTAAAAACATTTCAGCTGTCTTAAAAAGCAGATGACCCCTCTGCATGCTCTTTACGGTTGGGGTGGGGTTGGTGCGAGGTATCATAGAAAGAGGATCTGTCTCATCATACCTGCTTTAGCGAGGACCTGGTTGGCCTGTTCAGTCAGCAGCTGTGTTAGTCGAGCTCTCTGAGCATCGATGGTCTCCTGCATGGCCTTAACACGGATCCGCAGGTTCTGGTTCTCCGTCTGTAGCATGGTGTTCTCGTGCACCATATCGTTAACGCTTTCCAGGCCGTCCTCGCCTATCATGCGCTTACCCTGTCCAAGCGTGCAGAACAACAGAGATATTTCTTCACTGACTGCACCAAATCATTTTCTCTATCTTCGAATCAGCTCTCATTAACCACACCTAGGACAGACTATTACAAAAACGCTCAGCTAAGACGTTATTCAGAGCTACACCTCAACAGCCCGGACCCTTCATACTATTCGGTCATGCTTTTCCTTCCCTTCTCTCTCTCACCGTCTTGTACTCCATGAGCTCCATCTGCAGCCGTGCGATCTCAGTTCTGAGGGCGCTGATCTGCTGGCTGGCTCGGTCCTGATTCACCATGACCTTGTTCTTGATGTTACGTGCCCTGTTAGCATACTTCAGAGTGTTCAGGGTTTCCATGAAGTCCCGGTCCGAGGGGCTGATACAGGCTATCATCACTGTCTGACTGGAGGGGGGAGGGGTGGGAGAGACAGACAGACAGACAGAAAGAGATAAATATAGAGAGATGAAAAAATATGATTGTAAATTCAGGAAAAATGACTCATTCTCACTAAAAAGCTTTTTTTTTTCCATTGATTTATTTATTCATTTTCATATGATTCATTTTCATGTGATTCATATTCATGCATGTGATTCATCATGGCTATTTATTAGACTATTTATTCGATTTGAAGTCAGTAGGGGACTTTTCTCATACTGGAATTTTTTTTTGTTTAGGTAATTTTGTTTAGCTTACTCTATGTCCACTTTGTAGACAACCCTAGGGGTGAAACCAAACGCCGCTACAGCAGCGGTTGTACAGGTGTCAGCGCCCTCTGGAACTCCGACTATCCTAACTATCCTGACCTCGACTCTTGGAAAAAGTTCTTTGAACAAAAAAGGCTCAAGACAAAAGTAAACTGTAATATTTTATATTTATATGATGCAGCATACTTTTAGATTTTTATTTTTTATTTTTTTTCAAATAAAATCTTTGGGATATAGTTTCAGACAAACTTATACAGATGGAGGGGTCTAAGCTGACCCACTCGGTATTAAAGCTGGGATGAAGCTGAATTAAAAGTGCATTAGGTTAGATTACGCAAAATAAGTCAAGACTGTGTTTCTATTCATTAAGTAGGTGGGGTTTAACAAAGTTTTGAATGTTTTATTTATTTATTTATTTTAAATCCTAGAGTTAACAATAGTAAGGACCGTCATGACACCACTTTCAAGTGCACTCGATCGTTCAATTGCTTGAAAGCCGAGTTAGAACACTACAAACATGCAGTATTTGGCTTGTCTCCATTTATGAGGTTCGAGAGTCAAGGCTGAGAATGCCTGTGCTGGCCTGTCCTTTGCTTAGGCTGTCTTAGCATTGTTAGCTGCACAGGAGTTAGCTAGCATTACATCCATTTCTGTAAAGGTGGTTCAGCCAAAGCACCACCTTGCCTGGCTCGCTAAGTGATAAACAATGACTGACCGAAGGCTCATGTAAACACAAACAAGCACTCCAATCCATAACACAGGTTTTTTACAACCACATAACATATTTTCCAGGTAATTTGTAACAAAAAAAAACAAACAACTATTGCACATTTGCATAACTTGATCTGCAAATGATCTGCATTTAATAAAATAATACAAAATACTCTACTGGGCTGGGTGATATGACAAAAATATCATCACGATACTTGGACATTTCTATGATACACGATGTGCATCACGATATATAATTTAGCTAACAAAAGGTAAACAGTATTAGATTAAATTAAAAGCAGTAATGATTGACAATACTTTCATGCCTACAAACAACAAAGAAGTTTTTGTTTTTTTAATGCGTCAAATCAACAGCGTCCGTTCAGTAGCGTTTAATTTATAATAATTAAAAACATAAAAAAATACATCACCAAACCAAGGATATCTCGGAAAAGTGTATCGAGTAATCATATATCATGCTATCAATATTCTACTGATATATCGCCTAGCCCTACTGTACAACTGAGGAGAGGTGATAAACATTTCACTTTCACATAAAACGTTTTCACTAATTCATGGGCTAGGCATAGTTTAACAATCTTAAGATGCAGACCTGTTCCCTCCCAAAGAGTCCTGCAAGAGACGTGTGAGCTTCGAGTCACGATACGGCACGTGTGTCGAGCGCTTGCTCTTGTCTCCCAGAGCACTGATGACGTTACCCAGAGCAAGCTGTACAAAACACACCAACAACAACAACAAAATAACAACCCAAACCTATCACAGAGGTGAAGTGCTGCTGTTTATGTAAAACACCACCAGATGGCGATGTTGACCACAACTCTAGGAGCAGGTGACTGGATGGAATGAAATAGTCGGATTCTCAAAAAAAAGATTCTTATCAGGACTGAATATCATCCCTGGAAAAATATGTGTGCTTCTGTTTAATAAAACAATACATGGCCCAAAACTCTTGGCTCTAAAGAATGTTTAACAGAGTTGTTACTTGATTTCCTTTTTTAATTAAAAATGGTAATCAGCTTTCTTATTGTTAAAATGTAAAACACAGTTTAAACACTATACCGCCCTGAATCATACCAGTCCACAGTTGATCGAAATGCCCTCTTTAGCTCTGTCCCCCGTCGCTCCTGTTCTCTTCAGCCGCTCTGAACCAGCCAAGTCCACAAAGTGAAACTTGGCGGTGAGGGTTTCAAACTCGTTCATTTCTGAGGAGCCATTGGCCAGCCTGTTGTCTGTCTCGTTGTTCTAGAGAAGGGCATCATGAGGAAAAATTAAGACCCTATCAGATAAAGGAAATCGAAAAGGAGAACACAGTCCATCTATCTAGTATCGAATTATGGGGACTGACTAAAAATAGCACTGTGGCATCTATACAAAAGTCCTTGTTATGAATTCTGGCTAGGTAACATGACAATGCAATAGTGCTATTGTGGGAAGTGACACAATATATGTTTACTGTGGATATCAACGGTACTTTCATAACATTGAACATTGGTAGTTATCATTGTTACAGCAATAACTAGATCAAGGAAAATCTATATAAATGTTCGTACCAAATGTTTCTTTTCCCCACCCTTATCCATGTTAAATCTGTTTACCTGTTTACCTAAATATTGTTGTAATATTGTGTATCAGAAAAATGTCACGGAAAGTTTTGATATGGTGATAGTCATATAATGCTGCCATGAATCAAATTTCCATTAGACTTCAAAATTCTTACATTTAATAGGAAAAATATTAAGAGAATGGTTAAACGGGTGTATAGTGAATGTTTAGAGGGAGAAGAGCAGGTGTAGTGTGGACTCCGAGGGAGGAGTCTGAGGGAGAAGAGGGAGAACAGTGAGGAGTGTGAGGGAGAAGAAGAGGGTGAACAGTGAGGAGTGTGAGGGAGAAGAGGGAGAACAGTGAGGAGTGTGAGGGAGAAGAAGAGGGTGAACAGTGAGGTGGCTGAGGGAGAAGAGGGAGAACAGTGAGGCGACTGAGGGAGAAGAGGGAGAACGGTGAGGAGACTGAGGGAGAAGAGGGAGAATGGTGAGGAGACTGAGGGAGAAGAGGGAGAACAGTGAGGAGACAGAGGGAGAAGAGAGAGAACAGTGAGGAGTCTGAGGGAGAACAGTGAGGGGACTGAGGGAGAAGAGGGAGAACAGTGAGGAGTCTGAGGGAGAACAGTGAGGAGACTGAGGGAGAAGAGGGAGAACAGTGAGGAGTCTGAGGGAGAAGAGGGAGAACAGTGAGGAGTCTGAGGGAGAACAGTGAGGGGACTGAGGGAGAAGAGGGAGAACAGTGAGGAGTCTGAGGGAGAACAGTGAGGGGACTGAGGGAGAACAGTGAGGGGACTGAGGGAGAAGAGGGAGAACAGTGAGGAGTCTGAGGGAGAACAGTGAGGAGACTGAGGGAGAACAGTGATGAGACCGAGGGAGAAGAGGGAGAACAGTGAGGCGGCTGAGGGAGAAGAGGGAGAACAGTGAGGAGACTGAGGGAGAAGAGGGAGAACAGTGAGGCGACTGAGGTAGAAGAGGGAGAACGGTGAGGAGACTGAGGGAGAATGGTGAGGAGACTGAGGGAGAAGAGGGAGAACAGTGAGGAGACAGAGGGAGAAGAGAGAGAACAGTGAGGAGTCTGAGGGAGAACAGTGAGGGGACTGAGGGAGAAGAGGGAGAACAGTGAGGAGTCTGAGGGAGAACAGTGAGGGGACTGAGGGAGAAGAGGGAGAACAGTGAGGAGTCTGAGGGAGAACAGTGAGGAGACTGAGGGAGAAGAGGGAGAACAGTGAGGAGTCTGAGGGAGAACAGTGAGGAGACTGAGGGAGAACAGTGATGAGACCGAGGGAGAAGAGGGAGAACAGTGAGGCGGCTGAGGGAGAAGAGGGAGAACAGTGAGGCGACTGAGGGAGAAGAGGGAGAACAGTGTGGAGTCTGAGGGAGAACAGTGAGGAGACTGAGGGAGAAGAGGGAGAACAGTGAGGTGACTGAGGGAGAACAGTGAGGAGACTGAGGGAGAACAGTGAGGAGTCGGAGGGAGAAGAAGAGGGAGATGACTGTTGCTGGTGTTAATGGCGCCACCTACATTGCTGGAGGCACAGACCCGGACTTGGCACAGGTGAATGGTGAAGATGGCATGGGAGCGTGAGCTCTGGACGTTCATCTGTGTGCTGGCGGTAGTTCGGGAAAAAGCGCCCAGCTTCAAACACTGCATCATCTGAGCTCACAGAAAAAGAAAAGAAAAGAGAGGAGATTTGCATCTACCACTCCCTAATCTCCAACATTGTTAAAACTGTATGGCCTTTAATTGTACCAAAAAGGTTTTTGTTTTTTTAAACAGCTTTTTAAAAGGGTTAAAAGAAAAAAGGGTAAAGAAATCAGCTCTGTTCACTTACTCATGTAAAGATCTTAATTGAACTGTGTTGTAATTACAATAAAAAAAAAAAAGTCCTGGATGGCCTAATGTAGAAAATATATAACAAGAAAACACACACTCAGCAGTCACACACACACACTGTAACCCCAACCTCAGCTGCAGTGGAGACTGTGCGGGTGCTGACTCCCACTGTGTAGATCCCTCCACTGGCATCCTCATGGATCTTAATGTTCGATTTCTGCTTTCTGGCTTCTACATCCCGTGTAGTGTCGAACAGGTCCAGCACTTCTTCATTATACAACTACAAAACAAAGAAAAGTGTTTGATACATGTTTCTAAACCATCGAATGGCAGAAGATTAGCTTGTATCTAACCTCAGGACATTCAGAACAGGCTCACAAGGAGGTATTCAGACATTCGGTGAAAGACATATGAGGAGGTGAGGAGGACAGTTTGATCTGGAGTAAAGGAACAGCTCACTGTCTCCTAGATAACACTGTAACCTTTAACTCCGAGTCGACACGGTTCTCGGTCGAATGCTTCAGAGCACCACAGTAAAGTACCTCTCAGAATCACATTAAGTGAAAAGATATTGTTCTGCATACAGTGTGCTTGTACAGAATAAAACACTTTTAATGTGTTTGAGATTTTTTCAACGGTGAAACCAAACATACACATAACTCGACAAATCTCTTAGTAAAGAGCAAAAATGAATGTATAACCAATTTTAAAGACTTCACAATGGTCTCCAGAGGACTTCCAAGTCCTTAAGGACTTATACAGAGGACTAGTTAGTTTGTGAGATGAGAAAAATAGCCATGCTCACTTCTAAGAACTGGGCGTTGATCTTGAACTCGGGTACAGGGCAACCCTGCTCCCTTGCGGCTTGCTTCCTCTCCTCGATGCCCCTGAAGAGGTGGCTCACTGCGCGCGGAATAATGCCAAGCTCTTCTTCGTTGATGCTCACGTCAAAACCCGTGCCCATGGTGTATGTCTTCCCTGAGCCAGTCTGGACAGAGGAAAGATGGAGCAAGCAAAAGTGACTGACTACATCGGCAGTGCTAGCATCAGCTGAATGATAGCTATGGATGTTGTGTAACTCTAGAATTATTGTGAGCTACTATGTAAATAAACACTTCTTTTTTATATATATATATATATATATATATATATATGTGTGTGTGTGTGTGTGTGTGTATAAAAATCAACGTACTAGTATTGCATTAACCTTTGTAAGATTTCAAACATTTCTTGTTCTTGAACAACACTGTATTGCTGCCCCTTCAACTGTTTTCACGTTTTGTAAGGATAAGAGAATCTGACTAAATGAACTAAAAATGAAAATATCTCCAATACAAATATTCATTCATTCATTCATCTTCAGTAAGCGCTTTTCCTGGTCAGGGTTGTGGTGGATCCGGAGCCTATCCCAGGAATACTGTGTGTAATTCGGGAATAGACCCTGGATTGGATGTCACACACTGGATTGGCTGTCACACACTCATTCGCACCTACAGGCAATTACGCATAGTCAGTCCACCTAATGGCATGTTTCTGGGAGGTGGGAGGAAACCAGAGAACCAGGAGGAAACCCACGTGGCTAGGGGAACATGTACAGAAACTCCACACAGACCGTAATCCTATCTCAGAATACAAATATATCATTCAACTTCTTTTTTATTTTTTTTTATTTGGATGATTAATGGAAGCTACCAACTAATAACGCTTGCACATAATAAAATAATACAGGGTGTCCCAACACCTGTCTCCATACATTTGAATGTTTAGCAAAATGTCATTTCATATTATATATGTTTTCAGATGGAGTTTAAGAATGCCTTTGACAAAAGAAGAACATACTGAATTCATGGATCGGGAAGCTGTCACGAGGCTGTGATGGACTTTAACAGGAAACATGGCAAGAAAATCACACACACACACACGACAGTGCTGCCGAACTTATTGACAAATTCAAAAAGATTGGAAGTGTAGCAGACCGACGGAGAAGTGGACGTCCACAAACATCCTCCAATGAAGGCACAACCGACGTGGTGCTGGCAAACATAATCCCCTGTTTATGGAGACTTTTGGGACACCTTTTCTAAAATAATAACCTGATTTTATTTGTGTTTCTATTCTACTTTAATAACGAAAAAAAAATTATAATAAAGTGAGTCATTTTGACCCAAATGTCAAGGTAAAAATGTCAAAAGATAATGCCTAACTTGCATACTTTTGATTACTCAGATGATGCAAATTGGCTCGCAGCAATTTAAACGCGATAACCGTGGTGTCATTAAAGCTTTTTGACCTGCGAAAAACACAAAAACACGGTTCTGTCCATGCTAAACTGAAGCCTACTATGAGCTTGAACACCTCTGCCAGGTCAGACAGTGATTGATAGTTCACTACCATTAGTTTGACATATAAAAAGATGCGAGTAGGAGTGTTTCCTTTGTCTGGCCTGGAGCACTGGCACAACCAGGCAGACACAAAAGGGGCTCGGGAATCGTTGTTGTCATGGCCACAGAGAGAGGAATGTGATGGTGCGTCCAAATTCACACATTATCCCCCTTAAACCCCCAACGCACCATCCCCCAACCACACACACACACTTCCTTCTTTGATGAGAGAGGATGAGATTTGGGGAGAGAAGGTAGAGTGTCAGGCTTGAGAGAGTGAGAGAGTGTCAGGCTTGCCTCCTGTGGAATTCCTGGGTGCTTTTGTAATTGGGATTTGAAGAGCTCTGTACTTAAGAGAAAGAGGAAAAGTCTATCTGACAGACACGTGACTTCTAAGGAACAGCCCATTTGGTTAATTTATCAGGCCTATAAAGATGGACACACCCACACACACACTCCACAGGCTCACTGTTGAAACATGTCCGATGTTGCACTGTTGACAGAGGTTTCACGGCTTGTTTGCTTTCCTTCGTGGCTGATATGAAATGAACTGAAAACAAGTGCAGCTGTAAGCACCTTTTATTGTGAAATGCTGTTAGACATGGAAAAAGAGGGGGGAAAAAAAGCTCTAGGCTTGTCATCTCAATAGAAACGTAGCATATGAAAAAGCTGCAACATTTATGTCATCAATCACTCAGGTAAGTGTTTTAATCCTCACCCGCAGTATTGTGAGGATTACCCATATTAAACGATGTTTGGCATGCTTTACCTGACCGTATGCGAAGATCGTGGCATTGTAGCCCTCGAAGCAGCCTTCAATGAGCTTTTCAGTGCAATTGCTGTAGATGGCATCCTGCTGGGAGTCCATGTCAAACACATAGTCGTAAGTGAAGGCTTTGTCCTTTCCCAGAATCACCTGGGGCTCTCCAGGGGTCACAAATGTGCAAATGTGACATCCTTCAATCTTCTCTTTTGCCAGCTGAGGACGGATCCTACAGAAGCAATGAAAGACAGCGTGAGACAAAGAGAAACATGGATGAAAAAGAGAAAGACACAGTCAGAGTGAGAAACAGAGAAACATAGTTGGACAGAAAGACAGACAGACAGAGGAAGATAAAGATAGAGTGTGTGTGTGTGTGTGTGTGTGTGAGAGAGAGAGAGAGAGAGAGAGAGAGAGGAGAGAAATACAGACAGAGGAAAATGATTTTGGCAGAGAGAGAGAGAGAGAGAGTTAACTGCAAAGACAAATTACATACAGACAGAGAGAAACGCTGAGAGGCATAGAAAGAGTGGTATAGTGAGAGAGAGAGAGAGAGAGAGAGAGAGAGAGAGAGATACTGAGGGCATAAATATGAATAGAAAAACAGAACTGAGTTTTAGAAAAAAAAGAAAAGCGTAACACTAGTTTGCACGTCTATGACACAGATGTCGGAGTTTTCACAGTGATGATAATGGCAGTAATCACATGTTGGTCTGTCAGTGAACCTTATTAAACACACTTAACGTGATGACGGTTTGACTGCAGGTATGCAGCTGTTAGCAGTTACGGGGCTGGGAGATGCCCTGGCAAGGCCTGGCTTGCAGTGGTTTAAGTGCCAGGATCCTCCTGAGTACATTACTGCACATTACACTACACCCTGGACAGAGACACTAACATTACCGACATGCAGACAACCGACGTGTCTAGTAATAGGCAGCGGCATCGAATATGCCTGAGTGTGCGCATGAGTAACCCGAAATGTATATACTCAGCTGCTAGTTTATTAGAAACAGTTTCTTTACTTGCCCATGCTATCACATACTGTACACCTACCATAAAGTCACTTTGTATAGCCCATGTGCTATCACGATTTGGTGGAATCTCTGGATTTCATACATCAGTGTAAAGGCACCATCATAGGAGAACCACTGACTTTATGTTTGAACGAACTGCAGGTACAACTATGCTTTTTTCATATATATATATACACACACACACACACACACACACACAAACACACAGTATCTCACAAAAGTGAGTACACCCCTCACATTTTTGTAAATATTTGATTATATCTTTTCATGTGACAACACTGAAGAAATGACACTTTGCTACAATATAAAGTAGTGAGTGTACAGCTTGTGTAACAGTGTAAATTTACTGTCCCCTCAAAATAACTCAACACAGTCATTAATGTCTAAACCGCTGGTAACAAATGTGAATACACCCCTAAGTGAAAATGTACAAATTTAGCCCAAAGTGTCAATATTTTGTGTGGCCACCATTATTTTCCAGCACTGCCTTAACCCTCTTGGACATGGAGTTCACCAGAGCTTCACAGGTTGCCACTGGAGTCCTCTTCCACTCCTCCATTATGACATCACGGAGCTAGTGGATGTTAGAGACCTTGTGCTCCTCCACCTTCCGTTTGAGGATGCCCCACAGATGCTCAATAAGGTTTAGGTCTGGAGACATGCTTGGCCTGTCCATCACCAATATATATATATATATATATATATATATATATATATATATATATATATATATATATATATATATATATATATATATATATATATATATATATATATATATATATATAGTGTGGCTGCACAAATTTCCCTGTCTGCCTATAGTCGGACATGTAAACTCGCGGACAGCTGTGGCTCAGGTGGTAGAGCGGGTTGTCCACTAATCGTAGGGTTGGTGGTTTGATTCCTGGCCCATGTGACTCCACATACAGAAGTATCGTTGGGCAAGACACTGAACCCCAAGATGCTCCCAATAGCTCTGCTACCATTTGTGTGTGTGTGTGTGTGTGTGTGCGTGTGTGTGTGAATGGGTGAATGAGAACTAGTGTAAAAGCTTGGGATAAAAGCGGTATATAAGTGCGCCATTTATTAGTCTACTGCAGCAAAAATCTCAATTTGTTGTAATTGGTGTAACTCAAGGGGAGTTGAAGTCGAGTTAACTGAACTGTTTAGACTAGCAAACATCTGATCCCAATGTTGCAGTGGTAATGTTACAAGTGTAAACATTGATTCATTCAGATCTTAAGTAACATCTTCATTAATTTATCCTGGTCAGAGGAGCATTGGGCACAAGGCTGGAATACTGTATACTGTATACTTGAACTCCCTGAATGCCACGCCTTCTCGCTTAGGTGCAATTTTGCATAGCCGGTTCACCTAGTGGCATGTTTTGGGAGATTGAAGGAGACTCAAAAACCCACAGGAAACTCACATGGGCATGGGGGAACATACAGACAGTACCCAGAGCTCAGGCTTGATTCAGGAGCTGTGAGATGACAACACAACCTGATGTGCCACATCCTCTATTAAAATGTTTTCTTTTTTTAAGCAATTCTTCCTTTCTGTATTAGTTTTTTTTGCAGCAGCAGCAGCATGAAATGTTTAATTCTGTAATTGATTGCAGATTTTTTTGGTCATCGTAGCCACTTCAACAGCCATCCCTGCTTAAAGTCCACATTATTTGGGTGTAAAAGTGCAGGTGTACAGTTAAAAGCGGTGGGGGTAAAATGGACTCCAGTCAGTAATTGTACACCTACAACATAAACTCAGTATACTACATAGTACAGTGTATACCTATAGACTTAGTAAATGTAGGTACAAGGCAGTAAACTGACCACTACGTGTACATATTTGGGATAATTGCGGTCCATGAGAGAGTATGTCACAGTGCTGCACAGCTAATGTTAACCGGCATATGAACAGAGCGTTCACTGTTCTGACAGTAACATGGAAACTCTGCATATCCTTTGAGTACACAGTCACGCCCTGCCTTTCATTAACTCACTCTGTTTGTTTTTATTCATCCGTTTTCCTACCAAACTACCCTTAGTGTCCATGTTTCTCCGAGCCGAACACTGACCATCCCAACATCCCCTGTCCATTTTCTGACACTTCATTCATTCCAGTTTGGAGACTGAAGGTCTGTTTCATTCACTGTGCAATAAAGTAGTACACACAAGTAGTATTACCACAAGAGTGTCATTACTGCTCACAGCACTCGTTCATCGATAAGCAGTGAACGAGAACTCCAGCATGCACTCTAGACTCTCTGTGAGAGGTTTTATTCAGGAATCGTATGAATTATTCATTTACAGCATAGTATCAGTAACATGTCAGTCTTGATGGCTTGATGCTAGCTGCTAACTGGATAGCAGGTTAGTGTTGCAGGTCCTGGCACTGCTTGGGCACGAGCTACAGTAGTAACACTTCACTGCCACAGAGCTCTTATTGTGTGCCAGTGACATCAGATCCCAGTTATTTAGCATCGCCGTTCTGAGGACCCTATCTCCAAGGCCGTGGATGGGAGGAGAGAAGATGGATGTATCGGGAGGAGAGCCAACAGAAAGACAGGCTGACACAAAATGAACTTCTTAGTGAACACTAGAGCACTTACACATTCCACACAAGCGCAAAGGTCCAATATCCTTCTCAGATTAACACCCTTAAGCGAGTTTAAAATCATTAAGTTTCTTCTAACCTTGTAAAATGCTCTTGCAACACTATAGCAGTACTTGAGATATGAGAGCAGTGTGGTACCTCAGCTGTGGTGTAATGAAAAGCACAGATGAATGAGTGATTGGAAAGTCATGCATGGTGTTTATTTGACACCTCTCTCTAAAGAACTATGGGGTTGGTGACTGGATTAACGTATTACGCACAAGGCTTAATTAGCATTGATCTTTTCGTTCTGGTTCACTGAATACTATGAGGCCATTGCAGTTTATACAGCATACAGGAACTTCTTTTGGGTAGCTCCAATTCTGGCATCAAACTAGAATTTGAAATGTGTTTTTTTTTATGTGTCATGACATGTAATACTCTGTGGGACAGAATCGAATCCCTCAGCTTTAGTGTTGATTCAGATCCACAATTTTATTTCACTGTGTTTTTGAGCATCAATACCCTGGGGCTAAAATGTCAGGCTTGCATTATCTAAATACACAGCATGGTCAAAAGTAAGTGTACGCCTGAACATGACCCCCTATGTGGGCCTTTCCCAAACTGTTGCCACAAAGTTAGAGGGACATGATTGTCTAGAATGTATTTGCATGCTGTAAGGGTATGATTTCACGACACTGGAACGAAGGAGCAGAAACATGTTCTAGCATGACAATGCCCCTGTGCACAAAGCCAGCTCCATGGAGACATGGTTTGCCAGGATTGGAGTAGATACACCGGACTGAAGGCCAGGCTTTATCTCCCGATATCAGTGCCCGACCTCATTAATGCTCTTGTTGCTGAATGGACACAATTGCCCAAAGCCATGCTTCAAAATATAGTGTAAAAAAGCCTTCCCAGAAGAAAAGAGTGGAGGCTGCTATAGGAGCAAATAAGGGGACAAACTCTGGAATGGGACATTCAACAAGCACATATGACTGTGACGGTTAAGTGTCCACATACATTTGGCTATATAGTGTACATATTTATGCACATGTCCAGGGGTCATTTAGGGACAGCATGTTGGCCCAGTTGCCACCTCACAGCCCAAGGGTCCCTCCTTTTCAAACCTGAGCTCAGGTTACGGTCTGTGTGGCGTTTCACATTAACATTCACATTCTCCACGTGATTGTGGAGGGTTGTGTTTTATTGGGTTGGACAGAAACCGGAGAACGTGTTTCCTCCCATCTATAAAAAACCTGAAAGGAGGTGGATTGGCTACTCTGTAAATTACCCCTTGGTGTGCATGTGTGTGTGCATGATGTCCTGGGATGGAGTGATACCCACCCAGGGTGGTGTTGTGCAGTATCTCTCTTGGTTGACCCTTCAGCCTTTAAATACCTAATAAAAGCTCCTGGTCCAGCTTTTAAACTTGGCCTTTAGTTAAAATTCTGAGATGGTAATAAAAATACAGCCATTTCTTGGCCTGACTCTCCACGTGGTGGTCATGTAGAAACTCTGGGGCTCACACACAGGTTTCAGATTTAGGTTTAAATGTAAACAAAACACTGCCAGGACTAGAATAAGGGCTGCCTTCATGGGTCTTTCTATACTTTATGCCTGACAAAGCTGGATTGAGCGAGGCGTTTTCAGTCCTTCTCTTGTATTACAGTCATCATACTATTTTCATTTAACAACCAGAATTAGTAATAATCCTATGCTTTTAACTAAAACATAAAGCACTGTTAGCATTTTGCTATAGCAGGTAAACCTATTTGAGGGAAAAGAGGTGAATATTGAAGGAAAAGGTGAGCTGTATAAGGCTCTCAAACCTTCTAACCACTAACCCTGAGATGGGTTTACTACGTTTTAAGCTACAGGCCTCATTACAACAATTACAGTGACCGCTAACCTTACTGAGCTGCCTCTTCTCAGGGTTCGAGCCGAGCTACAATTCTACAAATGTAACGTTTGTTTTGGATTATCTCATTTACTTGCTGATAACCGATAAAAGTAAAGCTCTTTAATAAATTAAAGATGGGATTCCCTGCTCACTTGCTGGTCCATTGACTATATCATGTTTGTCTGTTTCCCGGAAACTGGAACATGAGTAGGAAGTGCGTATACACAGAAGTGCAGGCAGAAAATTAAATCACACCATTCAAGATCCTAAAATTTGAGGCCAGAAAAGTGTTCATACCCTCTTATCCCTGAGGAGTGTCTGAGGCTAAGACTACTTACTTACTAACAATGTAGTTAATATTCGTGGAAATAATGGTGGGACATATTGGGAAATAGAAATAATACCAAAAAAAAAACACACTTTATTGCTATACAACTGCTATAGTTTAGGACTGCAGGTACAATTCCAGCACGCTCAACCAGTTGCCCTACCACAGGATGTCTCATGCAAAGTCATTTCCATAAATACATATTTACATATTTAAATCGTCAGCTTGAATCTACAACACAGATATGATACATTATCCAAGTAACTTCACCATTTGTGTAACAGGCTTTCAGTACAACACCACCTTCACACAATGGTAGCCTGAGACATGGAATAAAACTCCTTAACTTAGTGTAGTTGTATTTCAAATGAAAACAATTTTGGATCTGATGTTCAAGTGACAGTGAAATGTCATTTCAATTGTCAAATGTTAAGAGAATAGAAGACTTTATTTGTTAGCAAACATACAGTGGTGCTTGAATGCTTATGAATCCTTTACAATTTTCTATATATCTGCTAAAATAATGACCTCAAATATAATCAGATCTTCACAAGTCCTAAAAGTAGACAAAGAGAAACGAATGAAACAAATGAGACAAAAATATTATACTTGGTCATTTAATTATTGAGGAAAATGATGCAATATGACATATCTGTGAGTGGCAAAAGTATGTGAACCTTTGCTTTCAGTATCTGGTGTGACGCCTTTGTGCAGCAATAACTGCAAACTAAATGTTTTCTGCAGCTGTTAATCAGTCCTGTACATCGGCTTGGAGGAATTTTAGCCTTTCCTCAGTACAGAAGAACTTCAACTCTGGGATGTTGGTGGGTTTCCTCACATGAACTGATTGCTTCAGATCCTTCCACAACATTTCTATAGGATTAAGGGCAGGACTGTAACTTGGCCATTCCAAAACATTAAATGTATTCTTCTTTAACCATTCTTTGGTAGAATGACTTGCAGGGTCATTGTCCCACTGCATGACCCACTTTCTCTTGAGATTCAGTTCATGGACAGATGTCCTGACATTTCCGTTCATAAATTGCTATTATAACTCAGAATTCATTGTTCCATCAATGATGGCAAGTCGTCCTGGCCCAGAGGCAGCAAAACAGGCCCAAACCATGATACTACCACCAGCATCTTTCACTGATGGAATATGGTTCTTATGCTGGAATGGAGTGTTTTCCTTTCTCCATACAGAACACTTTTCATTTAAACCAAAAATTCTATTTTGTTCTCGTCCAGCATCATTTTTGAGCATCAACAACTCTTTTTCTGAGGTTCTCAGTAATATCCTTTGTGCCAAGATACACTTCCACAAATATATGTTGTGAAGATCAGACTTTGACAGATCCCTGTTCTTTAAATAAAACAGGGTGCCCACTCTCAACCATTGATTGAAAAACCTGACTAATTTCACCTTCAAATTAAACTGCTAATCCTAGAGGTTCACATACTTTTGCCACTCACTGAAATGTAATACTGGATCATTTTCCTTATTACATAAATGAGCAAGTATAATATTTTTGTCACATTTGTTTAATTGGATTCTCTTTGTCTACTTTTAGGACTTGTGTGAAAATCTGATGATGCTTTAAGACATATTTATGCAGACATATAGAAAATTCTAAAGGGTTCACAAACTTTCAAGCACCACAGTATCTTGGGCAATCAGTTACAGTCATGTGAAAAAATAAGCACACCCCGTGGAAACTGTTGGCTTTTTTGACATATTTAGATAAGCAAACATTTGATCCTATTTGAAACAGTGTCTATTAATAAAGTTGATTCTAATTAAAAAAATTTTGAAGGTGTGATAAATGTAGGGGAGTACTTACTTTTTCCGTGTGACCGATCTGGTTTTTTAATAATATAAATTGTGAAAATTACTACAAAATGGCAGTGATAATTAATGGGTACTGTTTCAAAGATGTTCAAATGTTTGCTTGTCCAAGTATGTCAAAAACGCCAACCATTTCCATGGGGTGTACTTATACATGACTGTATACTTAGAATATGTGGAAAACTGTGTAAATTTGATTTCACCAAAGTGTTCTATTAAACCCTGACCTCAGCTGTGAAAAGACTGAAATAACTATATCCCCCACTACTGCTGGCTATTTTGACCTTTGCTAATCTCAGGCCTAATGGAGGCTTATCTAGCACCAGGGCTTTAGGTGTCACATGTTAAGGAGGCCAATATGGAAAACAATGTGTAGAAAGTAACTAAGACTAATCTGCAGGAGCAGTAGCTGTGTCATAAGTCTCTGAGTCATGCACATGAATCGATCACAATGATGCTACTGATCTGAAATGGGTCCCTAGAGAGGACATGGACATTATGGGTGATTTGATTTCCTGCTCTCGTTAGCAGCTGACTCACTGTCTCACTGTTAGAGGAGAGCTCTTCTGTAGCTGACCTCATCTTGCATCATTTCTACTAAAATGATTTTGTAATTACTATGCATTCCAACATCACATGATCCCTGAAGAACAGTTATGAAAAAGGGAGTCCAGCTCCATTGGTCAATGTGCACTTAAAAGTACCAGAAGAAGGCCTGCTGTTATCGGAATAAGTGCTACTTTTAGATGATTCCAGTTATTTCCTGAAGTGTTTGCCAAGGTTAATATATTTATATTTATTAACCAATGGCATACATTTTATCCACTTATAGATATATTAATAGGTATATTTATTGTGACTAAACATCCACTAAACAAGTTAGTTCCTGTCATCACTTATGTTATAGGAGCTATAAACATTCTTCCTCAACATAGTATAATGCGGCATAAGTGTTTACCTTATGTGTTTATGTATGATTTAGTCAGGGTGAAATTAGGTCATCTAAGACAATCAGACTATTCTGTTTTACATAGTCAAATCTTGGTCTGTATAAAAGTCCTAGACCCATAACTGAGTCAAATCTGTTGCATGTCTTACATATCGCTTAATGATTTAGGAATTAGAATCATTTGTGATGGAGAGCTGAGGCTTAATGGGGAATAAAGTCACAAAGGAAATTTGTATTTCAAGTTAGTTATACTATAAACAGTACAGCAGACTGATCATATGTTATAACTGACCAATTATACATGTGGTCATTCCGCGACATGCTTGTGGGCATCATCAACCTATGTGTGGCAAAAAAATTACATAATAAAAATTGGCAAAAGTTGGCCTAGACCTCTAAAGTGAGAAATATATATTCTGAAAATATATATTAAAATGGAGCAGTAAATCTATACTATATACATATACACTATATAAATGAATCTATACTTGGCGTAACCAGCACAGTGACGAAAAGTAGTATATTACTTAATATGTTACTTCCTTTAACATACAAAAGAGTGAGGATTATGTAGAATACATAATCTCTGGAAGCTGTCAAAAGTAAGGGAAACATGATCATGATTCTCAGGCTTTTGTGATATAGTGTTGCTTTCCTTTCCTTTCTCTCACCCCCAGCTCAACGGCAGGGTCACTTTTCATTCATACAGTGGTGTCTCATCTAACCTGCTCCTCTGAACTAAGGAAATGACAGGCACATGAAAAGGAACGGGGGGGGGGGGGGTTGACACAGAAACTTTCCCCTTGTCAGAACATCTGGCCCCGTTTGTCATTCCTACTGTGATTTCAAAAAGCCCTGCTTACCTGTGCGACATCACACGCCACGAGACAAAGGCCTTCTCAAATTTGTGGTGTTTTGAATTGAGGCTAAGCTGCTGTCGACATGTTCAGTGGTTGGTACTCGGGGCAGTTTACCAATTTTAGTTCAAGGGCCACTATTGTTAAGATGAAGATGTAATGTCTGGAACGATGACATTCAGGAACAGGTACAAACAAGCCTCTTTCAGCCCTACAGTACATTTTCAGGGGACATATTACATTCAACTTTCCATGATCCCTTTACAAGGTACAGATTCACAGAGTGCAGATGCTAGACACCAGACTTCATAAGATAAACCACAGAAGCATGTAGGTCTGCACTGATTCCCATTTTTCCATCGGAACACCAATACCAATATCAAAGATATGAATCGATCCAATATTGACAATAACTGAGGTTACGCTGTCCAAGTGAAATGTCACAAGCATAATGTACAAGTGATGTTCGCATTCATTAGGTACTGCAAGTGGTGTTTGAGTATAATTATTTCTCCCCAGTTAGTTTTTTTTGCCAATTCCCACCCACTAGCAGACTCTCCCATATTATACAACGGCTACCAATTTTCCTCCAAAACATGTGAAGACAGCACTGCATGTTTTCTAACTGCTGCTCATGCTGTGTCACAAGGCACTTGGAGGAAAGCACTATCCACCCTCTTCTGCATACATAAGCTTACAGGTCCTCACAAATGGCTAGCGTCTCTGTGATTGAAAAGGGCGAGACAGTATTCCACCCGTCCCACCCAGACAGCACGGCCGACTTTCCTCTCCTGACTCCAGTGGCTCCCAGCCATGGGACAAATGCTTTTCTGTTGCATCACTCAAGAACTTTGAGTATTATTTAATAGTAATCAGAAAAGTTGCATGACTCTAGGAAAGCATACCATCAAAGAAGGTGTGTGGCTGCTACTAGGTTATGAGCAAGCTGCAATGTAGATTAACTTACTATTATTATTATTATTAGCAGTAGTTGTATTAGGATTATTATCAGTATGATTATATTACAAATATTTTATTACTGATTAATTCTATGATTAAACAATAATGATGGCATCGCTATGAGCTAAAGTCACACAGGTAGGGAACCGTTTAAGATTTTTTTATCACAATAAAAAGATCACAATAAAAAGATAAAAAGATATATCATGGGTGAGTGTGGTTATAGAGTGTTAAAATAACCTCCTACTGAGTTTTTGTGTCTGAAACGCACCGGTTATTTTCAGTCTTTCGGATAACGCTTGTGTTAAATACCCCAAGACATTTTCTAGCTAACGAAAATGAAAAGAAATACTATTTTTACAGAGCTGGGAGATAAGATTAAAAGAATGTGTCAAGCTGCAGATCTGCTAATCGTTATGAGCTCTTTTTTGTGGATGCTTAGTGCTCTTTATAGTGCTGCAATGCCAACTTTGCAGTCAAATTACATTGCCAATACTACTCTGAAACCCTTGATAAAACCTGTAGAAGAGGGGCACATGTGTGTCTCTTCACAACATTTCCGAGTACACAACCAGGTTCATGTCCCTTAGTTCAAGGCATAAAACGTGTCGGCTGAACAGATCAGAAAATATTGTAAATGTAAAACATTTAGCAATCTGGAATTTTAAACCGACGTCATCCCAGATTTGTAATTCTGACTCATATTACTTTCATACTGTTGGCAGGTTGATTGATCGTAGCTTTTTATCTACAATAATGGCAGATGGGGAACTTTGGCACAGTCAGCCTCCCTAAAAGCTGCATTCGCTTACTCAAAAGAATGTAAGTTAAGTTACCAGTGGTCACAAAGCACCCTGAATGGTTCACTGATCAACTCCTGACAGCTTCCTCTGTCAAAGGTCATGATGCACACATGAGCGGCGGCAGGAAAAAGAGCAGAGGGCGTACGTGGAGCTGTCATATTGCCTCATAGTCTGGTCAATGAGTGGAAAGCCAGTAAACACAAGGACGCAAAAACAGGCGGCCACCTCCCCTCCCAAAGCAGTGCGGTTATTAATGGAAAAGGGCTGCTGATTCCAGTGTGATTTGATATTGGCTGACTGTACATAAGGGAAATGCTGAAAACACAAGATAAGGAAAAATGTTGAATCCTGTTGTCATGCTGCATTTATTGGGAGCTGAATGTGACCGGGTTTGCTATTCCAACAACAACCAAACAGGATCAGTGTGAGTTTAGAGAATTTAAGACATTTACCTCAATTTAACAATCAATTTGCTCAAACTAAAGAAAAAAGACTTTTCCAATATAACAGAACATGAATTTGAATGTTTACGATTAAAAGTGAGAGATGGACAGCGATGTAGCTGGATGACTCACACAGGCCAAGTGCCAATTATATAGCTAACAGAAGGGGAAATAATCAAAGATCAATAATCTAGAAGGGCAAAAGACAAATATATATGTCACCAATATTTGACTTATGCTTCTTAAATCAATTGATTTTAAAAGCACGATGCAAACCAATTACCCTGAAGTTTACAAAGTTTTTCCAAGCCTTGCAGTTTAGAACCTTACCTAGAACCCTACTTCTCAATCGATATGCAATTTATGCACCTTAAAGAGAAAAGAAGCAAGTAATCCTTTTATACCATATTTAGGCGTTTTAATAATTTTCAAAAGACAAAAGCCACATCTGGCTCCAGCTCTGCATCACAGGAATACACCGATTCCCTAAAAAGACAAGAAATTCGACCCATTATGCTCTCACTTAATAGGACTGTCCAATTTGTTTCATGCTTTTGTTAGTCTTTCTCTTCAAATTTTTTCTTTTACTCTCCCCTCTTTCCTAATCTCTTCCAATTTATACATATTTTATTTCAATAATCTTTAGATTTTTATAGCATGTTCTTGAATGTGTTATTGTATATGATGTAATAAATTTGACTTGCCTTTAATAAAATAAAATAAAAACACAGAGGTAGGAAAATCTGTTTACAGAATTCTTTAATGATCTAAATCAGTTGGCATATACCAGGGATCTGCAAATTCTTTCCTCAGACTTCTGTGCACTTCAACTGTGTCATGAGGACATTCAAGCAAAACACACTACAGACTCCCTACCATGCATTTAGCTAGAGCAGAAAGGTGATAAGATAAACCTCAAGAGGTTGCGGAAGTCAAGCTCCCGCTCCGATTGCCAGCAACTTTGATAAACGCTGAAAGATTTTCGGATTTTGCGAAACATGAGGACTGGATTTTCTGGGTGACTTCATCTAAAATGAGTCAGCGCTTTCTTATGGACCAGATGACAGATGGCTCTCAGAGACGTGGTCCTCTTTCAGCTCTTGACAACTGGCTCATAAATATTGATAAGAAGGTCCACACAATTAGATACAGACGACAGAGCAGGTGGATGTCTCGGCTAGCATGACTGACAAAAGACCCGGTAACAGGCTTTGATAAACATTGCCAACCAGCCTAAAGATTATGATGACCTTGGACATGAAAAAACACATAGCCTCATTCCTATAAAGATTATAAATCCACTAAGGGTTAGCCACCTTGCTCAATAATGGCTGCCCAACTGACTTTTGGCTCATTTGCTTTCCAAACTGAAGTAAATTCTTGGATCAAAACAAGACTAGCACTAGAAGAGAAATGAACACAACACTGCAAAGCAACTTGTAACTCCATTGACTGCGTGATGAACGTTACAAAGAGTACCATTGTATGCTCGAAGGCTTTTCATTATTAATGGCTTTGTTTAAGCTTGCATTGTACAGTGGCACTCAAAGGACCAGCAGCTGAGTCCAAGGCAGACACGGTCACGTGTTTCAAATGAGCCCTTCATACAGCACACGCACTTATACAGATGCTAACACTAACTGTGCATCAATCATCGAATGAAACTTCTGCATGTGTGGCTGGTGCGTTCATTTCACTGTTGTGTGCAAAAGTCACGGCACAAGAACATCACATTAGCGAACGCCAACTGTGCTGATATGTGACAAGAAACAGATTACTACACATTCTATCTACTATCCCAACTTTCAACGGCTAAAGTTCTGTACAACTGGGAGTTCAAATCCCAACGCTGCAAGAGAGCTACTGTTGAAGCCTTGAGCAAGATTCAAAGGAAATACTAGCTTTTCTCAATCCAATCACTATCGACTGCATCTGAAGCAAACTTCTTCATATAAACTCCATTATAATGGAAGTCTATGTAGAACACATATCCTTCATAAATTCTTCATGCAAAGACAAAGAATTTATGGTTATAGCAAAACAATTAGTTGAGCAATATACAGTGATGTTAAAAAGTATTTACCCCCATCCTGATTTCTATCTGTTCTTGTGTACATCTTGTACTAAATTGTTTCAGAAATGGAAACAAAATCTAAGATAAAACAAAGGAAACCTGAGTAAACACAAAATACAGTTTTTAAATGATAATGTTATTTATTGAAGCAAAAAAGTTATCCAATACTTTGGATAATTTGGTCTGTGGGAAAATCTATTTGCCCCCATAATTACTAATTCCCCAAATCTATGAAAATGCATTCATAATGGGCTTCACCTGGACTAGACACAACCAGGGCTGATTACTGCAAACCCTGTTCAATCAAATCAACACTTAAACAGAACTTTTTCAACAGCATGAAGTTGGTTAAAAGATCTTACCCAGTAACACACTATGACAAAGATGACAGAAATTCCAGAAATGATGAGGAAGAAGGTGATTGAAATACATCAGTCTGGAAAGGGTTACAAAGCTATTTCAAAGCCTCTGGAACTCCAAAGGACCACATTGAGAGATATTATCTCCAAGTGGAAAAACTCAGCACAGTAGTGAACCTTCCCAGAAGTGGCCGACCTTCCAAGATTCCTCCAAAAGCACAACACCTACTCATCCAGGAAGTTGCAAAAGAGCCAAGGACAACATCAAAGGAACTACAGTCCTAAAGGTCACTGTTCATGACTCCACTATCAGAAAGACACTGGGCAAAAATGGCATCAGTTGAAGAATGATGAGGTGAAAACCACTGCTAACCCAGAAGAACATTAAGGCTCGTCTGAATTTTGCCAAAACACACCATGATGATCCTGAAGCCTTTTGGGAGAATGTTCTGTGGATTGAGGAGTCGAAAGTGGAACTGTTTGGAAGACATTAGTCCCATTACATCTGGGGTAAACCAAACACAAAATTCCACAAAAAGATCATCATACCTACGGTCAAGCAAAAACTTTTTCACAGCACTGTAGCTGGTGTCCATCTGATCACACATCGATGCACTAAAATCAGAAAACTGAACATCACTGGAATTGCTGTTATATAATTGTATCTAATGTTATCGAATTGTTACTACTGTAGCAAACATTTCACCATGTGAATGGGTTTCTCAGGTCACCACACATTTTCAATCCGTACCGATGAAGCTTAACGGTCTTTATATTGTATAGTAAGTGTGTTTTGAGTCTGAATGTATTCATTTTTCTTGCCTCTTGTAATTGCACATACACTGCCGATGCAGTGGAATGAAATCAGATTGAAAACGCTGGTAGGATCCTTTAACTCTCACCTGCTCCACCTGTACAGTCTTGACCCTATGCTCTGACCACAACTTCCTTCCATGTTGTGTGATATGAAGAAAGCTCTTTACTCTACTGTGCATGTGTATTTATATAATGGCAAGGTCACCTTTTATTTCAGTCCACTAGGTTTGAGAAAAGCCCTGACCACAGTACATGATCCTCAAAGACAGGAAGAGAGCTTCTAAACACATTTCCTGCATTAAGGACGTAATACACTGATCAATTTCAACGTCTGTCAGTTAACCCAACATGAATGAGGTAATGTCAACACATGGCATAGGTCCAGCAAGCACAGACAGATGTGTGAATGAAGTATGGATTATCAGTACAAGCCCAATATGTCCAAAGTCCCTGGCAGGTTTCTTTACCAGCATCAGCACCACTAATTAACAGGCTGCCTTGGCTTTGCAAACAAACACTGCAATGATAGCTTGAGTTCACTGAACGTTGGACATGTTGACTATAATGACATTATGTACTAATGTATAATAGCTCTGAACGCTATTTAAAAAGTGAGCAGACAAACAAAACTCAATATGATGAAAAGAAGTGCTGCTATAACCGGTAAATTAAGTAATTCTCCAAGGAAACCTGTTCTGATACCCTAAACAGACAAACAGTGCAACGCCTCCAGGACAAAAAGACTTCAGGAATTAAAATAAAATGATGTTGTGGTTTAGGTCTTGAGTGAAAGCTGCATTAACGAGGCCACAGCTTAATCTACTGTTCTTTATCATGTTCTACATGTCTTCGAGCTTATTTGTACAAGTAAGGAATAATAAAAATAAAGAAATACATTTTAAAAAACGACTAGTACACCTGTAAGTGTTGATCTACTTCTTTCTAAGTATTGGACAAGGTCCCATAAGGATTAGAACTTGACACATAAGACGTGCATGCCTCATTGTATTGCCGCAAATACAAATCAGGCTCGAGACAGCATAAAGATTTATCAAAAGAAACCCTGTGTCATCTCAAAAGACAGTTTTGTCCTATGACTAATTTTTCATCTACAAGAGCACTGAAATCGCTAAAGCTAGCACAAATATCATTATATATTTTTATTAATAAAAGAGCACATGCAATAGCAATCCACTGTATGGTTTTTTTTTTTTTTACTGTGTGCACCTGCCAACACTATTCTTTCTCTTCTCATTTTTGCTCCCTCTTTTCCTGGTGTTTGTTATGCAAAGAGGATGTTTCCATACGAATGCCCAAGTATTTACTAGACACAGAGAGCGCACTAGGTGACATTAGGCCCAAGCTGAAAACAATCAGTAAACTGCATGCTGGGTCAAAGTCTGACTCTGGTAACTGGAGCTGAAACAGTCAGGCTAGAATAAAGTAACCTGAGACAGGCTACGAGGCTTTTGTCCTGAACAGTGCCTTCTTCAATGACAAAAGCACACAATATATGCCTCTACCTGCTTCCTGTTTCAGTACCAGCGCCATTCAGCTGCTTTCAGAATGTCATTTTCTCTCTTCACATCACAGGTGTTTTCAAAGGTGGCTTTGTGCAACATTTCTTCTCTTATTCACCTGTGACATATTGTACATATATACAGTACATACATTTATGTTTTGGCTGTTGAGGCTTTAGCCCATGGTCTGTATGGACACATTCAGGCACAGTTTGGTGACAATTCCTACTTTAAAACTCACACAAACCCTTAGGATTGGTGTGCGGGACATCCTACAGCGTAATATCCAGGGACAATCTGACATATTAATCTTATTAATCCAAGAGTTGATTCTTCTTTTCCCATTAACATCCTTCAGGAACATGGTTTGTGCTCTCTTTGGTTAACAGTTTCCTACCATAATCGTGCACGCCTGACCATCTAATCATTGCCTTAAGAAGTTCTTAATCAACTAAAACAGGTGTGTTACGATTTTGGTTGGAAATGAAACCTGCAGCGAGGGAGATCTCGAGGAAGAGGATTGGTTGAGCACTGCTATAAAAGTAAATACTTGTGTAAATACAGTACAACTAATTTAAACGTAAGAAGTACTACTTTGTTTGCGTCCAATGCTGTGAGTGGCCATGTTTATGATGGCCCACCATAAAATGGAAAGGACCTCGCGTTTGAAAATTACAGTACCCCAAGCTGACGAGTAAGAATTACAAGTTTTCATGGGCTTTTACTGGTTGGAGGGTGGGAATTACAAGTCAGAACCTTGAGTCGAATGCAGCATTATTTGAAGCCCTTGATTCAAATGAGCAATGCAGCAGTGCTTCAATCTGTCCAGTTCTCTCACATCCTCATCTGTACACTCTGCTCAAACAGATGATGTTTCAAAGCTTTAACCTTCGTGGTAATAGCATCTTGGGCTAGTCAGCTCATGAACTGATGACGACCTGAACCGAGCTGAGTCGTAACTCAGTACAAGTGTGTCCAGGGTCCAGAGTTTGTGGTCTCCACTCTTTATACTTGGTTAACCCTTTACTACATGCTGTTGCCATATGGCAACAATTAATCCATCTCCATTAGGGATGGGCGATATCGTATGGTTTGTGATATACCGGTAGAAATTTTCCCCACGATAAGAATTAGTCTTCCGTGATAATAACGATAAAGCCTGGTTGATGACGTATTTCTGTGTACGACGGTGTGCGACCCGTTCCCAGTTCACATGCAGAATGATAACAAGTACGGCGGACGTGAAGCTGAGGAGGAGCTTATCGCTAAACGAAGAGCTACCTCTACAGTCTGGAACTGGTTTAATTACCGAAAATCAGTTTTATTTTTAGATCAGTGTTTCACAGCTATCACTTGAAGCTAAAAACAGTGGTACAGGGTACTATATTTACATCATCACTGACATCATTATCACAATAAACACCAGAAAATATACTGATATACTTGGACATAACAAAATCATGCCATGCCACGTGACCAATTTATAATTAATGATTAATAACATTTAATAACATAATTGGCAAAAAAACCTCATAGTCAGGAAAATGCAGTAATTGGAATTGTAATTTCTGATTATATGATACATTCCACCACTGCACACTGTTGCCATACGGCAACAATTACCCAAATATTTCAAGTAATAAAAATTATTTTCTTTTTTTATGTAAACGTAATCATTCACGCAGTAGAGGGTTAATATTGCACTTAATACCGCTAAAGTGGTGAAAGAAATTGCTTGGTTTTTCGTTCTCAGGGGCTAAAAACTGACCGTTATTCCTTAACAGTTTTCCTCCTATTGAACACTACAATGTCCTGCTGTGACGTCCAGCTTCTCAAACACAGCACGGAGCAGAAAAGTGAATCGCATCACAAATATTTCAACACAAAGACATTTCATGTGTTTCACTGAGACCGATTCCTTCAAGTTGAACTCTTCAGGAAGTAGTTAAGGCCTGTCCTTATGATCTGACCTCTTCTTCTTGTCCTAAACACAGTTGCCCACACAGCAAGTGCTTCTCCCTCCATTTAATCCACTGGCTACATTTCTAAAGTGGACTAAATCCACGATACAACACACCAAACACCGCAATGCCTGCAAAATAGTCATTACAGTGCATGCTGTCAATGATGGGAGTCAAATCTTCTTCGTCTTTCTTTCAGTCTCACTACTGGAAGCCAGTAGTGAAGGTTATGGGAAGATTATGACTTTCATTTCAGCAAGGAAATGATCCCTAACCTGCTTGAATCTTTTCTGCACTGTCAACTGCTCTATAAAAGGTATATGCAGTGTCTCAGAATATTCGGTCAGCTAAGTAGGACAGGGTGTATTATGCTATGAAATCAATATAAATGAGAATCATTCAAATTAGCGATATGTTGGAACTGTAAAGGAACACCCTCATGATCATAAATTGCTGAATATAAAGCTTTACGCTGGATCCCTACTATCTCTAGAAGTGCACTACATGCAGTCCATAATAAAGATCGTCTACACCCTATGTAGTGCACGACAGTCCGAATAACAGGCGATTCAGGATGCAGCTCGAGCCCAGTCCTCCATGCCGGGCTTTGTGGCCAAATAACAGGTACATGGTGAAGAGGCGGTGCCTAAATGAGCATCAGTGGACAACAGAGCGGACATGTAGGGACTACAGGCCTACCTTAAAGCCACTCGTACAGAACTTTCATCCTGTCCGGTCGTCATGATGCACAAACAGCAGAATCAACGCGCATATGTTCGGCACGCGCGTCCTGCTCTATATCTCTATCTCGCGCGCGCGCGCGTGCGATCGGCTGGAACAGGTAGCTACAGCGGCGGCGGCGCTCCTCTTATTCTGCCATGCTGCTCCTCCTTTTCACGAGTCGGCTCGTTTGATCGTTTTCTTACAAAAGAAATATGCATTCATTCATGTTCCGCCCTCATGTGCGCGGAGAGCCTTTTATCCTAGCTGTGTTTCTCGATACATTCCCAATGCCGCGTATCCCGGCAGCGCCAGCTGACCCTTGCACCGCGCTCGAGCGGACTCATTTGGCCCAGTGGGCGTGTCCCTACGAGAGCTAAGCGTCATTAGGCCACACCTTCCGGTCTGCTCGGTCATGATAAAAAAAAGTGCTGTCGATTGAAGGGCCAATGGTTAGACATAATGTGCACTTGTTAGGGTGCAAAAAACATTGTTTCATGCCATGTGTAGGCCACGTGTGTAGGGAGCATGGAGGCATTTGAGACTCAGCAGCTCTTTGTGTCAATTAATAATTGTAGTCCTACTGTAAAGAAAAGTATAGGGTATTATGTTTCATACTAAATTAGGATTTCTACTGGACCCTTAGGAACATTCTCCCGATTTATCATTTATCTTTTATGTAGGAGGAACAGCTCTTCTTTTTCTTCTTCTTCTTCTTCTTCTTCTTCTTCTTCTTCTTCTTATTATTATTATTATTATTACTAGTAGTAGTAGCAGTATTATTATTATTATTATTATTATTATTACTAGTAGCAGTAGCAGTATTATTATTATTATTATTATTATTATTATTATTATTATTATTATTACTAGTACTACTAGTAGTATTATTAGTAGTAATATTTTTCGAAAAAGCTCTTTAAAAGGATGTGATATATAATCTTTATACCGTCCATGTTATGTATAATTGTCTATATATTAAATTAGAAAAAAGCTAATTGCACTTCCATTTTATTAATGTGGAATAATTAAAGCCTCTGGTGATAATATAATAATAATAATAATAATAATAATAATAATAATAATAATAATAATAATAATAATAATAATAATCAGAAGAAGAAGAAGAAGAAGAGGAAGAATACATACATTAATAAGTAATAAGTAAAAGTAAAGTAAAGTAAAGTAAAGTAAAGTAAAGTAAAGTAAAGTAAAGTAAAGCATACATCCATCTTTTATGCTGCTTACTCCTTTTCAGGGTCGCAGGGAACCTGGAGCCTATCCCAGGGAGCACCAGGCACAAGGCGGGGTACACCCTGGACAGGGTGCCAGTCCATCGCAGGGCACAATCACACACACACACACACACACACACACACACACACACACACACACACACACACACACACACACACACCCACACACACACACACACACACACAGACACCCGTTCATACACTACGGACACTTTAGACAGCAAATAAAGCAAGCTCTCAAAACAAAACCCCTTCAAAATGTTAAATGCAGTCATAAAAGGAAATTGGCAGAACAACAACGCCGCTTGTTGACCATCATGTAGTACTGCACACATAGTACTGCAGCATAGTCTTCTCTGCGCGTGCCCAAACTGAGAAATAGGACAGCACGGGGACGCGCAAACGGACCACGAAATTCTAAATACGACATTTTTGGGAATGACATTAGAGCTTTAAGTCACTTTCTCTTTGTGAATTTGTCTTCAAACAGCATTAGAATAATAGTTTAAGTGAAACAAATCCTGTAAACAAATAGGCCTATTAAACCAAGTGTGCACAGTTACCTAATTTATGTTTATAGTCTACAAACACTTTATGGCCAAAAGTGCATAGACAGCCGACAATCACACCCATATGTGCTCCTTCTCCAAACTGCTGATGAAAAGTTGGTAGCTTGTATAGAATGTCTTTGTGTGCTGTAGCAGTACAATTTCCCGTCACTGGAACCAAAGGCCCAAACCTGTTCCAGCATGACAATACCCCATGCACAAAGCGAGCTCCATAAAGACAAGGCTGTAGTGGAAGAAATCAAGTATCCTGCACAGAGCCCTGACCTCAACGCCACTGAACACCTTTGGCATGAACCAAAACACTGACTGCACAGCAGGCCTCCTCATTTGACATCAGTACCTGACCTCACTAAGCCTTTGTGGCTGAATAAGCACAAATTCCCACAGTCACGCTCCAAAATCTAGTGGAAAGCCTTCCCAGAATAGTGGAGTTAATTATAATAGCGAAGGTAGACTAAATCTGGAATGGGACGTTCAACAAGTACATATGGATGTGATGGTCAGGTGTCCACAAACGTTTGGCCATATAGTGTACATCTAGATTTACATAGAGCTGTGTGAATTTCTGCTATTTGTTATTGTTGTTGTTTATGACAGAATGATTATGAACTTCAGTCTCTCTGAATGGAAAACAAAATCTCAAATTTTATTGGTCGGCACATCTCAACTAATATTGTGAAATCACTGCTCTGAACACAACAAAAAGGTAAAGTGTTGTCAGACACCTGTGTGTCTGATTTTGACCGTGTCTGAAATGGTGCCGTTACTGATGGGAATTCTGTCTCTTTTCAGTTAGATCATTTGGCTCAGCTCACAGTACACTCACCTCAAGAGCCGACTCTTTTGGTTTCCTAGTGGTATTATGACCAGTGATTGTTCTTCTTTGCCTCCTGCATGGGTGAAATTGTTAAATGAAATCTTACTCTACCTTCTAATTATCAACAACCACTTTGCATTGCATTTTATAATTGTTAGCCTAAGTTTCCAAGGTACTAGAAATTTGCACAGGGAGAAAAAAAAAAAAGAGTAAGCATCCATGCAATCATGTTTGTGTGCCTGTTGTGTCAGTGCTTCATTAAGGAAATTAATTTACATTTTTCATGATAACTGGCCGCCTCCTATTATAAATTTGCCTTACACACAGCTAAAGCCTGTGCCTCACTATTCACCAAAACAAACACCTCAGATGTTGAAAAGGCGTTTCTATGGAAGCAGTTAAACATTTAACGAAGATAAATGATCGAATAAATGTGTAATGGCATTGCCTACATTTGCAAAAAAGAACTAAAAAATGTGAATAGGTCCTCCAATAAACCATAGTATAATATTGGCTAAACCTAAAGATTTTTGAACATAGATTATACTGCAGTTCCCTTCTTTCCTTCAAATACCAGCTGTAGCTTTCTTTTGCAAGCCATGAGTATATGAGGTCAAGGTTCACCTTTTCATGTGAAAATACAAGAAAGGAAAAAAAGATTTTATGCATGTGAATGGAGGAGATCAGACTTCTGTCTCAGTTTCTGCTGATATCACATTGAACATCATTTGCTCATAGGCGTATACAACTGAATACAGCATAAGCACTCTTGAGTACTGTTTACTGCTGCTCCTATAATTCCTCTACACATTTAATTGTGTAGCCTAGTTCACATCACATTTTCATCTTACGAAGCACTTGTTAATAAGGTCACACTTTAATTAAGGTGAAATTATAGGTCACACATGCAGAGACTCCCAAAATTAAAACAAGGCAAAACCACGCTAGAATGCTGTATATTATAGGCAGACATGTATACAAGTCCCTGAGGTCCAAGTCCAAGTCAAGTCTCAAGTCTCTGAGGTGGAGTCTAATTCAAGTCTCAAGTCATTATTATTTTTAGCAAATGGTTCTTTCAGCTGACTGGCACCCTGTCCAGGGTGTACCCTGCCTTGTGCCCTTGATTCCAGGGATAGGCTCCAGGTTCCCCGTAGCCCTGAAGAAGGAGTAAGCGGTAGAGGATGGATGGATGGACAAGTCAAGTCTCGAGTTTCCTTCTCTGATTATAGGTGCCTTAAATGTTGACAAAGAATTACAATAAAGTAAGAGCTACTTTCAGTATGAAGAACAGGCTTTTAATAATGCTTCAATAAGACAATCTGTACACACGTTAATGCTTAAATGCTTATTAACTGGGTACTCAACTGGGTATTTCTGCTCTGTTTAGATTCTTAACAGGCAACTTTCAGACCTCACATAGTCCTATGTTAGACAAAATATAGGAGTATTATGACATGCAAAATGACAACTTTTCCATTCCAGATATACAGTACAGTGTTTGCATTTGTGCGGGAGTAAAAAAAAATGAAGAACTTGCTTGAAAAAGGCTTTGCAAAAACATGCTGACAGTATCCAGGTACCAATCATTGTAGTAAATTGTAAATTCATCACACCATAAAATTGATTTCTGATACTCCTGTGTAGGTAAAATATAAGCCAGTCAAAATATAGGATATCACATAGGTTTCAAACATATAAAACCCTGCCTATTTACAATTCCAGAATTACATATTCGAAATAAATGTTACGTAAATATAACGTTTTACTGAAGAGATCGACACAGACCCTGATACAGATACTGAAACCAGAAATAAAGAAATGAAGATCATACCTAATGCTAATGTTTCTGGCATCCAACATGTTTCGTATGAAGGAAACAGTTACTCAGTAAAGAAACAAGCACCTAGACTTTTCTAAAATTGTGAGTTTCCAGTGCAATGCAGAAAATGTTTCTAAATTACAGTATATGATCAAGCCTATCGAAGTCCAACAACATAACATCTGGCTTGAGAGTAATGTATTAAAAAGGATTTGCTCATAGGTCACTGACTGATAATCTTCAAATCAACACAGACAAAATTCACAGTATAGTAGTCTATCAAGGGACAGACATGTTTGAGCAATTCATGATGATGATGATGATGATGATAGTAATAATAATAATAATAATAATAATTTAAATTGTGACCTTACTATTATAAGCTTCTATATGTATTAAGAAAGAATGGGAGACCGAAGCTTATAATAATAAGGTCACAAAATGTCCATAACTAGTCTGCAGTCTATTAAAGTCTATCATGTTGTCCAGACTATAAGACACGTTTTTTTTTCTTCTCGCAGGTCCTTCTACTTATAGACTAAATCAATATTTGGCAAGCAATTATTTGATCAGGCTTGTTGTCAGGAAAACATTAAAGTAAAAGAACAATCCGGTTCTCTGTGTTATTGCCAAAGTGCTTCTGGACCATTTATCTGTGTGAATTGTATTTATTTTGTTCTCAGAGTGTCCATGCCAGTGCTGCCCATGAACTTGGCAAAACAGTTCTCCATCCCTGCCATGCTGGAGTTCAGAACACAATTATAATATCATAACAGGCTTGTAGATAATGTATGTATTACATATAATGATAAGTATTGGATAATTGTGCGGCACAGTGGAGCAGAGAGTAGTGTTGCTGCCTCACAGGTCCAGGGTCCCTGGTTTGAACCTGAGCTAGGCTTACTCAGGACTGAACCGAGTTCCTCTGGGTTCTCCACTTTCCTGCCACCCCTTAAAAACATGCTGGTAGGTGGATTGGCTATGATAAATGTCCCTCTAGATGTGAATGCATGTGTGCATGGTGCCTTGCAATGGACTGGCATCCCATGGAGTATTCCCGCTTCATGCCCAATGTTCCCTATAGGACAGGATAAAGTGCTTACTCAAGATGAATGAATAAATATTTGTTGATTTTGAGAAACTAGGTCGCTTTTGTCAAACCAGAACCCAGAAAAGCTTAAAGTCTAACGCTGAAACTGAAAACAGACGCTTACTAATAGAACCAATCACTGACACAAGCAGATTATAAATTATAGCACCAATTAGTCACTGAATTAGCTGCTACTAAACAAATATCAAACTAGACTTCAGAATTTAGGGCGAGAAATCAGCTGTTAACAGTAAAGTATTTGTGTAGCATAAGCCCAAATCACATACTTTCTAGTGTCACTAGAAAGAATCAAAATGATAAGCAGCATCATAGCAGGTACAGATGTGTCCTAAAAGAAGCAGAGATAGCTGTCATTGTCACATGTACATCAATAAAAACACAAAAGTCACTAAAATGTTACAATCAATCCCATTTTCTGAAGCAGCAAATTAAACTGCGATAATTGCAAACAGCTTAGCTAAAATGATCTCTGGACTCTGAGATAAAACAGAGCTAATATACAGATGAAATCTGCAATAGATAAAAGAAGACGGCAAAATGGCATCTTTTCTTAGAAAGCGACAAACTTTGAAAATCACCGCTTAACACTGCAGGAACTGCAGGTAGTTTTGAGGATGGTGTAAGGATCTTGAAACTTCCCTCCTGTTCATTTTCAATGTGGAGAAGTTAGTAAATGTACAAGGGATTGCGATTGGGATTGTGGGATAGTGAGTGGCGAGAACCTAACTCACACTGTAAGGGATAAAGTTGAGCTGCAGCCTCAAAGCGCTCACCAATCGGGACTTGGTGGGCAAAGTTGCTGTAGTCTGGTGTGCAGCTTGAGTGTGCTGTAACTCGAGTTCTCTGTCTCTCATTCCCCCTCACTGGACTCAGTTGTCTTCAGCACAGAGTCCTCACCCAGGATCTTACACAGTTCATTCAGTCTCTGCTGCATCTTGGGAATGCCGGCGAGCTGAGCCTCCAGACGCTGCTTCTCCTCAGTGAGAGAAAGCCGAGTAGCTGTATCCAACTGCTCGAACCGCCAACCTCCCTCGCCATCAAACTGCAGCAGGTGTGTGTGGTACTTCCTGTACCATGTGACAAGAATGAGCATAACAAAGTGAGGGAACGTGGGTCACGAGTTATTAATGAAATCAGCAAGACATCTATTTATGTATGACTTAATATAATACTAGAACACCGTATGGCTGCAAAGTGTGTAAAGTAGTGTGTGTACAGTAGTGTGTAAATTCATCAAGTTGCTATCCTGCTTTCAGTTTACATGTGCTGGGAGTCGATCCCAAAAAGAAACGATTCCCTGATTTGTAGGCATGTAAGTGTCAAGCCCAAAGCTTTGGAGTCCATTCCACACACTGAACATGACTCACTTCATGCATACCTGGTAAATTAAAAGAATTTAGCATCTCAGTGTTTCATTTAGTGAGACGGCCAGTGGATACCAGCCTTTAATTCAACCTTGAATTTGACTGATCGAAATTGGATGACTCGGAGCTCAAAATGAAACGAAGACCCTCTCCCAACGAAGGAGACCATCAGTCACACTAACATATCGTTGCTAAAATGTGTGTGAAACCAATACAAAAATATATGGAACACATTGACCTTATGTTAGATTGGGTGTCTGATTGATTTTAAAACAGTGATTGATAAAACAGTGATTAATTAAGCCTAGTTAATAGCTCTATAGTAGTATTAGTTGATTGAAATGCTAGAAAGAAATATTTTCTGATGATCTTTTTTGGCATTATCTAACCAAAGAAACAAAAAAACAAAAAAATAAAGTATCATTAATTGCGGCCCTAAAACAGAATGCGACTGAGTGCCGTTAATGTCTGTTTTCACCCCATAGGAACACTGAGAAGGCTTAATCAATTACAATAAACTGTAATATTCAGTAATGTTTAAGCCTTTAAGCCTTTCTCACAGTACCCAGGCGTTCCATAGCGCTGGCAAAATGGGAATCAATCAACTTATCAGACATTTCCAACCAGTATAAACAAATTCATTATTTTATCACCACAAGTCTGTTATAAGATTAGTCAGGACACTGTTGGGTTTCTGTGTGTAGAGTATCGTGACTCTGTTTAGTTTTTTTGGCCTCTTAAAGTAATTTGCTGCTCAAAAATCTCAGTTTACATGTGCTGGGAGTCGATCCCAAAAAGAAACGATTCCCTGATTTGTAGGCATGTAAGTGTCAAGCCCAAAGCTTTGGAGTCCATTCCACACACTGAACATGACTCACTTCATGCATACCTGGTAAATTAAAAGAATAAAAAAAGTAATGTTTAAGCCTTTAAGCCTTTCTCACAGTACCCAGGCGTTCCATAGCGCTGGCAAAATGGGAATCAATCAACTTATCAGACATTTCCAACCAGTATAAACAAATTCATTATTTTATCACCACAAGTCTGTTATAAGATTAGTCAGGACACTGTTGGGTTTCTGTGTGTAGAGTATCGTGACTCTGTTTAGCTGTGAGAGCAGGGTGATGGGAATGGCGATGGGTGTGAGGGAACCAGCAAAACTAAATTTTTTTGGCCTCTTAAAGTAATTTGCTGCTCAAAAATCTTCAGTACAACTGTGACGTGCTTATGCCTTACCATAGAGAGGGCCTATGGGTAATAGACAGCAAGGAGATCCCAGCATCCTTTGCAGCCTGGAATATTTTACCCTCCACATCAATACTGACAGCACTTGTGCATTCATCCAGCAGGGCGTACTTGGGCCTAAAGAGATGAGCGAGAGAGAGGTTCAGATGTTAAGACAAATCTAAGGCGCACAGTGATGATCTTGCCCACGGCATGGGCTGCATATATCTTACTTGTGATAGAACATGCGAGCCATGCCCATCCGCTGCTTCTCTCCTCCGGACAGCACATCTTTCCAGTCCACCACTGCTTCCCAACCTGCAAACACAAACAGAAATCACATAATCATATTTAAATACAACGTGTTTATATTGTATGTTTTGCAGAAATACTTGACTATGCATTCGGATAGTCATATAACGTGGATAGTCATACTGTTTAAAGTACAAGTTGCTTTATAAGAGGGATGGATTTGAATTGGTTGGTAAGCATATACTGTATATGGTGGCTGATGCTTTTTTTTCTTGCTCTAGCTAGAAAACACCCATTCTCTATTCTCTCTCACACACACTGACGTATCCGTATCCCATTCACTGATTCTGAACAACCTCATTAAGCTTCAGTCTCATTACAAAAGGCCTCTTGCGGATCAGAAGGCTTATTTAAGTGGAGTTGAGTAAAAGTTATTCAGGAGCGGCGCGGTCAGCGTACCTCCTTCTCGGGTGACGATGTGTTTGAGGTTGACAATATCCAGAATGTCTTCCAGGTCTTTGTCTCTATAGCCCTTCTCATGCATGTCCTCCATGGAGTCGGGATACGTCACTTGATCTCGTAGTGTCCCAATAGACATGTAAGGCCTGTAAAGAGGATGCACATTCTAGCACAGTGTGACGGCTGCTCTACAGAGTATTGAGTCTGTTCCTTACTTGAGCTGAGGAATGTTTGAATCAGCGAATGTGACCCTGTCAGTACTGACAACATAAAAACATACTGGAAGAATTAAATCAAACACAATTTCTATTTTGTGCTGATATTCACAATACTGTTAATAAATGGTTAATTAAACAAGAATTATAATTAGAATATAATAATAATAATAATAATAATAATAATAATAGTAAGGATATTAGTATAAAATATTAGTACAATAAATCTAATCAAAATTCTAATAATGCTTCTTCTTTTACTTCCTGTTTCATCTTGAATACTCACTGTACTACAGAGTGAAATGTGTGAGCCTGATAAATATTTCAGCAGTAAGAGCTCAAGTTTCCCATTCTCAGCAGAATCTTCCAGCTTCATTTACCGTCTCACTCCTGTTACACTGCATGGACTACGCCCCTGGTGTGGTGGAGTATCTGTCACAATGTGTGTAGGTGGGTAGGTGGGTGTATGTTGCAGTGAATTGGTGTGGATGGCTGTGTGACTAGACATGTGTTTTGTCTGTGCAAGTAAATGGACGATACACCGAACAGCCATAACATTAAAACCACTGTTTTGTGCCGCCAAAACAGCTGTGACCAGTCGAGGCATGGACTCCACAAGACCTTTGAAGGTGTGTTGTGGGATCTGTAAGTTACGAGGTGGGGCGTCCATGTATCAGACTTGTTTGTCCAGCACATCCAACAGATACTCGATCGGATTGAGATCTGGGGAATTTGGAGGCGACATCTTGAGCTCTTTGTCGTGTTCCTCAAACCGTTCCTGAACAATTCTTCAGTGTGTCAGGAAGCATTATCCTGCTGAAAGAGGACACTGACGTTTTGTTTTGGAGATTCTTTGACCCAGTCTTCTAGCCATCACAATTTGACCCTTGTCAAAGTTGCTCAGATCCTTACACTTGCCCATTTTTCCTGTTCCAACACATCAAACTTGAGAACGGACTTTTGACTTGCTGCCTAATATATCGCACCCATTGACTGGTCCCATGGTATCAATGTTATTCACCACAACTTTCAGTGGTTTTAATATTATGGCTGATCGGTATATGTATGAATGACTGTGTGTGTGTGTGTGTGTGTGAGTGTGTGTGCGCGCTCACCTCTGTGGGATGTAGAACATGTGCTGTGGAGCAGGTTTGTACAACATGCCACTGTACACAGGCCAGAGACCACTAAGGATGCGGAAGAGCGAGCTTTTACCACAGCCGTTAGGTCCTGTGATCAGCAGGTGCATACCCTCCTCCACCTACACACCATACATCACAAACACACACACACACACACACACACACGCACACACTTTCATAAACACACTCCTGCAATGTTTTTAACAACCAAAGTGATACCGAAGTAAGGGCTCTTATTTGTCATTGAAACATGTTTCTACTACTCTTGTCAGGCTGTTTTCAGTGGTGCAGTTCCAAATCTATTTTGCTTAGGTGTTATCAAGTGCCATACTTATTATCACAGATCTGAAATAGCAGTGACTGAGGCTTTAAAGTAAACCATCATCTACAAACCGTGTGCTGTATAAAACAAGGGACATGTCCTTTTCTTACCTTAAAGTTCAAGCTGGAAACGACCACATCTGCATTCGGAGTGATGATGGGAACATTCTCACACACTATACCCTTGTCCACATCAAACACTTTTCCTAAGATGGAGGAAAAAAGGCTAAATCAGAAGGTTTAAAAATATATCATATTTTTGAGAATCATTTTGTTGTTGGGGAAAAAGTTTTATTTATGCTAGAATACCGGCATAAAAAAAGATAATGAAGTAGCTAGCTGTAAAATGAACTGGACTACATCAACAGATCCAGTTACTGTCCCGGGATGCTGTCCCGCAGTTTAGCTAATGTCTGATCCTTTAACTGTTAGCTTTTTCTCACAGAATGCTTTTAGAGAGCCAATCGATTAAACACGGCTTACAATTTAGCAAATACTGCTGAAATTTATCATCCTTACATGTAAGTACACCTACAGTATAAGAAGCACTGTATGAAATAGGCTGTATGTGTCGGCCTTCTAGTAGTAAAATAGTAGAGCTTCTACTATATCTATGGTTAGTTTAAAAAAAATCATGTCTAATGTTTCAGAAACCATGAAAATACCAGCAGAATATGTGTCGCATGTTCAGGATAGCAAAATGGAAAATGCAGGCATGCAAAATCTGAGCTGGGGTATGCTTCTGTGTTGTTTATCATTCAGTCTGCATATGAGAATTCATGTACTATGTAGAAGAAGCTAATTCTCTAATTGCATCTGAACGATCAGTTTTTAGCTGGTATTGCTCTGTTGCATCATCCTGATGATATGGCACACATCAGTATTTTATTTCTCCTGTCCCTCAAAGAGAAACAGGTTATAGGGAAATTTTTTTTTTTTGCTGCTTACATATATTTCATGAATATATTAGCTTGAATATTCCTTCGTGCCATGCTGCACCTTGCTACTTGATTCTGAATCCTACTGCCATCTGTACTAGAAAATATAAAGACAAGCTTTATAATATTTAGGACGGGTTTTTAACTAGTCTATTTAAGTCAAGGTTGTAGCTCCTTGACTTAAATAGACTAGTTAAAAACCCGTCCTAAATATTATAAAGCTTGTCTTTATATTTTCTAGCGTTAATGCTGTACCTTTGATCTCTAATGGACCATCAATGTGCAGCTCAGGCCTCCCGCCACCCTTCTCTCCAGCTGCTGCTGTCACAGAGACCAACGCACGCTTATACACTCCCCTCTGCACCTCCTCAAACACCTGGAACATGTTGTGGACGCGGGCTGTGTATCCGGCCAGCTCAGTGACCTGCAGAACACAGGAAGAGTCTGGTCAGTGGGGTTAAGTCAATCCAACCCTGTATTTATCCAAGGCTGGCTTAGTTCATTTTCCAAGAACTGATATTTATTAAGCTTGAGACAATTTAATAAAAAAGGGGTTTTCTACACATGATTAATTTATCGCCTTCGAAGATCTAAGGGAGGAAAAATTATACTTTTGATTTGTTAGCTATTTGGTTTGAATTGGTTTGGTTGCACATTGCACATAATTGAACAAACAAACAAACAAACAAACAAACAAACAAACAAACAAACAAATAAACAAAATAGGCATAGGTGCATGTATGACAGAAAATTTTCATTCATTAATTAATTGGTCTGAAATATGACAAGGAAAAATGTAAACAAACATTTTCCAAGTGCTTGCAGGAATCTCAAAATCACCCAAGCAATCAATAATCGGTTACTGTATATACATATAAATTAAGCATAAAAACTGAATATATTTTCTGTACTGCAACCAGCATGTTCTCTTTTTGTTCATCAGTCTTAAATATTTAGGACAGATTGCATTTTCGCAGAGCTACAGCTCTGCCCTTTGGCTCAGTTTGTGCCTCGTGGATTGGTTTGGCAGCTACAGAAATTTTTCTACTATTTACTATTTAGCACTACCAAAAAGAAAACATACTAGTACTATTTAGCACCACCTACTATTTAGTTCACTACCTGTGATTGGGTCAATTTAGGGCCAAATCATTTTTTTTCACTGTGTCCAACCGTACTGGAGTTCATTTGGAACTGGACTAGCACATCACTTAGACGGTTTCAAACCGTTTGTTTTGGTCCACACTTCTTACCTGACAAAGGGGGAAAATGCACCAGGGTTTGATTAAATCTGTCTAAATGCTGCATATGTGAAAGGCCATAAAGTAACCAAGTCACCTTTGCTGATCTTACTGATTCATTCTGAAAACTCACGGGAATATTTAGCAAGAGTTGTGTTTAGAGAAGCATAGATATACTTCCTTCCTCAGACTCATGCAGGGGAAGTCCTTTGCAGTCTTCTGGGACAACAACAAGTGTCAACAAACCTGGATGCTGCTGCCATAGAGATGAGCTCTACCCATGAGATTAAGGAAATGCATTGAATGAAAATGGTTGAGTCAGGGAGCCTCTCCATAATGGTCTTTAGGACAGCAGAATGTCTGAGCTTGAGCATTTGTGATGTAAGACTAACTGCTGCTAATCAACAGATGGTAGATTTAATCTCTCACTTAATCACTAAGACTCACAGTGGTACACTAGAGCCAAAACACAGGGCTAAAGCCATCTTTCAGTGAGATATACAGATGCCAAAGTTATATAGGAACAGAGGGAAGTGTGATCTAGGAGCTGTAATGTCAAATACTTTATTGCTAATGATGTTTGAAAGCATTAAAGGTCCAATGCTATGATCAGTACTATGATTATTCTTGTATTATTTAGCATAATTCCATTAGCATGTTGTATAGGTTACATACCAATGTAGTCTCACCCTCTAATAGGACTGCAATTGTGCTTGTTATGTATCTTGCGTATTGTAATCTCTATGTATTTTGAGACTCCACAATGTATGTCACTTTTTTTGCTAGAGTGATGAACTACCATTTGCCACTGTTTCAAATATCTGCTTTTTTGCCCACAAGCTCCATGAAACCATCTTGTGCTAGCAAAATAAAGCCTAGTGTTACTACAGAGTGTGGTCCAAGGTGTATTGCCTGTTGTTCCTGTGATAGGCTCCAGATCCTCCATGACCCTGACCAAGACACAGCAGTTACTGAAGATGAATGAATGAATAGTGTTACAGTGTGAATCACCAGCCTAATCTCTAAAGAGAGTTAAGTGTATGTTATCATCTGTGATGGCTTTCCAGAAAAACATTTCATGAATACACAGTTTATGAGTCAGTCAAAGATTCAAGCAAATATTGAAAGTCCCTGACGCTGTGAATGTAGTGGGTAGTGGTGTTAGAATTGTTGTTGGAGGCATGAAATCACCTTTGTGTCCCATACAGTAAGTCAGTTTGGCCAACAACATGAGCATGAGCATCTTTGAGACCACCACGAATGCCTATCCTAAGGATGCCATACAACCAGTCTATGGTGAGTGGCTCTGTATACCCTGTTCTGAGGCAAACATACATTGCAGTCTATGTTGGGTAATGTTTTCATCTCAAACTAGGTTCTTTTTTCCATCAAGATTGATGGTTGACCCAGACTCACTGGTGTGCAAATTCCCAGACTTAGTGATGCTCAAGTTTCCTGACCTGCCAGCATGCTTCACTGACCCATCTCTACTCGAGTTCCATGACCTAAAAGCATGCTTTACAAATTAGTTTGCACTTGACTTTCCAGTCATGCTGAAACCTTTTCTCACATTGATTAGGACAACATTCTGTGTGGAGAAGCTTCAGCTGCAAGTCCATTGTTTGTACAACCCCAATTCTGAAAAAGTTGGAACAGTATGGAAAATGAAAAAAAAAACCAAACAAACAAAAACAGTCATTTGAAAATTCAGTTTACTCTGTATTATATTGAAACACACATTATTAACACATTATTTGATGTTTTACTTTGTGAATTTAATTTATTTTTGAAAATATACCCTGATTTCAAATCTGATGACTGCAACACACAGTCGACAATGAACTGTTTACCACTGTGTAACATCACCTTTTCTTTTACTAACACTTATTAAGCATTTGGGCGCAGAGTGAAGACACCAGTTGGTTAAGTCTAGCAAGCAGAATTTCCCCCCATTCATCCATTATGCATTTCTTCAGCTGCATAACTGTACAGGGCCTTCGTTGCCTTATTTTGTGCTTCAAAATGCCCCACAGATTCTCAATCGGAGACAGGTCAGGACTGCAGGCAGGCCATGCTAGCACCTGCACTCTTTGCATACGCAACCATGCGCTTGTAATCCGGGCAGAATGTGGTCTGGCATTGTCCAGCTCTGTATGGCAGCACATCTTGCTCCAAAATGTGTACATATCTTTCTGCATTAATACTGCCCTCACAGATGTACAAGTTACCCATGCCATGTGCACCGACACACCCCCATACCATGACAGATGCTGACATATGGCCCTGACGCTGATAACAGCTTGAGTGGTCCTTTTCCTCTTTGGCCTGGAGAACACGACGGCTGTTTTATCCAAAAAGTATTTGAAATGTTGACTCGTCGGACCACAAAACACGATTCCACTGTGCTGCTGTCCATCTCAGATGAGACAGAGCCCGGAGAAGTCGGCGGTGCTTCTGGACAGTGTTGATATACAGTGAGGGAAAAAAGTATTTAATCCCCTGCTGATTTTGTACGTTTGCCCACTGACAAAGAAATGATCAGTCTATAATTTTAATGGTAGGTTTATTTGAACAGTGAGAGACAGAATAACAACAAGAAAATCCAGAAAAACGCATGTCAAAAATGCAATAAATTGATTTGCATTTTAATGAGAAATATGTATTTGACCCCACTGCAAAACATGACTTAGTACTTGGTGGCAAAACCCTTGTTGGCAATCACAGAGGTCAGATATTTATTGTAGTTGGCCACCAGGCTTGCACACATCTCAGGAGGTATCTTGTCCCACTCCTCTTTGCAGATCTTCTCCAAGTCATTAAGGTTTCGAGGCTGACATTTGGCAACTTGAACCTTCAGCTCCCTCCACAGATTTTCTATAGGATTAAGGTCTGGAGACTGGCTAGGCCACTGCAGGACCTTAATGTGCTTCTTCTTGAGCCACACCTTTGTTGCCTTGGCCGTGTGTTTTCAGTCATTGTCATGCTGGAATTCCCATCCACGACCCATTTTCAATGCCCTGGCTGAGGGAAGGAGGTTCTCGCCCAAGATTTGATGGTACATTCCCGTCCATCGTCCCTTTGATGCGGTGAAGTTGTCCTGTCCCCTTAGCAGAAAAACACCCCCAAAGCATAATGTTTCCACCTCCATGTTTGACAGTGGGGATGGTGTTCTTGGGGTCATAGGCAGCGTTCCTCCTCCAAATACGGCGAGTTGAGTTGATGCAAAAGAGCTCCATTTTGGTCTCATCTGACCACAACACTTTCACCCAGTTGTCCTCTGAATCATTCAGATGTTCATTGGCAAACTTCAGACAGGCATGTATATGTATATGTGCTTTCTTGAGCAGGGGAACCTTGCGGGCGCTGCAGGATTTCAGTTCTTCACGGCGTAGTGTGGTACCAATTGTTTTCTTGGTGACTATGGTCCCAGCTGCCTTGAGATCATTGACAAGATCCTCCTGTGTAGTTCTACGCTGATTCCTCCCTGTTCTCATCTCTCTGATCATTGCAACTCCACGAGGGAGATTGACAGTTCATTTGAGTTTCTTCCATTTGCGAATAATCGCACCAACTGTTGTCACCTTCTCACCAAGCTGCTTGGCAATGGTCTTGTAGCCCAAAATCGTACAAAATCAGCAGGGGATCAAATACTTCTTTCCTTCACTGTATGACCTAGATTTTACTGCTTTGCATAGTAAAGCCTTAACTTGCATCTGTAGATACTACGGTGAATGCTGTCAAAGGTTTACCAAAGTATTCCCAAGCCCATGTCAGGATATCAATTACAGATGGTTTTTAAAACAGTGACGTCTGAGGAATCAGAGATCACGCACATTCAGAAGTGGTTTTCAGCCTTGACCTTTAAGCACCGAGATTAGACCGGATTCCTCTAATCTTTTAGTTATATTGTGCACTGTAGAAGGTGAAATGCTCCAAATTCTACCGATTTGTCTTTGGGGAATGTTGTTCTCAAAGTGTTGGATTATTCACTGACGCATCTGTTGGCAGATTTGGAGCCTCGACCCATCCTTGCTCTTGAAGGACTAGGCATTTTTTGGAGATTCCTTATATACTATGACTAGACAATTGCCTCACCTGTTTCACATCACCTTCTTATTTCAACTTGTCACATCACTATTAGTGCTAAATTGCCCCTGTCCCAACTTTTTTGGAATGAGTTTCATGCATGCATTTAAAAAAATAAATAAAAAAGTTTATCTTCAAACAACGATGCAGTTGATTAGGCAAAACAAAAATACCTTGTCTTTATACAATTTTTGTTCAAAGTACACTGACAAATCACTCCTCTTTGTTTTTATTAGCATTTTCCATACTGTCCCAACTTTTTCAGCATTGGGTTTGTACAATTTTGTACAAGTACGTGGCCAATGAGGTTGCAGCTCTGGGGGAAGCAAAAAACCCAAACAAAACACAGGCTCGGGTGTATGTACATTTAATCAGTTTAAATAACCATTGCATTAAATTATAATTCACAGCTTTTCAAGAAAGGGGATTTCAAACAGGGATCTAGCAAAACATGCAAACTATCCAAAGTAGAAAAGCTCAAATTCATGTAGAAACATTTGCCATGAAGTTGTGTTTCTAAGTGTAGTGTGAGTTATATTCAAGCACAATAGGGAGCTTCCAATTGACCCTTTTTACATACAGTATCTTTCTTTATGTATCAGCCTCATATCCCAAAGGATTCTTTAGACCTCAGATGGCTCTAGATGTCTCAGAGCTCTTTAACACATCTCTCTCTCTCTCTCTCTCTCTCTCTCTTTCTTTTCTTTTCTCTCTCTCTTTTTTTTTTTTTTTTTTTTTTTTTTTTTCTCTCTCTCTCTCTCGGACCACTTATTAGTACATAGTACACTCAACCTCTGTATTCCCCTGTACTTATTAGCCAAATTGTTGCTATTACTATTATTTGTGAGTGTCAAGATGAAGCAATTCAACTTGGCATTGGGAGGCAACAGTGAATGAAATTCAGTACAGTTCATTTTCACTTCTATAGTTTTATCAATTTAACAACTTTCAACAATAGACAATGTCACAATGCAGCTTTTGTAGAATCTGGATGTAACTGTAGGTCTAGATTCCTTGAGCAATGAGCAATGAGTAAGCCAAAGCTGACAGTGGCAAGGAAAACTCCTTGAGAGGAAACAGACTCAAAAGAGAACCCATCTTCTTCTGGGATTATATAGTGGGATTATAAATCACTGTATACTGTAAAGTCAAACAGTACTACATGCTTTGAACAGATGTTTAGTATGAGCATATTGTGAATTATATGGTTATATAATTTAATATAACACACCATACATTTTTTTTATTACTGCTATATTATTATTGAGAAAAATGACCAAATTGATTTGTTTTATTTCCTGATTCTCTTTCTCGACCATGTTTTTATGAACCCTTCATTCCAGGAAAGGAGGGAACGGCCTCTATGCCTGTTAGTCCCTATGAGGAAGGTATGACTTCTGAACCTGTCAGCCCCAGCAAGGGAGATGTGGACACTAAGCATGTCAGTGTCAAGGAAGTAGACCTGGTCTCTGTTAAAGTCAGTACCACTGACTGTACAGTAATTGTCAATGCCAGCAAAAGAGGCATAGACCCTGTGCCTGTCGGGCCCAAGTAACCCAGTTATGGCCTCTAACTTCTTAAACACTTTACCCCATTAAAACTGACCTGTTTTCACAATACTGAAGTGTTCTGGATTGCATCAAATCTTATTATTATTTTTTCACTGAATTACATGTTTAAATGTGTCTTTCATAGATGAAATGTATCAAAATGTGCATCATATTGTCTTACTATTACAAAAATTTATTTTCATTCAAAAATTGTTGTAGCACCTATATTTATTATACTGTTTTATTATACTATATTTAGGGATGCGTTGATACCAATACTGATATTGGTCTGATAAAGTGCTCACTTATACTCGTACAAAATTCTGATGCAGCCAAATCAATAAAACATAGTTTACTTAAAGCTGTACAACAGCCTTTTTCTGAAGTGAAACTAAACTTTCTCCACAAGCACCCTACTTGCTAGCTAAAGTACTTAATTTAATCAGCATTAAAAAGAATGAACCTAGTAGCCTACATATATGTGTGCAATTTTATTTAAATGAATGAGTCTTTATTGATCACATATACATAACAGCACAGAGAAATTATTTTCTTCACCTACCCCAGCATGGTCAGACCGCAGGGTCATCCATGATACAGCGCCCCATGGAGCAGAGAGGTTTAAGGGCCTTGCTCAAGGGCCCAACAGTGGCAGCTTGGAAGTGCTGGGGTTTGAAAACCCGACCTTCCGATCAGTAACCAAGAGCCTTAACCACCAAGCCACCAGTGCCCAATTTTATTTAACCACTATTTAACCCAAAGAAACATAAACTCAGATAAATAAATTGTACATAAATAAGTAGGTTACTAATTTCATAATCAGCTTTGGTATCAGTGAGGAACAACAAAAAAAAACAACCAACAACCAGGAACTCATACTCAGTCTTACCTCTTTGTAGGAGGACATGATCCTCTCAATGGCGTCTGCCCCTGAGGCTAGAAGATTACGTGCAGTTGTGAAGGCTTCAGTCCTCTCACTCACTAACACCTGCGTTTGGCCATCTGCAAGTTCTATAAAGAAGCATGTAATGTTAAGTTTCAAACACTAATCAACTTTCACAATAGTACACACTTTGCTATTACAATGCTGTTGTAATTCTGAAATCATGATAATTCACGAGTAGTCATCTGTTTGTGATTCAAGTGTATCAGAAGACACTCGTTTGATTATGTCTGGGAAAAGAATGGAAAGGAAACGCATAAAACCCAGGGATCTTTATGTCTGTTTACTGGCACAGCATTGATATTAATGAGCTCACTGCATTTCATCATACTGCATAATGCTTCCGTGTCTTTTATGAATGGATTCCTTTCATTAAGAATTCCAATAAAGGCACTTCCCAAACCACATGCTTTGTACAGTAAGATTAAAACTTCACAGTGTTCACAGTTATGTATCCACAGAAAGCCTGAACACTACTGAAACAGTAACAGTAATTGAAACCGCTTAAGATGCTTACCGTTGTCAGCAAAGCCAGTGGCAGTGATGATGGGCACTGCCACCATAACAAGGCCACATGCACTCCAAACGTACTTCATGAGGAACTGCTCGATCATGATGTACCACAGGCGCTTCGACAGGATCAAATTAATCTGCTCAGCCAGAGCCTTGTAGCACTTCTGTAGTTGCAGCATCTCTACCTGTCCCATGGAAAAGAAAAAGGTTGACAAAAGGGGTAGAATTTTACATCATACATGAAGCAGGGGTGTAGCAACATCCTCAGCTAACATCCTAATAGCTAGTGTGCTGAATTAACACACAAAGTTGTTACAGTAATGCTGAAACTACTATTATGTGCTTGAATGAATTATTATTGTTCCAGGGTTGTATTATTTCTGTGTACAACTAACACCCACAATAGTAAATAATAATAATAATAATAATAATAATTACTAGCATGGATGTCTAACAGCTCCAGGGTTTCTGGTTCAGTTCTGAGCTCGGGTTACTGTCTGTGTAGAGTTTCTGTACATGTCTGCATAGGTTTCCTCCAGGTTCTCCAGTTTCCATCCACCTGACAAATCCACATGCCACTAGGTGGACAGGTTATGCTAAATTACTATTAAAACTGTGAATTTTATGTACAGTATAGATGGTAGATTGTTGATCGATTGTTTGGTTTTGGCGATTAATCAGCACAGAGAACCGCTTGCTGGGACTTTCAGTTATTAGCAAAAATCCACACTGGTAGTTTTTCCCGGTTGCGTTCGTTGTGGGAGCGGCTGAGAAAAGTCTGCTGTCATTATCCAGTATGAGAAAGGCGTGAAATAAAAACTAACTTTTTTCAAATCTGTTGTGTTATTTGAAGTGTTTTTTTTTCTTTTTTTTTTAAATTAATTTTGGATGTCTCAATTTTTATTTGTTATTTGGGGTGTTACATTTTGGCTCAGTTTGGATGTATATCTATTAGTTACTTTTATATTTATTACTAGTTAAACTATATTAATATTTATATATTTATTTATTTTTAAAAAATACTGTACATTTTCATAGTACAGTCAGTACTGTTTATTTTCGTAAAAAAGTTCGACAATATTTTACATTGAGTGTTATGTTTTCATACAGTATCAATTTTAAAAACTCGGTTTTTAAATGAGTTGATTAATCGGTTATCAGCAGGTACCGTCGACCTCTAATAGTTGGTGCCATGTGGTGGTCCCAATCAGGGTGTATCCATGGCATGCCTCATACCCAGATCCACTGCAACCCTGACCAGGATAAAGCAGGTATCCTATTGAAGATGAATGAATGAATAATATCCAATAAGATCCCTAAAGCAGGCCAAACCAAGTTTTGAAAAAGCTTGAGACACAAATATCTTCATTAAAAGCCACGCTAACCATCTTTACTATGTTTTTGGATAAGAGGAATGCGCGTGATGCGCAATGCATGCTACACACTGCAACTGCTCCAAAATTCAACACTTTAGACAAGGACTCACCTTGTGCCCCCTGTAGAAGGCAATCTCCTCCGCTTGGGCGATGATCCTCGAGTGGGCGTGGCGCAGATGCCCCTTCCTGCGCGCCTCCTCAGCCACCAGTTGGCCGAACGTCGGGGAACACCAGCGCAGCACTTTAGCGGTGATGAACACCACCAGGCCGGCTAGCAGCGTGGGCCCCGTGGCCCCAGCGCCGCGCGACCTCGCGGTCTGGATGAGCGTGTATGAGGTGAGGATCACGTCGAGCACTGGCTTGGTGAGGTTGGAGTAGAGGCGCGCGACAGACTGAGCAAACATCGCTACGTCCTCGGTGAGCGAGTGGTCGGGATTGGCCAGCCTCGCGTCCATGTTCGCCACACGATAGTACGTCTGCCCGGCGAAGTAGGTCGCGTAGGCGCGCTGCACGAGGCGCGTGCGCAAGGCCAGCGCGAGCTTCCCCTCCAGGTAGCGGATCGCGCTGTTTACGAACGTGGCAGGCACGGCCACGAGCAGCCACTTCATCAGCTTGGCGATGAAGCTGCGCGGCCGCTTCTCCACGATGCTCTTGACGATCTTGCCATCCAAGCCGGCCACGTAGATGGACAGGAATGTCCGCGAGACCAGAGCCGCCGAGTGTAAGCAGAGCAAGGCTAGTTCTCGGGTCGCGAGCTTCGGGAAAACGATTCTGGTCAGATCGAGGATCTGTTTAAAGAACCGCGCGTCCACGCCGGGCGTCCTGGGATTCTCATCAGGACCGGGAACGGTTTCTAAAGCAGGTCGATGCGTCGGCACCAGTCCATTCTGCTCTCGTTGTCCGTTTGCGGTGCTTTTGGGCTCTGTGCGTTTACCGATCCGTTTGTAGATGATCGGGTAAAGGGTTTTTAAGCCGTATGCAGCCGCTGCGAGGATGACGGCTCGTCTGGCCGCTGCGCTCTTATTCCATTTCACCTCAGACGCCGCATGCAATATGCTGCTCATTTTTGCCCCTATATTCACCGCCGGAGCGCTCTAATCCGCATCCATCGGGTTATGCAAATCCTTATTCACTCCTCTCTGTGAGCCGGTTTGCTGCAGCACCGTTTTATGCTTCTTTCCGTCACTCCGGTTACGATGCGGCGTTTCTCGGTTGCCACGCCTCCGAGGAACACGATTGGTCACATCAGTGATATGACTGTGCACGAGCTGTGCTCTTAGACGTTAGTGATGGGAATTCCGGCTGAGCCAAAGAATCAGTGAGTCAGATCATTTGGCTCAGCTCAACGATAAGAGCCGACTCGTTCGACTCCCAGATGCCTTTATTTTCTAAACCGTTTGGCATATTTTGATACCATAATATCATAATATTCATCTTTGACTAACTATAACTGGTATTATTTCTCAGGATATTTCTTTACCGCCTTATGAAAATGCACGATATGGGCTCCCTTTAAATAATCCACAAATCAGCAGGTGTATAAACCTATACAGTAAACATTTCCACATTAACATAACTGTGTCTGCTGTGTTTGTGCTTTTAAGAAGATCCCTTTTCATGTATCCAGAATGAAATACATATTGAGGTCTACGCTCCTGGTTAAAAAAAAACCCCAAATGGCAAAATATAAAAATTGTAAAAATTAAAGTCTTATAAACAAATCATTAACCAAGAACACACTGTAAGAATGAAACCTATAGATAAAGTAATTAGTATGGGATAGCTTGTCCCTTTGATTTGTTTAAATGTTTAATCTTTGTGGGTAAGCTGGACAACTTAAAAAAAATACTTCGTATTATTTATTTTATTTCTTTTTATTTTGTAATTTATTTGCATTTTGTACACAGAGACGTGTGTTAGTGTTACATCAGACATTTGCAAATGGTATCAAACGGTGGCACAGGAGGTCTCAGGAGTGCATTTGTTTAACTCTTGCTCATTTTCTGACCGATGATTTGATGTTAAGACCATTCAAAGCTTAATATATTGCCATTTTGGGGCAATATATTGCACCCTAATCAATCACACTAAGCAGCAGCTCGGATGTTGAAAGGAGGTTTCCATGGAAACGTTTCGATTCAATTATGCAGGCCTTGCATAATTGAATAATAACGCCTCCCAGCGTTCACTGCAGAATCGACTCTTTGGCTTACGACACATCACGGTGAGTTGACACACTAAACATATCTGATAGGGATGCAGGCAGCTGCCGGATCCTTGCCGGCTGTCGGGATGATTAAAGAGTGTTTCCCGAGGCAGACTGTCTGAACGTACCATATAGGCCCAGATTAAATAGATTTCATTTGAGAGCCGAGCTCTGGAACACCGCCATCTGGTGTTACATTTTCCCCCCAAAGATACACAATACAAAATAATGAACTATATATATATATATATATATATATATATATATATATATATATATATATATATATATATATATATATATATATTTAGCCTAATAATGAATTTCCTGCAATGACACCATAACGTGAAATCTAGGCCTAATAAAACTAGTTGAATGGACTAACAGGCAGCTTGTCAGCTACCACTCGGCTCATAACAGAGTCCCGTTTTCTAAAACGATCAATGCCGTCTTGATCCAGTTCATTATATATTCGGCATTACAGGTATTAACGTTTAATAACATTTTATCGTTTGGCATTACAGGTATTAACGTTTAATAAGCATCGGGCACAAGGCGGGGTACACCCTGGACAGGGTGCCAGTCCATCGCAGGGCACAATCACATACATACTCACACACCCATTCATACACTATGGACAATTTACCAAGTTGCCAATCAACCTACCATGCATGTCTTTGGACTGGGGAGGAAACCGGAGTACCCGGAGAAAACCCCCGCAACACGGGGAGAACACGCAAACTCCGCACACACATGGAATCGAACCCCGGACCCTGGAGGTGTGAGGCGAACGTGCTAACCACTAAACCACCGTGCGCCCTCCTTACTGATTCTTGTTATATTTAATACTACTTACAATATCCAATAATATTGATTGCATCCGTTCAATATTTTGACACGTCATCAAACGGGTTGTAACGACTCCTTGAGCGCGTGCACTGCGCGCGGTTATTAGAACTGCTAATTGGCTAGTAAATTGTTCATGCGTCACTTCCGTTCAATATTTGGATACGTTATCAAACGGGTTGTAACGACTCCCTGAGCGCGTGCACTGCGCGCGCGATTCGAACTGCTAATTGGCTAGTTGACCTTCATCTATAGCTGAAGTTACTGATGAGCTCCTGTCAGGACCTAGCAGGCCAGTTCTTTACCTGACAGTAGATATTAATTCCTGAGATAGTGAGAATGTACTGTCTCTATTAATGAGTTTAGTTAAAGAGAAGTTGTAAGATATTGGTCAAGGCAGCTAGCTGAGGAGGTGGTGAACATGAATTGGGTCGGGGGCTGGAGGTAGGTCCACGGCTCTGTATGAACACAACACAAACATTCACACGTCTCTTCATTCTGTCTAGGAAGCGTTCCTGCGTTACTTTATTGAGATCAGAAAGGACCTACAATTGAACCTGATCCTTTTCTCTACAGAAGCCGTGTAATGAAAAACAGTGACACGAGAAAACAGAAGGTAATACATACACGCTACATAAAATGCCTTTCCATTCCCCTTTGTACAGATTTGGCAGCGTTGACTTTCAACGTTTTTAGACTTTTGTCTAAAAACAAAAATGTACCATGTTTAAATGTTTGTAAATGTTAGAACTAGCTGGAACAGGCTGTCTTGTTGACTACAGTATATTATAGGGCTGGGTATTGCGACCTATTTGGCGATTCGATTCTTATTTCTATGTTTCGATTCAATTCTTATATGGTTTAGATTCGATTCTTATAGAGGGTTTCTATTTGACTCTCTCTATATGTATATACACACATGGTTTTGATTAAACTCTTTTTTTTTAATAGAGATACAGTGCCTTGCGAAAGTATTCGGCCCCCTTGAACTTTTCAACCTTTTGCCACATTTCAGGCTTCAAACATAAAGATATAAAATTTTATTTTTTTGTGAAGAATCACCAACAAGTGGGACATAATTGTGAAGTGGAACGAAATCTATTGGATATTTTAAACTTTTTTAGCAAATAAAAAACTGAAAAGTGGGGCGTACAAAGTTATTCGGCCCCTTTACTTTCAGTCCAGCAAACTCACTCCAGAAGTTCAGCGAGGATCTCTGAATGATCCAATGTTGTCCTAAATGACTGATGGTGATAAATAGAATCCACCTGTGTGTAATCAAGTCTCTGTATAAATGCACCTGCTCTGTGATAGTCTCAGGGTTCTGTTGAAAGCGCAGAGAGCATCATGAAGACCAAGGAACACACCAGGCAGGTCCGTAATACTGTTGTGGAGAAGTTTAAAGCCGGATTTGGATACAAAAAGATTTCCCAAGCTTTAAACATCCCAAGAAGCACTGTGCAAGCGATCATTTTGAAATGGAAGGAGTATCAGACCACTGCAAATCTACCAAGACCTGGCCGTCCCTCTAAACTTTCAGCTCAGACAAGGAGAAGACTGATCAGAGATGCAGCCAAGAGGCCCATGATCACTCTGGATGAACTGCAGAGAACTACAGCTGAGCTGGGAGAGTCTGTCCATAGGACAACTATCGTACACTGCACAAATCTGACCTTTATGGAAGAGTGGCAAGAAGAAAGCCATTTCTCAACGTTTGGTGTGACGTTTGGTGTGTCTCCCAGGTGGCTTGTGGCAAACTTTAGACTAGACTTTTTATGGATATCTTTGAGAAATGGCTTTCTTCTTAATATGTATAAATTATACGCACCCATGTGGTTTCGATTCTTATATATAGTTTTGATTAGATTCTTATATAAATATGTATGGTTTCAATTCAATATCGATTAGTTATCAATATTTCACTTACAAAAATGTTAGTTTTGCAGACTAAAATCCTTATTTTAATATAAATGCTGGTAACTGAAACCCTCCTTCTTAGCTATATTACTGAAATACACATTTACATTGACAATATAGCCCACACAATTATTTTCAATTACTTTTTCTTTCACTTTGAGTAACAAAAATTGTAACAAGAAATCATAAATATGTGCATGCAGTGCACACAAGATAAGCACAAACTGCACAATGCATGTTATTTTAAAAACGTTTAAATGTGTAGCATTGAAATTCATGAACAACTTGAAACGTTTTAGAAATAAAACTTTTCAAAATTCAAAACATGAAAGGTGACATGTTCAGGATGAGAGGCGAACTACAGATGACATTCACATCAAATAAAGCACGTGCGTTAAGAATCGATTCGGGGATTTCCCGATATTCATATCATTTTGTTAAATTGAAGATCGATTAAAATCAGAGAATCGATATTTTTTTTACCCAGCCCTAGTATATAAATGATGTAATTTGCGAGATATCTAGACATGTAAATTCTTTATAGCTAACTACATCTGCTGTGTAGTGCTTGTATGGATTATTTTGTTTTCAAGGAGTTTTTTGAAAAGAAAAGGATGCAAGACAGGCATAATCTCATCGGACCACCGCCAGCATCACCTAAAAAAGGCAATGTTGGCAACATGGATTTGCTTACAATGTTTATTGTAAACCAAATCGCATTGAAGAAAGAACACACTGGTAAATTAAAAAGTAGACATTACTGAAAATAATTTAAGATTGGGAAAAATATTTTGTATATTTATAAGAAGTGCTGTCATTGTTATTTTAGGTACCTCTAAAATAAGACATTTGCCTAAATCAAAAGGACTTGATAAATCTATCCGTGGGAAATCTTTAGAGCTGCCCATGAGTCCTTGTTCTCCATCACGCTTGATCCTGGCAGAGAGCGAATCGCACTACAGGTACCGATTATTCCATCTACACCCCACAGGCAAATAACACACAAACCAAACTGAAATGTTTTCACTGTTTCACAGAGGGACAAAGAAGCTTGTATTTAAAAAAAAAAAAAAAGTATGTATGTGTGTGTGTGTGTATATATATATATATATATATATATATATATATATATATATATATATATATATATATATATATATATATATATATATATATATATATATATGAATGAGAGAGATAATATTATTACTATTATCATAATATATTTTCTGGGTTTTCCCCCTCACACTTCATATGACAAAATACACTGTGGCCAAATATTTGTGGACACATGACCATCACACCCATATATGGGCCTTCCCTAAACTATTGCCACAAAATTGTAAGCACATAATTGTATAGAATATTGTATTTTTGGCCCAAATCTGTTCCATCATGACAATAACCCCATGCACGAAGCGATGGTTTGCCAAACTCGAGTGTCCCGCACAGAGCCCTGACTTTAACCCCTCTGAACACCTTTGGGATGAACTGGAACGCTGTGTGCACCCCAGACCTCCTCACCCAACAACACTGCCTGACCTCACTAATGCTCTTGTAGCTGAATAAACACAAATCCCCACAGTCACGCTCCAAAATGTAGTGAAGGCCTTCCCAGAAGATTTGAGGTTATTATAACAGCCAAGGGACTAAATCTGGAATGAGATGTTCAAAATCACACATGGGTGTGATGGTCAGATGTCCAAAAACTTATGGCCATATATTCTATGCAAAAACTTTCTTAATGATGCTAGGTTTTGGCAGGGTATAGGACAATTAATATTGGAATGTCCGTAAAGCTGTAATCATTACTCTGTCTGTTTTTGTAGTGACCAAACGCTGGGTGTGAAGAAGAGAAAACATCGCTTCCTAGATGAATTCAAGTTCAAGACGGTGAGAGTCAATATGAAACAAGCTAACCGGATGGGCACTATTACCATAGTTATTAGTTTCAGTGCTTCTCATGCTTTATTACGGCTTCTCATGCTAATTTTCTACACATTTTATAAAACATGTAAATATCTTGTATAAGGATAATACGACATATAATATGTTATTTGGCCTAAGCTGTCACCGCTGCTAGAAACCAACCTGTCTGACAACAGTACTTCAGTGTGTCAGCATTGGGTTCAGGGCAGTCTCGGTTCCTTATCTTCAGCCTCACCATCCTCATCAGAGGCCTTCAACATCCAGTCCAGGTCCACTGTACACATCTCCCCTCCGCCACCAACTGAATCACACTGCACAAAAACTGCTCAGGTAAATCCTGACCTATCAGGCTGTCAGGTAAATGTAAGTGCAAAGAAGCTCAAATATTCGGCTCACTGTAACTCACTCAGTTTTATTCGCTTACATTTAGCAGGCACTAGATTCTCCACAAGGGGGAGCAATTACTCTATGTATTTGTCACTATGGAAAGGGAGAAAACTGGTTGAAATTTGTAACAGCATGATTAGATGAATGCATGCATGTTTGCTTTCACAAATTGTGTGTATGAGGTTAAAAGCTGCAAACACAAATCCTAAATACAGGCTATAGTTTGTTAGTTTATTGAACTTGGTTGAAGTAGCCTAATGATCAAAGCTTCATCTGAGCTATTTACATAGTGTCAGGCCATGAATAAAATACACATATTGTGTACAGTCCTATTTGCTCACCTGCCATTTCCCACATACAAGCCAGCTCTTCCCATCCATACAACAGCTACTGTATCAGCCGAGAGGGGGAAAATGTGCTTCCTCCAAGACACCTGAAGGCAGCCAACTACATCTTTTCATCCCTCTCTGGGTAGAGTAACACACTCAGAGGAAAGTGCTCTGCATACATCTGCGTACATGAGCTCACAGATGCCCATGATTGGCATGTGTCATTGTGATTGACAGGGGAGAGAGAGTGTCCCATTGCTCACACCCAGAGAGCATGGCCATTGGCACTGTTGGGATTCAAATTTGTGATCTCCTGACGATAGGGTGAAAATACTCATTTTTGTATTCCAAGTGTGACTACACATTTTCTTCACTCTTCAACCAAATCCCTAGGGCCAGGATAGATTTTCATTTTTTAGTTGTTGTCAGTCAACCTTTTTCAGGAAGAACATGCAAAACTGCACAGGCAGTAACAAGCACACCTTCATATTTCAGCCTGAGCATGGATCTGAACACTGCAAAAAAGCATCATGGTGTTCTTGTAAGAGTGCTGCTTTACATCAGTAGCACCATATGTCCCTATTTTCTAAAATATCTCATTCTGCTCACTTCATATAGAGCTAAATGTGCAGATATATTACATTGTGGTTCTCCAGATTTTAAAATCACTCATGCAAAAACTGTTTCCTAGCCAGTGGGAATGTGTGAGTATAATCTTTGGACAGTGCCTTGTCAAACAGAGGCCTCCCAGACCAGCTATGCAGATGGAGTCCAGTTTAGGAGCACCTTTCATAGGTGAGATGAACTTCAAACATAAGCTCCCCAGGCAAAAAAAAAATGGTAGCACCCACCAATAGCAGTACATATTTTACAGAGTCAGTAGGGCTGGACAAATAACAAGCAGGATGAACCTGTAGGGTGTGTCTTGTTAAACTATCATGATGGAAAATTGAGCATAACCAGGTATTAGGAAAGAACAAATTTTTAGTCTGGGGGGCTTAGCAATATATTTTTAATTTATTATTATTATTATTATTATTATTATTAGTGGTAAACACTTTTTCATGCATGTAATTAAATATTTTGAGTAAATAATTGTCTCCAATAATTGTGTTAAAATAGCAGAGAAAGCAGTGGGCCTTCCATACACTCTGCTGAGAACCCATTTAATGATTTAGAGATGAATGACCAAGAAGACAAGGCTCACATTTTTGCACTCCTCAGTGGAGGTGAAGGTACAGGAACCGTTTTTCAGGAATGTATTTGGTTTTGCCATGCCTGATATACAGCACCCTTCACTAATATTGGCACCCTTGGTAAATATGAGCAAAGAAGCTGTGAAAAATTGTCTTTATTGTTTAACTTTTAGATTTTTTGTTTCAAAAAAATATTCTGCTCTCATGGATATCAAACAATTGCAAACACAGGTTTATCAAAAAAAAATTGTTAAATATTGGTGTGCAACAATTGTTTGCAATCTTTTAATCAATACTTTGTGCTACCTCCCTTTGCCAAGATAACAGCTGAGTCTTCTATAATGCCAATGAGGTTGGAGAATACATGGCAAGGGATCTGAGACCATTCCTCCATACAGAATCTCTCCAAATCCTTCAAATTTCGAGGTCCACGTTGGTGGACTCTCCTCCTCTTCAGTTCACCCCACAGGTTTTCTATGGGTTTCAGGTCAGGGGACTGGGATGTCCATGGCAGAACCTTCATTTTTGTGATCAATAAACCATTTTGGTGTTGATTTTGATGTATGTTTAGGATCATTGTCCCGCTGGAAGATCCAACCACCGCCCATTTGAAGCTTTCTGGCAGAGGCAGTCAGGCTTTCATTTAATATCTGTTGATACTTGATAGAGTCCATGATGCCATGTATCCTAACAAAAATGTCCAGGTCCTCTGGCAGAAAAACAGATAAAACATTAGTCACAACCATATTTAACCGTGGGCATGAGGTACTTTTCCATATGGCTACCTCTGTGTGCGCGTGCCAAAATCACCTCTGGTGTTTAAAGCTCTATTTTGGTTTCATCAACCATAGAACCGATCCCATTTGAACTTCCAGTAGTGTCTGATAAACTGAAGATGCTCAAGTTTGTTTTTGGATGAGAGTAGAGGCTTTTTTTCTTGAAACCTTCCAAATAACTTGTGGTGATGTTGTGATTTCCAGTTGACTGAAATGTCCTGATGGTGAAAATGGTCATTTTCAATGCCTGTGCTATTTTCTGATAGCCACTTCCCATTTTGTGAAGCTCAACAACCTTTTGCCGAACATCACAGCTGTATTCCTAGGTCTTACCCATTGTTATGAATGATTAAGGTAATTTGACCTATGTATTACCTCATATGTATACCCCTGTGAAACAGGAAGTCATGGTTGAACAATTTCCTGTTCCTAGTCACCCAGGTGTACTAAAAATGTAAAAGATCAATGGGATTATACTGCCAATAATTGTTGCACACCTATATTTAACAAATTTTTTTTTTTTGATAAACCTGTGTTTTGTTTGCAATTGATATCCATGAGAGCAGAGTACATGTGGTTTTTTTTGTTTGCTTTTTAAACAAAAGATCAAAAGGTTAAACAATAGACAATTTTTCACATCCTTCTATTCTCATATTTACCATGGGTGCCAATATTAGTAGAGGAGACTGTACAACAATAACAAATATATGATTAAAAAAAACAAATGTGTTTGAGCAATAGTAGACAACCACCTGATTCTTAATTTGAATGCATGTTATGGGTTTTTAAATTAAAATATGACTAAGAAGGAATTTTACTTAAAACAGTTTCAGTGATTTTATTTGATGTTGAAGGTGCAAGAGGAAAAATAGTTTTTTCTCTCAATCATCACATTTTTATATAGAAATGTAAATAATTGGGATTATACTATGTCATGAATTTATACAAAATAGCTCATAATATTGGAGTGGGGGAAGTTTGTGATTGCACAAATAATTAACCCTTTGTCTTTGCCATCAGAAGTCATGTAAGTAGTTGAATGGAGTCCACATGTTTGCAAATGTTTGCATGTGTCACCTGATCTCAGTATAAATAAACCTGTTCCTGGAATGCCCCAGTTCTTTACGGAACATGTCTAAACAAATATCACCATATTGCAATCAAAACAAGTCCAGGACAAAGTTCTAGAAAAGGTTCAATCAGGGTTTATCTCTTAAATGATCCCACACTGCTTGAACACAGTGATCCTTGAGCACCATGGTGGTGATGGTGATCATGTCAAGAATTAGCATTGTCCTCTTGATTGCTTTTCTGATGTATGCACTCCTTACATGGTCATTGACTTTTGGTGTTCGGCCTCCTCTAGTCCTCTAGGGCTGTTATTTATTGTGTTCAATGGGATGTTCAAAGATTGGGATGTATTTTCTATGACAATGATTGATACTTTTCCAGAACTTTGTCCTGGATTTGGTTTCGTAGCTCTTAGGTCTTTACGATGCTGTTTGGATATCTTTCCAGAAACAGGTATTTCTATATTGAGTTTATGTAACACTTTAATTACTCATTTGTGAACTCCATATTCAAATAATTGTTTGACTTCTAATGGAAACAGTTTAGAAGCTTCAGAACTACTTATGCGCACACAATGTTTACATTTGTAAATAATTTTACTTGCTATATTGATATTTTCCCCCAATTCAGGCGTTTGAGCTATTTCTGCTGTTTTGTGTAGGTTCTTGACATATAACCTGTAACTGAACTTTTATCAGGATTATAACACCACAAAATGTGGAAAGGTTCAAGGGGCATGCATACTTACACAATGCACTGTACACAAAATTTATATGTGGTGTCCATAGTGGTGCAACACAGCACTGTGGATGGCATCTCTCAGGGGAACATAATGTTATTACAAGCATTCTGAAAGGATCAAGGAGCCAGTGTCAGCTATACTTCCCTAAGAGCCCATAATAATAAGGGTCTGCTGCTGGCCAGATCACTCGGACACCTTGGGGGTTCCTGTTCACGGTTTTGTCACCAAATTTTTATAGCCAATCAAGTGACTTTTGCAGTGTTTCATCAGAATATCAGTGACTAAAGCTTTTTAATATACCATGGATATCGGATAATTTCTTTTCTTCTGTGTATTGTAGATATTTCTAGTAAGAGAACAACAAAGCTCCATCTTCAAAAGGAGACACCACATCCCCCGACACGATCACTGTTAGTAGCCCGATTTAGCAAAAACGTATTGTCTTAAATTATAAAATAGGTTTTATGCTGTATTTGTAATGAGCATTATTTATTCTTGAAAGTGATTTCACTGAATCCTACAACAAAGACCACAGTATTGATTTCTTATCTCAGGTAATACAGTGCTGTTCCGTTTGATTCATTTATTCATGTTGATTCATTTATTCCTCTTGGAAGCAAGTTCAGTATTTGAGCATACTAACTTACTGATAAAAGGGTGACTTTCAAATATATGTCCAGTAAGCATGGGACTTGACTAGTTGAAATGCTTACAAAGTAAAAGGCATTCTTTAAATTATTTTTCTTTCTTTTTTTTTTTTTTTTATAAACCATCACTTATCAATTGTGAAATGTCAAAATGTAAACTCAAAAACAGAGCCACTTAGTACTGTATATCTGCAATTTAGTAGCATCTACTCCCAGCTTATAATGTACTGCACTAGCTGAGTTGTATTTTATTTATTTATTTTTGTTAAAAGGTGGTTTCTTTGAATGCTGATGTTTGTTCTCTCTTTTACCCTCTTGTTTAAAAGCACATGTCTAGATGCATTGACTGTAGACCTTGTGAGTTTTATACTTTTATCTTAGACTTATTGTACCTGACTGACTTTTTTAATAGACTCTAAATTAAGTTTCTTGCCAAAGGCAGGGTTCACAGAATTGTCTCAGAGCATACCTGTGAATCACCAGTAACCTGTTCTCAAGGAGAGGGCTATGTCACCTCAGACGATGTGACAAACTCTGTTCCGTCACTCAAATACATTTCAGTAAGTTGTTTCATGATAATTAGCACTATATATTTGTGTTCAGCAAATATCACAGTGTAAAATGTAACCATTTGATGACATTCTCTGTTTTTGAACTATACACGGAGTTGCCTGTGTATTAGGTATACCAGCGGTCCCCAACCTTTTTTGCACCACGGACCGGTTTAATATCAGACAATATTTTCACGAACCGGCCTTTAAGGTGTGGCGGATAAATACAACAAAATAAAATGATAAGACCGGCATAAAAACTGGGTTTTTATAATAATAATAAAAAAAATTATAATAATAAACGTGAATCCAATGTGAAATCGCAACTTTATTAGCAGTGTTCTAATAACATCACGCCAACAACATAACGTGAGTGACATCCGCTCTGCCCCTAACGCTTAACGTATCACGTGACTGAGACAAGCGTCTTGACATGCGTCTAGAGTGAGTTATAGACGGATGTAACGGAGAGAATCCGGTCATTTTTTTTTCAAAATAAAACATCGTTCAGACTCGGATAATAAATAAAACGGAAATAATGTAAGTTATTTATTCTTTCTGTGCGGCCCGGTACCAAATGACCCACGGTACCAGCCGTGGGGGACCACCGAGGTATACCATGGGATTTATAAAAATTAAGAAGGAAATGTTAATCTCACTGTGGCATGTACACCAAATCCCATCAAGACCAGCTAGTTTATATAGATATACTGACTAAAACTGGTTTCTCATACAGTATATGTATACACCTTTAAGAAGTTAGTTAGTTGCACGTCAGCTTGGATTAATCAATACATTTTTTTTATTTATTCTGATTTTTAATTTTTAGTTCCTTTATCTTGAATGCCGTGATTATTATTATTTTTTGTATTTACATAGTCACAGGAAAAGGGAACAAAGCAGGATGGTGATTCCTACATGCACATGTGCCATGTTAAGGACATTCTGGCAAGCCATCAGGGATGTTGTCCATCAGGGATGAGTGCTCCAACAAGCGTTATGTCCTTCAACCAGAAGATGATGCGTAACCATGAACATGGAGAGAGGAAGAGTAATGCCCATGGGATTTCAAAAACCTTGAGAGGGCTCAATCAAGAACTGGTCTGCGAGGAGGATCAATTTGTTCCCTCTTGTCTGCAACCTAAGACACGGAGTGGTAAAATGCTTAAAAAAGCATCTCCCAGGACACAAGACAAGGCGACACAGACTGCAGGTTTATCCAGTCTGACTTTGCAAGATGCCTCAGTGCAGTGTTGTCTTTTGAAAGCAGCGAGGATGAGTATTTCCACTGAGCCCACAGCTCACGTTCACCACAGTAGACGACACAAAGCTCCCACCACTAGGAGGCAGACTCATCACAGCAGTAAAAATCATGTTACTAGTCCGTTTGTTCTATCAAAAATCCATGAGGTGGAGTTGAACACCTGCCGGATGACGTCAAAAATGGAGCCTACAATTACAGGACATGAAAGTTTGAGCAGATCTGAGAGCCAGGCATGCACGAAAAAGCATCCATTACTGCACTGCTCTCACCCAAATGCCCCAGGTATTAACAACTAACTGATTACAACATCACATGAAATACAGATTTCTTTTATGATTAGTGTGAATTGGATCTCAGTGATGCATGGTAACCTCAGTAATAGTGGAGTGGAATATATATTGTACACAGACACAATGGAGCCTCTACTCGAAGCTGTGTAGTTGATAACAGATATACTTTCCTTTTGTAGAGCTAAAGGAGCAACCATCAGAGAACATGACGTTCAGAGGCGAAAGGTGTGAAGGTCATGAGGAGGAGAGTGTGAATCAAAACCCCACTGAGATCTCAAGCCACACAGAGGAACAGGACAATGCCTTCACTGCTGAAACAGGTGGAGACCGGGTATCTGAGGGGAAGGGAAATCTTAAAGATATTGCAGACATTCTGCTCATGCTGAAGCAGAAAAATTAGCATCCATGAAGTGAGGGGAAAATGTGAGATGACTTTTGTATGTTGAAAGTTAGCATCTGTCATCAGAAAGTTTATAGTTGTACGTGCTACACTGGCTTTGTTTTGCATGGTTGAGTTACAGTGCAGTACACTGGAAATCGATACTTAACACCAAAAGCTTATTTCAAACAGTGGACAACTTTTTATTGTTTAAATATTCAAATGTGATGAATATTTCTTTTCATAGAATATAAATCTAGCAAAACATTTAGCGCAACAATAATCAAATGAACACTATACACATATTTATATTCACTATTTTATCGTTGATCGTAAAAACACTGGTTGATAATAGTAATAAAAGTACCAATTTTACATAGAAAACACTCACCCACACCCACTAGATAGATCTGGTTAGATCTTGCTCCTCAAAGTAACACAATGACTTGTTGACTTTGAAGCATTCTCCAGTGTCGAGTACATTCTAAAACATGTGGCACACCCTAATATCTGATCGATAAAACTGTCACAGAGTCCTAATAAACTGGCATTTAATATACTTTCCTGAAGCATTCTCTTTCTCGTTGCAATAATCAGAACTGATATGATTAAAACTTGACTGTCATCTTATAGTGTGCTTCTCCCTTTGGGAAACTCGGTATACTTCAGTGTTAAACATGAAAACACAATTATGTGCTAACAGTGAACAAACACAGTACACACTCAACAGTAATAGCATTAAAACAAGCTTGTTAGTTTGCTTGATATTGTTGCTTTTACAATACCCATCAACTGCTTTTGTTACACATATAGCCACAATATATCTGCTTGGCAATTTTCTATGTGTACCAAACTACCAAGGTGTATACTCACAGCAGTACGATATAAACATAACATTGGATATTACACTACTCGTCAAAACATATTCCACTCTGTTACATGGACAAGAGCTATGAGATGCAAAGCCATTTGTACACAAGGCTGTGAAGGAAGACTAAATTAAAGTGAGTCAAATAATAAACATGGGTATGAGTTGAGTACAGATATAATGAAAAACAGATTAAGGTCATCACACACACTATAAAGGAATGAGAAATCATTTTGGTTCATCTAAAATAGACTTCTGAGACTAATCAGTTCCAACACTCTCAGCTCTAAATATAATTTTGTGATAAAAGGGCTGCTCCAGGAAACAGCCATAAGCCAAAATCCAGGTTACAACCCATGTGTGGCATGCTACAAAATTTAAACTGTTTAACTTGTCCAACTGAAAATAGTATTCACGGAAATGAACTGAACATTGTGGTGAGAACAAGCCTAATAGCTTCACAAAAACCTAAGACTACCATAGTCGAATTACTATTGTTCTGTATAACGCACACTTCGTTCTACTGTAGCGAGCACAAAAACAGTTGTGTAACATCTGTCAGTATCTGTGAGCACAGCAGTTTCAAACTGTCATGTACCACAACTCAAAAACCTTTAAATGACATCTCACAAAATCAGGCTTTGCACTGGGGGTTTTTTTTGTTGTATGTTTGGATATGTCAGTTCCATTTTCCTTTAACGTGAAGTGCAGTATTTGTTAGATGCAGCCTGACTGCTACTGATGGGCCGGGTGTCATGGTAGGGTGAAGCTGAAAAGCGATTCCTTTTCTACTCTCTTCATAACCCATGTGCAGAGCTGAGAGAGGATCTACGTTCTTGAACTTTCACCTGAGGTTTATTCCACGTCTGAACCATCATTGTCTGACAGGTGGTAGTTTGATCCTTTAACCCGGATGTACTCCACCTGCCGGCCCTCATCTGAGTCTGATGCACCACAGGAACACAGGCGGCTTTCAAACAGTGACTCGATCTCCTCTAGACGGCGGCCTTTGGTTTCAGGGAGACATCCATAAACAAAGAAGAAGCCCAGCAGAGCAAGGCTCGCATACAGAAAGAATGCACCTGCAAGACAACAGAGAAATCTCACTCTAAGCTGAGAAATGAGACCTATAAGTGCAAAATGAACTTGACTTTAAAAAAAAAAATCTATTTAAATCTTCTTTTAGGATCATACAACTATGGGAGTTCAAAATGAACCAGTTGTAAATAATAAAATAAAGCAGAAATGCAGTTGGGGATGCAGAATATTCGATAGCTGATGAGAGACCAGATTTGTAGATTTGTAGATATAATGTAATATTTAACATTACAAAAACGGCTTAACAAAATTTATGTCTGCGAGTGAAAACCTAAAAGTATGCATATGCTTGCCGCAGTAAACATTTTTTACAGTGTGAACTGTTTGGAAAACTTAAACTAATACGTCAGATATGTGACGAATCAAACACGAACACTATCGCACCGAGATATGTCACTTACTGTAGATGTCATATGGAGTGTAGGTCATTTCAAGTTTTAGTGTCAGTAATGATTGCACGGGCTTGGGCTCTTATGGCCTGTATTTAATTTATAATTATAATTGTACCATAGTAGGTGAGGTATTGGGCTATGTGTAGAAAGGTCAGGGACACCAGCACGTTGAAGGTCCAATTCACTCCAGCTGAGCAGGCGTTGCCTGTGCTTCTCGCCCACAGTGGGTAAATCTCTGAGTTAATGGTCCATGGCATTGGGCCCAGTCCTAAAAGACATGCTTTTGTTTAGGATTTAAAAACCAAAATCCATAAGAAATACATTTAGCTAAACAACCAAAATGAAACCAAAGACAAATTGCTGGGAGAAAATCCAAAGTAAGTTATACTAATAAGCATTCAAATATTAGTTTAAATTGATCCAACATGGGCCATCGGTAGTTAAAATCAACTGGTTTTGTCCTTGGACATCTTACCTGGAGCAAAGAAAGCCAAGTAAAGAATAAGACCCAGGAGAACCAGCCAAGAGTAGGAGGTTGGGCAGAAATTATAAGCCCAAAAACTGTGATATGGAGACTGTGTTGAGTTGGAGCACCTGCAGGACAGTTACAAGTGATATCAGCTTGCAGAGTACAAGATAAATACAAGATACTGCGACTCTAACTGACAGAAAAGGGAAAATGAGTCACGTCTTGCTTAAAAAGAAAGGGGATATGTGATATCTAGTTTCATCTAATGTCACTGTAGCATGCTGCTGAGCTTTAGTGGAAAATCTCAACATGCAAAGGCAAACTCACGCTCACACTCTCGGATGCCGATTATGACTCACCTGCCCCATGCTGCTCTCTCTGTTGAGGCCTGATTGACTGGCACGCAGGAGGAAGCGAACACAGCAGTGCTGTTCTGCTGGTAGCAAAAGCCACAGCCTGGATCCAGCATACAAAGTTCACATGACCTGGAGCAAAAGTGAGGACAAGACTATGCTTTTAGGGAGTACTGAAACTGAATTAAATTGTGAAAAAAATAAATGTGTTGTGTCTTTATTTCTGACTTAATAACATGTTGTTTCAAAGTATTGTATTGTTAATTGGGCTTTATATCTTATTTCAACTTCCACATGAGGTTCCACTTATGTCAGCCAAGAGCAGGAATCAGAGGCGCACAAACTCACCAACATTGACAATTGAAAATTAGAAAAAGACCAGGTGATAGTTTTATGTTGTTTATGTGTTCTGTCCAGTTTTGGTGAGTGCCACTAAAAAATGAAAACTTTTACAAGTGAATCTTACTTGGCCAATGAAATTATGATTAAATAATCTGTGGTAAGAAGTTTTGTAAAAACTATTTTTAGAAAAATCCTGCATCAAGCATAATATCTACAGGTGCATCTAAAAAATTTTAATTTTGTGGAAAAGGTTTTTTTTCTTCTGTAATTTAATTAAAAAAGTGGAACTTTCATTTATTCTATATTCATTACACATAAAGTTAAATATTTCAAGCCATTTTTGTTTGTTTGTTTTAATCTTGATGATTACGGATTACAGCTCACGGAAATAAAAAATGCACTATCTCAAAATATTAGAATAAAGAATTTATAATGCAGAAATGTCGACTTTCTAAAAAGTGTGTTAATTTATGCACTCAGTACTCGGTCAAGGCTTTAATCCTTTTGCATGAATTACTGCATGAATGCGGTGTGGCATGGAGGCAATCAGCCCGTGGCACTGCTGAGGTGTTCTGGAAGCCCAGGTTGCTTTGATCTGTATTGTTGGGTCTGGTGTCTCTCATAGATTCTCTATGGGGTTCAGGTGAGTTGTCTGGCCAATCAAGCACAGTAATACCACGGTCAGCAAACCAGTTACTAGTAGTTTTGGCGGTGTGGACAGGTGTGGACAGTCCTGCTGGAAAAGGAAACCAGCATCTCCATAAAGCTTGTCAGCAGATGGAAGTATGAAGTGATCTAAAATCTCCTGGTAGATGCTGCACTGACTCTGGACTTGAGAAAACACAGTGGACCAACACCAGCAGATGACACGGCACCTCAAATCTGGACCTCAAGCAACTTGGATTCTGTTCCTCTCCACTCTTCCTCCAGATTCTGGGACCTTGATTTCCAAATGAAATCCAACATTTACTTTCATCTTCCCCATGATTGTGGTTGTGTACTGAACCAGACTGAGAGATTAAAGGCCCAGGAAACCTTTGCAGGTGTTTTGAGTTAATGAGCTGATTAGAGTCTTCTCAGGTCAACATTTGTGTATTATTAATTCTTTATTTGAATATTGTGAGATACTGGATTTTTTTATTTCCATGAGCTGTAAGCTGTACTCGTCAAAATTAAAACAAAAAAAAGGCTCTAAATATTTCACTTTATTTGTAATGAATCCAGAATATATGAAAGTTCCACTTTTTGAATTAAATTATGGGGAAAAAAAAAACTTTTCCATGATATTCAAATTTTTGGGGATGCACCTGTGTGTAAAGGAGACAGAGCAGAGAGTGGACTGAACATCAACGAGGAAACATGCTTGCCCAGATTGGCTTATTTTCATGATGACAGCACAGCCATTCAGCCTCCATTACGGCATAATGAACTAGTGTTTCAGCAGCTGGGTGGTAGGAGAGTAAATTGGGACAGAGAAAGCAGCCACACACACACACTCTCTCTCACTCTCTCTCTCTGAGATGACATGGCTTCAGGTTGCAGGTTCACATGTGGCGGAGGCCCTTTTACAACAGCATGAAGAGACCAAAGGAAGCACACTGGCAATGTTTAATCTTTACTACACAGAGGCAAGTCCATTAACACAACACTTTACATCGTATCCATCACAGACTCCAGGGAAAGATTCTGTCATGTTCAGTTTGAAGGCGTTTTAGCAAAATACAACACATTTCTAATGTCCCATTTCAGGATTGGAGTTGATTTTTTGAGTGATAAATAATTCATAAACCATGATTGGGCACTAGACTAGCCCATTTCAGCCAGCAATCTGTGCAGCACCAGCACACCTGATGCCACTTGTCAGCTAACCAACCCTTGATTAGATGATTCAGTTGTGTTGTAAGGAGATTAACAGAAATCCATGCAAAGAACATTTGTTTTCAGTCAATGTGAATTTTGAGAGGCAAGAAATTACCTCATTATTTTAATTTGCACACTATAAGCATCAAGCCTTTATATTTCCAGGGAAAGTAAAGTATGAACTTTTTCTCCTGAAACTGGCTTTCACCTCCTACAGCAGGGCTATTCAACTAAATCTTCTAAATGTCCAGTTGCATAAAATTATTTACAAGGGTCCAGATAAGTAACCATCCATCCATTCGTTTTCTGTACCGCTCATCCTACACAGTGTTGTGGGCAGCCTGTCTCGGGGCGGATTGGACGACAATTTGGAAATGCCAGTCTGCCTACAACACATGTCTTTGGACTGGGGGAGGTTACCAGATAACCCAGAGGAAACCGCTGCAGCACGGGGAGAGCAAGCAAACTCCACGCACACAGGGAAGAGGCAGGATTCGAACCCCCAACCCCAGAGGTGCGAGGCAATTGTGCTAGCCACTAAGCCAGAATAAATAACTAACATGGCTGAATGGAGACTAGAGTTAGTCTTTAATGTTTAACCATTGACAATCAGATCAGTTTATGGCTACATAAAACTGTATAGACAATTTGAAGTGATTGTTTTCATGAACACATGAGACACATCTATTTTGAACTTGAAGTGAAGCTTCTTTGTCCAATCATCTCTAAACATCCTGTATTCCTCTCTGACTTTTTTTTTTTAAACAAATGTTTTCAGTAAGCTAATCAGACCAGAGAAGGTAAATAGAATGAAAAATCTGTGAAAACTCATTTTCTGACCAAGTGTCTCTCACCCTGTAGTTAGTTTCTGGTCTGATTCTGGCATGTGATTGGATACAGGTTTATGAACACACGGATTCATGTTTAAAAACTAAACTTGCTAAACTATGGGCAGTACTTGTTTTGGTCTCTTGAAATACTTTGCTAGGTCCGCACCCGAAGTGTGGTCCACCAGTTCACAACCCCTGCCCTAGACCCTGTATAAGCTATATAATCTATAAAAGGCTAGAAGGACACGCCCAGCAAGTACTCACAGATATGTAGAGCAGCTGGTGTTGGCCAGAGTGTGGTCAGTGTTGTGAAGGGTGACAGGGGGAGAGTGCTGAGCAGAGAGCAGGAACCCAACAGCCAGGAGACACAGACTCAAACAAGTCCCTGCACAGAGAGAAGGAAACATAGGGAGTAAAGCATTGAACAGATATTCTTCTGATACCACAATGTCATTTAATTTTATTAAATAAAACAGTTTCAAACATGGGCCAGGTATTATAGATAAAAAAAAGTGCTTCCCTAAATGACCTTGTTTAATGTTGTAATAATTCCTTAGATTTATATAGCACTAGGCACTCAAAACGCTTTACATTGTATTGGGGAAATCACCTTAACAACCATCCACTTGATGATACTACGGCAGCCATAGTGCGCCAGAACGCCCATATTTTCGTATGTCGGGAATTTCGTATGTAATTTTATGAAATGACTTCAAATACTCAAATCAAATACTTGCTCATGACAACTGTCCTTTAATCTTAGATCAATCCCGACATTCCCGCAATGAATTTATTGTAGCTTTGAACACCAGGCATTCACTTAACATTAATTACTTACAAGATAAAGCAGAACATTTTCTTTTCTGCAAAGTCATTCTTTCTCATCACTCCTTGTCTCCTAGCTAATCACCAAGGCCTCCAGTTTCCACAGTTGCTTGGCAATGTTCCACTTTTTAAATACTTCATAGTCTCTAAGCCACCAATACAGCAACAAACAGATGTGAGACATGCTGTGTGTACTCACCAACGATGCTGCCAAGAGTCAGTTTCCGTCTGCCCACCCTTTCCACCATCCACACACCCAGCAGCGTGAACAGAAAATTAGTAAAGGCGGTCAATGAGGACAGCCAGATTGCCAGCTTATCATCCCGCACTCCGGACATCTGCAAAATGGTGGCGCTGTAGTACCTGCAGGAAGGGGAAAAGTCAAATCCTGAACAAAATACTAATGTTGCTTGGTGTCAGTAGAACCTGAGGAGGTCAAAAGAACCACAGAAGTGTCAAAATAGTATTAATTCCTAATGAATGATGGACCTTTGATATGTGTTTGTGTTTTAGTTAAATATATGTTAAATCAAATGTTAGCAGGTTTTTCCATAAATGACAGAAATTATTGGCATGTTTAATACATTTCAAAAACTTGTACAATGATATACAATACAAAGCTCTTTCAAATTTCTATTAAAAAAAACTCAACTGGTTTCCAGTGCTTAGTGACCATTTTTAATGTACAGGTTGTAAATTGAAAAATTTAATTTTAAAAGAAAAATGTCATGACTAAAATATTAATTGATTATCATAATGCCATTTTAAGTAATTACATAATTGTGGCGATTGACCCTTTGAAGTACTTATGGAATCATTGTCGTATTCGACATCAAACACACTCTTTATGTGGATGTATTTCTACGATGTACAAACCCAGCTATAAATTAGGCAGATTTCTTGACAATTACATGAAATACCATGTAGCGACCAACAGCCAAAAATTTAAGTGTCATTAGAAATGTTCATATATTTACTAAGGGACATTTAAAAACCATTTAAAACTGCAAAGAATTATGAGTAATCGTGAGTGAATTCTAAACAATAACATTAAGGCGTTCACTCAGATAGATCTTCCTGAGTTCTGTGAGCTACAAGCAGGAAATAATCAATATAAAATCATTAAAATCCTGTCTTCTTTGCACCAGGACTAAATGTGATTTCCAAGAGGTAAAACACATCTGAAATTGTCACTGTATCTGCAGACAGTAACTGCAAACTCTCAATGGAGTGGACCCTGACGAGGTCATGTGCTGATGTATCCCACCTGCCTCGGTGTTCAGTGTGTTGTGTTCTGAGATGCTTTTCTACACAACATGGTTGTAAAGAGTCGTTATTTGAGTTACTGTAGCCTTTCTGTCAGCTTGAACCAGTCTACCCATTTCCCTCTGACCTCACTCATCAAGGAGTTTCTGACCACAGAACCTTTTTTTTCGTCGTGTTCCCTCATTTTTCTAGACAATCAAAGACACTCACCTCATCCTCATTAATTAAAATGCTCAATTCATATTGAGCATGCACACTAAACTGATTGCCCTTCAAAGCTAACAACATAATAACATCCATCAGGGACAGACAAAAAACCATTTAATACTCCCATAGTCTTTACAAACTGCTATTGCAGAAGATGCAGCACACACATTCTCACAATGCAAGGGCTTCCTTCATGCAAAGCTTTCTTGCAGGTATGAGAGAATTATGTCTAGGTTAAGTGAGGATTCATACTAATATTGAATATAGTGAAATGTTAAGAGTATTACTTGTATTTTGGTTTATTCTGATTTTCAGAGGAGGATCCAATATTCAGTCAGTAATTTTTCAACCTTTTCAAAAGAGGGATCAATAAAATGAAGATTTCATTCAGTTCATTAAGACTGTCAAAGAAAAATTAAACCCCTGGCTCTCTACTCCAAACAAGGGTTCTATTCAAAATTGGCAACTTAAGTCCAAAAGTCAACATCTACAAGTTCCTTGTATTTACATTTGGTTTACGCGTGTACTTAAGCTGATTTTTCTGGGCGTCTTATTTGAGATTATTAAAATGACCTGCAGAGAGCCGGTGCTTGTCTGATTTTCTTCAGCAGAAGTGTCCAATACAGAGTATTTCAACAGCATCTAGCCCACTTCTTTTAAACACAAGCCCTTGTTTTAAACCTAAAAAAAAAAAAAAATTTAGAAACAAAAAACTAAAAACAAAAAAAAAAAAACACAAAAAAAAAAAAAAACCAAAAACCAAAAAACACAAAAAAAAAAAAAAAAAAAAAAAAAAAAAAAAAAAAAAAACACAAAAAAAAAAAAAAAAAAAAAAAAAAAACCCCCCCCCCCACAAAAAAAAAAAAAAACACAAAAACCAAAAAAAAAAAAAAAAAAAAACAAAACAAAAAAAAAAATATTTAATTACTTTACAACCTGAAAAATTGGAAAAAAAAAAGGAAACACATTTTTTTTCCTTCTTTTTTTTTTTTCTATTTTTCCCAAACGGTGCGCGGGGGGGGCCGGGTGTTTTCCCCCGGGGCCCCGGCCCCCCCAATTTTTATAAGCCACACACCCCCAAACAAATTTCTTAACAAAAAAAAAAAAAAAAAACACAAAAAAAAGACAGAAAAGAAAAAAAAAAAAAAAACACACAAACCCAGCACAAACAAAGAGAAAAAACAACAGCCACGGGTGGGAGGTAAAAAAAAACAAAAACCCAATACCCCCTTCCCCCCCCCCCCCCACCCCACCCACACACACTAGAAAATACAAAGATGTATTAATAAGAAAACGGTAAGCTTTGAAAGAAACATCTAGTAGGAATGAAGTATATTTCAAAAATATAGCTGCATGAATACCCCTAGTTGTAATTCTCACATTAATCACCGAACATTTGGTTTACTTTAACAGTATGACCCTCATTAATTGTATAAATTTTTGATGTGCCAGCAGCACACGTCCTAATGTAGTCACAAGATACGATGAAGTAAATTGAGGTGATAAAATCATTGTGTTTGGGATGTAGGCTATTTTATCAGACTTTTAATTTGCTATTTTGGCTTGTCAAGAAAAATAGATTTATTCTTCTAGAAAAGACAAAAAAAAACTTTTCATGGACTTTAAAGGGACAATTCTATTAATTAATTGTATCATATTTATATATTTAATATTGACCACATATCATTCCATCATTTTTAGTGTATTTTTAGTCCAAATAATACATTTCAGTGTGACGTATTGTGCTTACATCTATACCGTGTCACCATGCATGCACAACTGTCTAAGTATCACTGAAGTCCGTAGTTACATCTGAGGTAATACATCTGGGTAAAAACCTCTCTGAATATGGCCCTAAAAGGTTTATCTTTTTCTCAAAGCAAACTATGAGGAAATCAAGTCAGGAAATAATTCACTCTGTCCACACAAATCATCTTCGACCAGACAGTTACATAAAGTGTATAATAGCCGAAAGGATAGTGTAAATGTGTCACAACATTTTAACAATACTAAATTAATAGACATACATTTTGTCCTGTTTTTGGCTCTCATTTTGATATTTTGTTTGACACCTTTCTAGCACTAGCTGACAAATTCCAGAGTGTGCTTCACAGCTACTTTTAGACATTTTTGACATTTTGTGTAGCTCAGCATGTGATATCAAAGTGCTTCTCAAAAATAATTATACAGCATTGTTTTGCTAATTACATATCTTACAGTAATTACACCATGACGGTTTTGTTGGATATGCTTGGCATGTTGGTATTGGCAAATTGTTCAAAGAAAATAGACTGAGGAAAAAATGGACAGATTAGTGGAGGGAAATGTCACGGATCACTAGACTTGTACTTAAGTACTAAAATACTCAGACATTTTCAGGCAAGAATATAACATCGAATTATACCTTAATTATAACTTAGTTTTGAATGATTTCCACAATTATATGTAATGTCTTTGAATTCCCTTTCATGTTATCAGAATGAGTTAAGCTCATATAAGTCAAGCTCATACAGGTATACTCTCCTGAAGCTAAATGTCATGTCAGTGTTTGTCACTAGACCTGCTTAAAAACGTACCAACCTACAATACATTCATGCAATTTCAGGCTTAAAATGCCAAAGTTCGAGTCTGGAAATCATACTAGAAAGCATAGAGTTTTATTACAAGTGCAACAGTCATGATATTAAAAAGCACACAAATGCAATAAATCTGCACTTGCACCAGGCAAAATAAGGCCACATGTGGAGATTTATAATGTTACAAGCAATTGGAAACAAAGTTGTCTGATTTAAACCTCCCCATCGCGAAGCTCTGATTCAGAGAACTGTGGCTTTAAATACATCTAGTTTGCGTTTCCTCTCGAGCGTCACGCTGTGTGTCGTACATGGAGAATGAGCTTGATTAGGTGAGAAACCATAGTTTAGACATGCCTGCACTTTTAGTCACTCCTGCTGCTGCTAAATTATCAGGAAACAGCAGCCTCAAGCAATCGCACCAAGTTCTTTCCTCTATGATTAATCAACCAAATGAAAGTGTGAGAAATGTAGTGGTGGCTTAGTGAGTATGCTTTTGAGCTAGTGATCGCAAGATTTTGAGTTCAGTTTCCAGTACTGTGAGCCAGTTTGCACTTAAAACTGCAAAGCCCTTAACTGCCCAATTGTATTTCTGTAACAACTGTAAGTAAATAACAATATATTAAATAAAATAAAATATTGAGATATTAAGTGGGAATAACAACACAGTCCAACTTCCATAGGCTGCCAAAAACCAGGGAGAAATAAACAACATGAATAAATGAAAAACTGTTGGTAAAGATATCTTGCTGTGAGGATTGTACTTACAAACAATAAGCATCTAAAAAATCACTAGCCAGACTGCGACCCTCGCCCCAGTTACTTCAATTTGTGCAGCTGTTTATACTGCCTGTGGGAGAGCAAGGCTCTGCTGTGTGTCTGAAGACACCTCTCACTGCTGCATGATGCGGAACAATATTGAAATGTTCTTATTTCTTTATCTTTTGGACATAATTATAAAATCATTTCAAACATTTATTGTGGATTTCAGGTCATAACAAAGGAAATGTTATTCCTCTGATATTAAACTGGTGCATCAGACTGTATATTAAAACCTGATTATACTACAGCACTGTTGAATTCTCAATTTTATAAAAAAAAAAAAAGTGTAGTTGTTGATATGGTGAAGCTGTTCACCATAAACAGTGAATAGCTCTGAACATCTACTCTTAGTTTTAGTCTGTATTTGTTGTTAAAAAGGATAAGCCAACATGAAGCTAACACGGCAAACAATACAACAATTTTAAATGTCCTGAAAAAGAAAGAAACCACTGGTGCACTGAGCAACACCCCGGCCAAGGAAAACAACAACAGCAGATGACAGACACATTGTGAGAGCTGTGAAGAAAAACCCCAAAACAACAGTCAGTGACATCACCAACAGCTTCCACATGGTGAAGGTATCATAATCGACCATTTGAAGAAGACTTTGAGAGCAGAAATATAGAGGCCATACCACGAGATGTAACCCTCTCATCTGCATTAAGAATCAGAAAATCAGATTGGAATTCACAATTCCAGAGATGATCCACAAAAGTTGTGGAACCAAAATTAACCTCTACCAAAGTGATGGAAAGGCCACAGTGTGGAGAAAGAACGCTCATGATCCAAAAAATACAATCTCATCGGTCAAGCACAGTGGAGGTAGTGCCATTGGCTTGGGCTTGCATGGCTGCTTCTGGAACAGGGTCACTAATCTTTATTGATTATGTAACTCATGATGGTAGCAGCAGAATTAATTCAGAAGTTTACTTACAGAAACATTTTGTCTACCAATTTACAGAGAAATGCATTTGATCAAATTGGGAGGAACTTCATCATGCAGCAAGACAATGAACCAAAACACACTGACAACTCACACACAAAACACGCTACCGACTTTATCGGGGGGAAAAATTAAAGATTTTAGACTGGCCAAGTCAATCACCAGACCTTAACCCGGTCGAGCAGCATATCACCACCTGAAGAGGAGACTGAAGAGAGAAACCCCTGAAACAAACAATTGAATGAGGCTGCGGTAAAAGCCTGGATGAGAATCATGAAAGAAGAAACCAACAGTTTGGTGATGTCACTGAGTCATATAATTGAGGCAGTTATTGGTAGCAATAGATACACAACCAAAAATTAGGTGTTATTTACTTGTCTGTTATAAGACTTATCTGTTCCTATACTTTTGCTCACTTAAAAATTGGATGGTCTGATACAAAAGGTTCTATGTTTTATGTCGTTTTAACACATCTAGATGTAAATACCAGGAAATAAAAGCTGGAATCCTAAACTCTTGTCTCATAGCCATATTTAGTATATAGCACGAAAAAAAAGAATTGGTCTTGCCGTTCCAATTGTTTCAGAAGGGACTGTATAGTGACAGTTAGAAAGAAAGTCTTATTGGAAAACCAGCAGCTCATGCAAAAGGAATGATCCTTTTCAGAATTGTGAGAGGGCTGTGAGTTGAGCAGACTTCACAGCTAATATTGTTTTCATGGTTTGCTGTGGACTAATGTTGAACTGCGACTCATTAAAATGTATAGCATAACATTATTTAACTGTTAGGATGCAGTTTTTACCATGCCGCTCATCTGTCAAAGAGGCACAAATGTGACAAAGAGTGATTCTTTTCATGAGTGAGAGTTTTTTAGTCTTGATTTATTTCACAAAGCTGATAAAAGACAGAGGAGGAGGTGGCTTATTTGAGTCTGAGTTGTGATATTGCTGCAGCTTCCAGACCTATTTTAAAAATCATTGGTACTCCAGCTCCAGAGAAGTAAGTAAAAGAGATAGACTGAAAAAGAGAAAAAAAATTGCACTGAAATTGCACTGCAGGCTTAAAAGCCCTGGTCTGGTTTCTGAGGGTTAGACTGCAGTGAGTACCAAGAACCTGTGGTGACCCTTGTCAAATCTCTTGGGAAAAAAAAACCCTCTCACTCTCTAATTGGCCCTGTCTCTGTCAGAGGCCCACAGGAACATGATTGCTGTAAAAGCTACTGGTTGAGGAATAAGTATGAAGAGTAATAGAGGAATACATTAGAACAAAGCCTTCAGCTTGGCAGTGGGTGAAAGCAGCTATCTCCCTTCTGGACGGTGGGTGGAGGGAGCTAAGCTGAAAACAGACAACATACAGCAGAAATTTTTAAGCCAATTAATCTATATACTTTATAAAGCTGCACTGATGGCGAAAAATATCAGATAACAAATAAGCACAGATTTCATAAATGAACATACAGATTTTGGAGGACATGAAAACTTGAGTTATTAGTTAAAAAAAAAAATCAGTAAAAATCCATTGACTAAGGAGGGAAAGGGTACTTCAGTTTGAAAAAGAAATGCCTACTAACCCATTCCTGTCTAAAAGTCTAAATATGATAGAATGGGGAAGTTACTGTGATGAAACAACTAAGTTAAAGAAACAATGATCACTTTTACACCTTTAAATAGGACTTAATACCTGTTACTGGCTAGGTGTAAACTGCTAGGTTTACACATGATGTATCAGTGTGAAAATTCATTCAGTACAGCAGTCTTAAATTTACTCTCTGGTAATTCTGACCAACATGTTCCACAACATGGCTGAATTAATTCTTGAATCTAACTGTTAAAAGGTGAGAGAAAGAGAAATCAAAGATGTATATTAATGTACTCATTATAATACTATCATGGTTCCTGTAATAACAACTCATTAACCAGTCATTCCAGGACTTTTCAATCTCAGAAATTAACGCAAAATCAAGCAAACTCCACAATATTTGGACCAGCCTACAAATTTTCTAAATTACTGTAAAATTTTCTGCACATTTGGGCCAAGATGCGTTATGTGGCATAATCACAGCAGGCATTCAACCAAAGCCCTCTTCAATTCACATGCATGGAATATGAGTCCATCTAAAAGGTCTCGTTTAACAAGAAACATCACTGTGAAAGACTGTGCAAAACACTTTCATGCATCGTGATTTCGCCAATTCCTCCAAAATCACAAAAACACGGCACAAAAAAGCATTTTTCACAGCAACAATCAAAATTAACTCCACGAACTCCTGGGTGGACTGATTATCCGGGACGGACTTACATGGCAGATGATCCAAACCTAAACAGGTTAAAAAATAGGTTTTTTATCTGGCAAAAAAATAACCCTTAATTTTGAAATGAAGTTTTCTGTAACAAGATGTTTATGTAACATTTTTGGAGCATTCTCAAGTTTCAGTGCTTTGTAGCAGTCAGAAGCTCTTCCTTTAATATTTCCTCCAAGGGAACGTCTAAGGACGCAGTTCTAAGTAGCATTCCTCAGTAAGAATTTTTAACCATTAAAAGAACCCTTGAGGAACCTTTTATTAGAGTGTACCCATTTTTCAAATGAGGTGCTCTGGTAGGACTTTGCAGAGACACACAGCATGTGCATCTCAGTTCAAGTGTCATGAGCTGGACATTGTCCAGGACAAAATGTTCTGTGGCTGAACACTCTCCTAGCAGACAGAAAGAAAGGCCAAAGATCCTTGTGAACGCCTACTAATGTTTTTCTGTGAGGCTTACTTGAGATGAGCAGGCTGAGCATGGAGAGAGAAAAGGACAGGATTTCGCTCACGCATTAGGAGACTGGGAGAGCTCTGGCTTAGCATAAAAATGACTGAAATTCCAGTGAATTACTATGGCTGAGGAGGAGGTGATCTGATGACATAAAATGTCATGATGACAGTGTGTGTGAGCCAGTAAGTAAGATTAATATGACGTCGGTGAGTGACGTTCTAGGTCTGAGAACAATAATATTTCTCCTGATTATGCCTGTTTAATATTGCACCGATTTACAAGTACAACATAAGTCATAAGGACCAGCCTTGAAAAGAATGCTGTATTTTATTCATTTGTTTGTCTCTCATTGTGAGAAAGAACAAGAGGTTGTTCTTTGCTCTCATGGATATCAAACAATTGCAAAAGGTTTATCCAAAAAAATATATTTGTTACATGTAGTTGTGCAACAATTATTGGCCCACTATGAATTCATATGAGAAACATATATTTCAAGTATATTCCCATTGATATTTCACATTTTTTAGTATACCTGTGTGACAAGGAACAGGAAACTGTTCAACTATTACTTCCTCTTTCACAGCGGTATAAAATCGAGGTAATACATAGGCCAAATTCCATTACTCATTCAAAACAATGGGTAAGATGAAGGAAGCTGTGATGTGCAGCAAAAGGTTGTTGAGCTTCACAAAATGGGAAGTGGTTATAAGAAAATAGCACAAGCATTGAAAATGCCCATTTCCACCATCAGGGCAATAATTAAGTTCCAGTCAACTGGAAATGTTATGAATCACCCTGGAATTGGACGTGTGTCTATATCGTCTCAATGCACTGTGAAGAGGACAGTTCGAGTGTTTGCCAGACACTACTGGAACTTCACATGGGATCGGGTTCTATGGTCAGCTTTTTGGCAATAAACACCAGAGGTGGTTTTGATGCACACAGAGAGGTAGCCATATGGAAAAGTACCTCCATGTCCACGGTTAAATATGGTGGTGACTCTTTAATGTTTTGAGGCTGTTTTTCTGCCAGAGGACCTGTAATTTTTTTTATTATATATGGCATCATGGACTCTATATTAAATGAAAACCTGACTGCTTCTGCCATAAATCTTAAAATGGGCCATGGTTTTATCTTCCAGCAGGACAATGATCCAAAACATACATCAAAATCAACACAAAAACGGTTTACTGACCACAAAATCAAGGTCCTACCATGGCCATCCCAGTCCCCTGACTTAAAACCCATAAAAAAACCTGTGGGGTGAACTGAAGACATTCTGATTTGGATGGATTCTGTATGGAGGAATGATCTGAGATCCCTTGCCATGTATTCTCCAACCTCATCAGGCATTATAGGAGAAGACTCAGAGCTGTTATCTTGGCAAAGGGAAGCAGCACAACGCATTGATGAAAGGGTGCCAATAATTGTTGCATACAATTGTTTGATATCCATGAGGGTAGAGAATATCTGTGATTTTTTTTAAACAAAAGATCTAAAAAAGTTTTTAAAAAGTTAAACAATAAAGAAAATTTTTGACAGCTTTCTTTGCTGACATTTACCAAGGGTGCCAATATTAGTTGAGGGCACTGTATTTAGATGTGGTTAGGGGCAACTGCATGCACTAATCTGATTACATGTACAAAGGTCTTGCAAGCAAGATGTCAGGTAGACATGAGTGACAGACATTCAATTGGAGAAGACTCTGGTTCTTATGCTAAAGAGTGAATACATGAGAAAGATATATTCAGGCATGGCTGTTTTATTTATTTTATTCCTCCCGGGATACCTTAGATTAATTCAAATGATACATATTACTTTACATTACATATTAAATAACATTGGCAGCACTGCCAGGCTGCAACTGTTGGGCCCTTGAGCAAGGTCCTTAACCCTCTCTGCTCAAGGGGCACCGTATCATGGACTCCAACTGTGTGTCAGCCCTTCTTGTCTAACGTCATTGCCTGACCTCATTTACGCTCTTGTGGCTGAATCGGAAATTCCAACAGCCACACCACATACTTTTGGCAATATATTAAATAATCTAGATTAGTCATTTCTCAATTCATAAATAATAAACATTTAATCAAGTTTTACCCAATTAATTTTTTCCTTAAGATGTCTTGTTTCTCTGCAAACTGTGTATAATAGCCTTGACTATGTCCACTACATGTACTATTCTTCAACTACAAGATTATGCCAGGTCAACAAACTCCACTTCCCAGCAGATATCACGCCTACAAACATGGCCGCTCCGGACTACACTCCAAACCTTTGATTGTGTTTTGTATGAAATGTGTCACCCTTTCCCCGTCCACAAAGCACAAGGGATCACAGAATAGTTTGATGAATATGAAAATTATGTACGTCGTATACTATGGCTGTCACGGTCACCAGATATCAACCCAACTGAAAACATATGGGAGATTTATGACTAACATTTTAGACAGTGCTGTCTGCTAATCTCCATCAGCAAAACACCAGTTGAGGCAATAGCTTTAATAAGAATGGTGTTCATTCCTCCAGTTCAGTTCCAGAGAATTGAGGAATCTATGACAGCGCATACTTAAGCTGTTGAACTCCTCTAAAACGTATGATTTCCCTTTAATTTGTCATCTGTTTACACATGCACACATTTAAGAAAAAAATAAATAAATAACAACAACAAAAAAAATTATATATATTCTCCGTCCACTTTAATTAACCTGCACATTTATGCAGCTACCAATCAGCCAGAAATATTATACTTTGATATTTTTTAATGTGACAATACTTTGCTCATCTATCATCCATTCAGTACTATTTAATTCGTAATAATTAAAAATGTTAAAAAAGAAAAAAAATACATCACTATATCAATGATAAATGTAGCTATATGCCAACTGAGTAGGCAACACCAAGCACACTAAGATTGAGGGAAAGGTTTGAGAGAACAAAGAGAGAGAGAGAGAGAGAGAGAGAGAGACAGACAAGGAGCAAGAGAGAGAAGCATTGCCCCCTTGGGATCTGACCCATTTCTCTAATGAAAGGGAATGAGCACAGCACCACACACAGATGCTACACAGCACCACAGAGACCCACAGTAATCTGCACCTATTTTGCTGTGTTCACAGACAAGTACACATGCACAAACACACAAACCAAAGTCACAGCAAAGTCAATACAAATTTTTTTTTAAAATGCACTATATTAAGTGCACCCCATTATAATCTGTTATGTTAAGTGTTAACATGGCGGCCACATGGCAAATAGTGTAGAAGCAACAACTGGCCAGAATAAGCTTCAGAAAGCATAAAAACATGACTCAATTTGGGGCCAGGACGTGAGCTGAACCAAGAGGGTGTAAGACACATATCGCTCTCAATCAGTCTCACTGATGCCCAAGAGCCAATCTGTCATGTCTGAGCATTTGCAGTCTTTAAACAGACCGACAGGCCAACTCTTTTTTTTTTTTTTTCTTTTACTCTGGCTCTTCAGTAAGAACACAAGCAACAGTTTCATGCAAGCTTATGTTGTAAAACATAAAGACGGAGGAACGTTTTAAAGAATGGAAGAGACAAACATTTATTAATAACCTAAATGTTTATTCTATTTTAGAATATAAGCTGAACAGAGATACAAATCTGATCGTGTTTGCACACAGACTAATAAATCAATTATCTGACTTAAGTAGATAATGCAAACAGTACACTATATTATGGCTGTACACTATATTATGGTGACCTCTTAAAGTTACAGCTTTTTAATGAGTTATTTATATTAAAGCATAGTATTCACTATAACTATGATTTCTTCAGAAAGTTACAAAAGTAAGGAAACCAATTCTAGACACACCGGCGGCTCGTAAATGAATAAAGCTGTTAAAGACACCAAAATTTTATATTAATATTTAAGCTTACTCAGTGCATGTAAAGTATATCATTAATCAGATATCTAGTTTTGCTACATTTGTCCTGACTGACTCATATACACCTGGAATTGTCCAGTTATAAGATTAATTAAGTGCAACTGTCTAAGTTGTCATACAGTGTATTCAGAAAGTATTGCAAACTTTGGATAAAAACTTTAAAACCATTGACTCTGCTGTTGTTAGAGCTATTATGATGTACTGCTTGAGGTATAATTAGTTGGTCTGAATTTCATGGCGAAGGCTTCTGAATACTTTTTCATATGTTGTAGATTTTTTTTTTGTTTTTCATATGTTGTAGATTCATAGTGACAATTTCTTCAATATGTAATTACAGACTCTTATAGTACTTTAAAATACATTATGTGGCCAAAGGTTTGTGAACACCTCAGCATCATACCCATATCAGGGCCTTCCATTAACTGCTGCCATAAAGTTGGAAGCTCACAGTTGTTTAAAATGTATTTGTAGGATGTAGCATTACAATTTCCCTTCACTGGAACTAAGAGGCCCAAAAATGATCCAGCATGACAATGCCCCAGTGCGCTCCATGAAGACATGGTTTGATAAGGCTGGAGTGGAACTTGATTGGTCTGCACAGAACCCTGACCTCAACCCCAGTGAACACCTTTAGGATTTAGAATGCTGACTGTACACCAGGTATCCTTGCCTGACATCAGTGCCTGACCTCACTAATGCTCTTGTGACTGAATGCACACAAATCCCTACAGTCACATTCCAAAATCTAGTGGAAAGCCTTCCCAGAAGAGTGGCGGTTATTATAACAGCAAAGGGGGTCTACATCTGGAATGGGATGTTTAAAAAGCGCATATGGGTGTTATGGTCAGGTGTCCATGTTGCCTTATAGTGTATGCACTTAAAAAATTGACAGCATGTCCATATAGGCCAGAGGCGTTCAACTAAAATGAAACGTTTCAGTTACATGAAATACTTACAAAGGTCTGGTGGTGCTGGTGGATGACAGATGGCATTAGCACCAAGTATTGTTACGATCAGTATTCCTGAAACATAAATGAGCCAACACTGCCCCATTTACACAGCTTCACCAATTATGCTAAATGACAAAATAGTTTGGAAACCAGAGAGAATGGCATCCACAGGAACAACAGCCTATTTTGTCCCAAACCTTTCATTCATACTTTGCATCTTTAGTATAGAAGCATTCTTGCCTGATGTGTCAGCCATTTCCATACCTCAGCAGCCTATGATGGCCCTGACCCTTCTGCAATGTACAGCATTTATGCCTACTAAATATGTTTAAATATGTGCGTGTAAAAAGTGTCCTGTGTTCCACAGTCGAGTATTAATAGGTTCTACTACATCGTCCACGTATTAGTGATACACTGCAATGTTACTGATCCGCAGTATGAACATACTACTTGCATGAGGTCTTCACAAAGTACATGATTTGTGACACAGCTATGATCTCATCACGAATGATAAAGAGGACGACACTGCAGCTGAAACAGTGAACTCACAGGGTTGTAGAGCAAATATGCTGATGATGGCCTGAGGTGGCAATAAGCGTGTGCTATTGAGCAGATGAAGACAATAAATAAGCAATCATGGCATGGGGCTTAAGGTTTAGCAGGAGATTATTGGACAGGAGTGTGCTTGTCAGAGTCTGATTAGAGGAAACATTACCATAGTCTAATTATACTGGTACTTTGTTTTCACCTATGAGCTAAAGAGGGATAAGGATAAAGGAAGGCCACTGAGTCTGTCTGTGGAACCAGCAGAGCCACACTGTTACTGTGGCTATAAATCATTTGCAATGTCCACATTAAGAAATGCCAGCCAGAGAAAGAGAGAGAGAGAGAGAGAGAGAAGGTGAAGAAAGTCAGAGAAAAAAAGAAAGGAAAGAAATAAAGAAGAGTAGAGAGAGATAAAGTGTGTGGAAAGCAGCAAGGAATATAGACAGAGAGATTAAAAAAGAACGAGAAAGAGAGAGATGGGAGACGAGTGTGCTGCTCAGCATCGGTAATGATTAAAATTATGTGCAGTGTTCTTTGCTATAGCTGTCTTATGTTCAAAGGTGGAGTAGGTTCTCTTGCTCAAGGCCTTTACATGTGTGTGTGTTTAAATATGAGAACAAAAAGGAAGTGAGAAAGAGAGAGAGAAGAAAGAGAGAGAGAGAGAGAGAGAGAGAGAGAGAGAATTGAGTGGAGATGATGAGATTGTGAGCGACATACTGAATTAGAGAGTACTGTCCTGTGCTAGAGGAAATTGTTGTCTTTAGATAACATTTATAGCTTCCACACAGATTATAAAAACTGCCTATGTCTAGATCAGCCTCATCCCTTACATGTCTCAAACTGACATCCACAAAAGCCCCTGAGAGCTGTGCTTCATGACACAGGCTGATGGAGGGATCTCTTGGACAGCTGAGCCTGACAGATTATGAGATGACGAGATGCTTGCGTGAGAGTTTGACATGTTACAGCATTCAGAGAGAAAGACCGCAAAGACCCTTGGATTAAAAACTGTAAATCCACTGATGCTGCTATGTTTTCAGTGATGTTGTGGTGTACTGATTACTCTCTCTCTCTCTCTCTCTCTCTCTGTGTGTGCGTGTGTGTGTGTGTATGTGTTTAAGTAACAATGGTAACACATAACAGTGTTGTGTGTGTATGTTTGTTCCACTAGACTGATGCTACACACGTTGAGCGATAAAGCGTTTTTTTTTTTTTCAGACCTGCCTGCAAAGCCCTCTCACTTTCCAAAATAAGAGTGCAGGCAAAGTAAACACGCATGTACGCGTGCACACGCACATATTCATTTCTCCTTTTTCTAGTGACATCAGTGGTTGCCTAGCAACGGCACATATCCCATGACTATGTAAAGCTTTTGTTGAGTAGTTCGTCGCAGAAGGTGGAGCAGAAGAAATGACAGGAATGAAGAGAGGTTATGAAAATGAAACAGTGAGCCACACATCATTGGTCTACAGTGTTAAAAAGTGTTAATGTAGAGTTAATAATCTCCACCCATGTATAAATGCTTGTGGCCAGCTAGTGTATACAGTACCACTCTGCACTGGTTTCCAATAGGAAAACAAAGTTTGAACACCATAGCATAATGAGCTTTTGGAGTCAGCTTGTCATTGAATTGAAAAAAAAAAGCACTCAGAATCCCATCTTTAAACACTTTGTTTGAAGCAGTTAGAGACAAGTAAACAAGATACCCTTGAGTGTTTGCCAACAGGCTAGTCTGTGCTTATTTGTTTGCAATGTCAATCAAATAGCCTTTGAAAGCAGGCAATATTTGGAGATGATTACAATGAAAAGTACCAGGCACATAAACAACAGAAGTCTGCCTTGCAAGGCTATAGCAGTGGTTCCCATACATAGGCTCTACTTGGGCGGCACACCCAGATAGATTAAGAAAATCTGAATGCCCATTTTTCTTTTCAATCAAGATGCAGTTCATAATGAACACAAACCAGCCAACCGTTAAACATTAACGCTACACATATTTTAACTTGTTTTCAACCAGCCCAAAAGGACCCATGTCACACCCCTCTTAATCTCCCTCCACTGGCTTCCTGTAGCCACCCGTATCAAATTCAAGGCCTTGATACTCACGTACAAGACCTTGTCTGGAACAACACTCCCTACCTCAACTCTCTCCTTAAGGCTTATGTTCCCTTATGCAATGACTCTTAGTAGTGCCTACTCAGTGTGGCTCAAGGTCCCTTTCCAGAACCTTTACACTAACAGTTCCTCAGTGGTGGAATGAACTTCCAAACTCAATCCGGACCGCATAATCTGTCACTATCTTCAAAAACAGCTAAAGACCCACCTCTTGCGTGATCACTTAACTAACCCTGACTCTTATACCTATATTCTGCGCACTTCTTGTGTGGTAGCATTACTTGTATTGTTCTCTGCTTGATGTATCACTTTGCTTGTATTTCCTCATTTGTAAGTCACTTTGGAAAAAAGCATCTGCTAAATGAATAAATTTAAATGTAAATGTACGAGGGCACAGTAACGTTAGCTGGTCTGGTTAGCTAGCTGTCTAGTAATGGTAGAGCTAGCCTTGACACTGAACTGAACACTCAGTGCAAAGTGAAGTAGCTCTAACGTTATGGAAGAGTCAAGACAACAGCTTACTAACGTTAGGTAACATTGTCAAGAGTGTACTACAACCAACTTTTATGTACATTTTATTTCTCCCATTCACCGGCTTTCTCGCTACCACTGCTCGTTGTCTTCATTCGCTGTCAAGCTCACTCGACCACCGCTGCACTCGCTCTCTCGTCTTTTTAAAAATGAGTCGGGAATCCGACAGCAAGCCTGACTTTACTTTTAATGTTATCAAACAAAGAGAGATGACCTCCCTTCGTCCTAGTAACGTCTTTGTACTCGTGGCAGGGTTGTACAGCTCTGATCAGTCTGATTGCTAAACTCTGCTGTGACTGCTCCAGCAGACAGTCATGGAGTAAACAATTTGTTTGTAATTGTGTAACACGCTTCAATAAGCATACCCCTACAGACAGGCATTGATAACACGCTTCAATAAGCATACCCCTAAAGTTTTTTTTCCAGCCATGGAAAAGTAAATGTTCCAGCAAGCGTTGTCAACTGTGCAAACAGGCATGTTTGAAAATGTATTCCATAATTTAAATAGTTATTTATTTTAATATTTTCATCCAAAATCACAGTCTGTGTTTTGTTCTTTAATATATTTTGAAAATGGAAAATGTATTTTAATATGTAGTTATTTATTTATTAATAGTTACTTATGTTGACATATAGATAGTTATTTATTTTGAGTAGTTATTCATTTGAAATAAATAGTTTATTCCTAAACCATTGTTTGACTAGTTTATTACTGAACCCGCACAGTCACACGCTGCAACCACCACCACAAGTACATTTTTAACCTGTGGGAAACACTGTATAGTCTGAATAACTACAACCAGGGCAACTAAACTGAAATCACATCCAATGTTGTTTTCTGCAATTAAAATGAGTGTGAATTCTGTAATGGCAAGCAGTCTACTTGGTCGATCTTCTCTTCCATAAGTGTGTGCCCTCAGGTCCTCCTAGATCATCTCACTCACTATACTTCATTGAATTACATGACTGCCCAGCTTACTAATCCTCCATTTAAAAACTCTACAAGGCTGATCATTATCCCATCATCCAATCTCCTCTTTCAACCTGGTCACCATTCCATTACCCAACCTACTCTTCCAGCCTGGTCACCACTTTATCATCCAATCTCCTCTTTCAGCCTGGTCACCACCCCATCATCAAACCTCATCTTCCAGTCTGGTAACCATCCCATTATCCAATCTCCTCTTTCAGCCTGGTCAACATTTCATTATCCAGCTTTGTCTTTAAGCCTGGTCGCCATCTTATCACCCAACCTCCTCTTGTAGACTGATCACCAACGCATTATCCAACCTCCTCTTCCACCCTCATCACCATCCCATTATTTATCCTCCTCTTGATCAACCCATCATCCACCCTCCTGTATCAGCTTGGTAACTATGCCACATTATGTATCTTTAAAGTTCTGCTGAATATCCATCCATTGTTCTTTTTCTGATGGCCTGGTCATCTCTACTATCAACTCTACTATCAACTATTACCTTTTTATTAGCCTACTTACCATCCATCCCGCCATCCAATCTTCTCTACAGATCTATTTCCAAACTGTCCATCCATTCTCTTGATTTGCTCACTATCCCTCTAGCCATCTTCCACTACCACTACTCACCAACTATCCATCCATCAATCTGCCGTCTTGTTCATTATCCTTCTTCTCCCCCTCCTCTACTTGCCTGCACACTATTCATCTATTCATACCCCATTTGTAACAGTTCAAAAGCGACTCCATGCACAAACACAATCTCCCTCCATAAATATACTATTTGAGTTTATATTGTTTTTATTCTTCTCTGCAAGGAGGTTTATATATGATAAGAACTATACTAAGGAAAACCATTTATAAATATATAATTAATATTAGTACTGTGATGCAGTGAAAGAAGGGGTGTGGTAGAGCGGAACGATGCCTACATTACTGTGTTGATGCCAGAGAGCTGCTGGAACATGTGGAGTCCGCAGCCTACAATGAGAGCACGCCGGGCAGGAGGATAGGTCAGCATGCGCCACAGCACTGGGCCATCTGCAGGGAAAATAACACACAAAATGACCTTTTCATGACACCCCCTCCATATATACATATACAATGACATGGTATATTGTGTCTCCAGGGTCACCATGCTATGACAGAAGGCAATTAAAGTGATCCAAACATACAATTGCATAAATTGCCTCACTTTAACTTATTTACCGATTTATATTATCTACTTTTTATACTTTATATTGTCTACTTTGCATTTGACCAGGAAAAGACACTGTTCTGTCACAGTCTAAAACAGCATTATGAAATGTTTGCATGTTAGTAGTCTTGAATAATTGTGTAGTGCTCATTAAGCTCTAGCTGCATATTGTGCTGCTTACAATACAACTTCTTAAATTAATTCAAAGTTCAGCAGTGCAAAAAAAAAAGAAAAAAATACTCTCTGTGTGGCTTCAGAGTGAAGGCATATTTAATTAATAGAGAGAGGCATCTGAATGACAGCTCTGAATCTATTGTCCTCTTGAATGTTTTCTCAAATGTTTGCCCCACTGCATTTACTGCTTTCTGATAAGGCTTCGGTAACATTTTCCTTTACCAATCTAACTGATTTAGAAAACTTTATTCATTCCCATTTACAAAATTCCACTCCATAAGACCACAACAGCTTGCACCTATGAGTGGAAAATACAAAGAGATCAAAGAGTGGAGGGTTTAGCAATTACTAGAAGGTTGTGAGGTCAAAACTCACTGTTGCCAGAAAGTCACAATATTTACTCATCAGCAAGACCTGAAACTATATGTTTGTATTGTATGCTGCCTAATTTCAATAAAAGCACTTAAAAGCACAACAAATAAATAGGGACTTTATGAATCGACTGTATTTCATGGTTCTATCAACTATGGCAAGTTGCCCAGCCCCCGAAGCAGCAAAGCATCCCCATATCACCACACTACCACCACCATGTTTGACTGTTGGTATGATGTTCTTGTTGTGGAATGCTGTGTTAGTTTTACACCAGAGGTTACAGGACTCAAGTCTTCCAAGAACTCATTACTTAACAGAACACTATCCCAAAAGATTTGGGGATCATCAAGGGTTTGTGACTCTGCCTTTTGTCAATAAACCTCATGCACATGGATCCATACTCTGTGACTCTGAGTCCTCCATCAGCTCGAATGAGCCCAATTAGGATTCATTTAACTACATAGTAGCTGCACACATTGTAAACTGATGTGTTCATACACAACAACACAATAATTTGTATAAAGAAATAGCTTTATATTGCCATATATGGTAAAAAGTTCCCTTTAAAAAGCACAGTAGTCTGCTCAAGGTGCTTCTAGTTTCAGACAACATGGAACAGGCAAAACAGGAATGGCTTGGCACTTTTACAAGTAATTTATTTAATAATCAAATAAAAAGCAATAAAAAAAAAGTAATGTACTGCAGTGTGAGTGATGTGAATCTAGGTAAGACTTATCATTCTTCAACTCGTAGTCGAGAAATGCCAGTACCATCTCTTTGAAATGTACCCATAGCTAAAAGCCCCAGAATAGTAATCAACTAAAACTGCACTAGGCAAATGAAATCAATTGATTATCCACTTAGCATAGAGTTTCCAGTGGTGCCAAAATCACATTTCCTCTGCAAAGCCGCATTAGCCAAATCTTCAACAAAAAAAGGCATAATCCCAATCGATCTTTAAATGTTCCTTTTGTGTGATTCTACTTTACTCTCAGTTTTTGTCATCTCTGTGCATCTTGTGAGTATTGAAATCAGTTATTACTCTCTCAATACTGCTAATATGATAGACATTGTGCAGTATAGCTCCAAAAAAATTACCTGCGATTACACTTTTCTATCACTAGGGGGAGGGGTTCTTGCATACACATGGCACGGAATGTTCAGAAATATATGCACATTCTCCCGGATAAGCAAAAATTGATAAATCCCATTCAATGCATCAAAATACAGAAATACATGGCTTATGAAAACTGTGTGTATGCATGGTTGATAAATGAAGCCTCAGGTTCAGCATACATGCAATTTCAAATACTTACACATTCACTTAGACTTAGACTTGCACAATGCACAATGTAAAAACACAGACAGATAAACTTATATGTACATAATGTAAACCTACATAGAGTAAAATCTGTTTGATAATCATAATAGTTTATAGATTCAATTCCAGGCTTCAATTTTGATGTGTGGAATTGCGAAGCCTATCAGCAGCAACTTAACATAAGGAATGACTTGTTTGAAACATTTACCTCCTGCTGCCATAACCTGTTGGTCAAGTACAGCAAGGACATCGGTTTTATGTACAGTTGCCAGCCAGTTGCATGTACAAGCCCTGTTAAATTGCAGTGAATCCATGTTTGGAGGTCATAGGAAGCAATCCACTAAACAATCAATAGAGTATTATAGGCACACTTACAGCATCACTTTATTAGGTTCAGCCATCCATAAATTTTCTGTACTGCTTATCCTACACAGGGTCATGGATAGCCTTGAGCCTATCTGAGGGAACTCGGGACACAAGATGGGAGACACCCTGGATGGTGTGCCAACGCATTGCAGGGCACAATCAAACATACACTCACATACCACAGACAATTTACAGATGCCAATCAGCCAATGACACATGTCTTTTGACTGGTGGAGGAAACCAGAGTACCCAGAGGAAAGCACTGAAGCAGGGATAACATGCAAACGCTGCAATCACAATGTGGAGGTGGGAATCAAACCCCCAAACCCCGGAGGTGTGAGGCAAACGTGCTAACCACTAAGTCAATAATTTTTTTTTTACTTTGTCTTTAACCACTAAGGTCAAAGTTAAAATCAATACTAATATTTTGGCCTAGAAACAACTTCCAGCCTTCATGAAGGCAGAACACCTTGGCTTTGTTTTTAACTTCGACATGGCCTAATAAAGCAGTATCAAAGATTTATTTTTTATTATTATTATTATTTATTATTATTGTTATTTTTATATATATATATATTATAATATATATATATATATATACTAGTTATTCTACTGTATTAACAGAAATCAGAAATATGAATTTGAGGCAATTTGAAGGTTGTGGAACGTGGATTATTTGTAGCTTTTCACAAACGTATGCTATTCGACTTTTGTACAATTCACTCTTTCGGTCCTTCCATAATAAAATTTTGTTCACTTAGCACTATCATCTATTGAGCCATCCATCCATCCATCCATCTATCCATCCATCCATCCATTCATTCATCCATCCATCACCAATCCGTAAAATGAGGCAGGGATAGCAAGAAGGCAGAGGTTAATACAGAGGGAAATACTTAATCTGTGATGTTTCATCAGTGCAGTGTGATACTGTCAGAGGAAGCTGCTCATATGCCACATGGTGAATGATCACTGCCTGGTCCCTTGAGACAAGTGCAACAGACCCTAACTCAATTTCAGTCCCAAACACAGATTCATGGAGTGCTGTGAACCAGGCCACCAGTGAAACGACTCTTATAATGAAGCACTAACTTCATTCTCTCAGACGGACAATCTCCACTTCCTAACAGCTGCTCCAACATGTACATTGTCCCTTATCTTAATCCAATCTGATCCAGAAGGGTATCCTCCCTACCAGAAGACACTTTTGGACTTCACATGTTTTGATTTTCTCCCTAATATAGTCTTTGCTATTTCCCACCTCTAGTTAAGTCTCCCCAATCATACGACAGCTACTAATCCAGGAGGGAGAAGGCTGCCACATGTTCCCTCCGAGACATGCGAAGCCAAGCAACTGCATCTTGATTTCACATTTTGTCATACAGTATAAGCTCTTGTGCATCTCCACTGTAACACCTTGTGACTACGTTGATCTTTTTGCATCACCATTCCTTCTTCATATTATTGCTTATTGTTTGATTGTTTGATGTGCTTAATGATATTCCTGGTTCTTTTTTTATGTTTAATCCAGTTCACAGTATTTTACCTTAGTTGCTATTCAGTCACTTCCAGGTTCTCTGGTGTAGTTTGCTACCTTAGTTGCCATGATATTTTTGTTTTTGCTTATTTTAGTATTTCAGTATTGTCATTTACCACTGTTTTATTACAAACTGCTAAAGTCAGCCAGGCAAAAGGTAGACATTTTTAAATACAGTGGATCTGCAGCTCCGCTAGAAAGTGCTACTAATGAAAAGTTCCCGTCTTGACAGTAATGTAATATCCATTTATCCCATTATACAGCAGGATTAGCTGACACCATCTTTTTCACCTGTGAAACCAGTTTCTTTAAAAGGTTTCTATTTTATTACGTTCAAGTCAATGCGCATTCTACAAGAGACAGAATCATTCATTCACTGCTTTATCCTGGTAAGTGTGCCGGTAGATCTGGACCTTGTTTTGGGCACAGTTGGAAGAGGCATGCACACTCTGGATGGGATGCAAGTCCATTGCATTGCTCCATGTACACACATTTGTACATGCATCTACACTTTGCATAGCCAGTCCACCTACTGCCATGTTTTTATGAGGTGAGAGGAACCCAAAGAACCCCCAAGGAAAACCCTACAAACACAGGAAGAATCTATGTAAATCTATATAAACATTTTTGCAAATAGCAGTCAAACTCTCATTATATCAGTGATTACACTAGTGACATTGCCTGGAATAAATACATAGCCTAGAGCAGCGGTCCCCAACCCCCGGTCCGCGGACCGGTACCGGTCCGTGGGTCATTTGGTACCGGGCTGCACAGAAAGAATAAATAACTTACATTATTTCCGTTTTATTTATTATCTGGATCTGAAAAATGACCGGATTCTCTCCGCTCCATCCTTCAACGACTCACTCTCGACGCATGTCAAGACACTTGTCTCAGTCACGTGATATGTTTAAACCTTACCATAGAGACCAGAGAGCATTAGGGGGAGTGAGGATGTTAAGAGGACGCTGCTAATAAAGTTGCGATTTCACATTGGATTCACATTTATTATTATATTTTAAAAATATCCTAGTTTTTATGCCGGTCCTATCATTTTATTTTGTTGTATTTATCCGCCACATCTTAAAGGCCGGTCCGTGAAAATATTGTCTGATATTAAACCGGTCCGTGGCGCAAAAAAGGTTGGGGACCGCTGCATTACAGTTTTACATTATAGGGTTGTTCGTCTCTGGCCTAGATGATTCTCAATACAAAGATACTCTAGATCCAGTAAGGGCAACATACAGTAGATACCATCATCACACTGTGTTTAGGTTGGCTATCAAACTTACTGCCACCACTACGCACTGTATAGCCCTCATTTATACAGAGCATTGGACCAGGATATAGAGGCATTGAGGCGGCACAAACAGAGATGAAATAAAAATGAATATGCCATTAATTAGACTATTATTTCTCATATAGCGATGAAGTTCCAGCTGGACCGGCTCCCATGCCAGTCTACACATTACTGAGTCTGGCTCACACTTTTAGAGCTTGGCTCTGTGTTTTCTGGTCTCCACAGATGTGCCAGAGCAGCTGGATAGTTATGCAAAGGGCTCAAAGGGCCGCTGGTTGCTAGGTTCCTAAAGCGAGGTCTGACCAGACAGATGGATCCAGGAGTGGTGAATAGTGTCCCACTTTTTCCTTGCTGTCATGCAGTATAATTAATCACAGAATATGGTAAATACTAGGGCTGCAACTAACGATTATTTTCATAATCGATTAGTTGGCCGATTATTTTTCCCGATTAATCGATTAATCAGATGGGGGGCAACTTTGAGTACCATTTTTCGTCTATTTAAAATAAAATCCACAAACTGAGTGTTACAAATATAAATTTCAGACTAAAATTTACACAACTGTTTGACCAATAATATAAGACTGAAAAGAACCCAATACACACAGACACACACCAGAATACAGTGAGGAAAAACAATCAGCAGGGTTTCAAATACTTTTTTCCCTCACTGTATATATTATTCATTTAGGACTGTAGTGTAATTCCGTGCTTTTACTGTGTCCATAAAAATAATGTATAAATACTTATATATAATATAATCTAATATATAAGTTTATATTACAGTTAGGGAAAGAAGTATTTGATCCCCTGGTGATTTTGTACATTTGCCCACTGACAAAGAAATGATCAGTCTATAATTTTAATGGTAGATTTATTTGAACAGTGAGAGACCGAATAACAACAAGAAAATACAGAAAAACACATGTCAAAAATGTTATAAATTGATTTGCATTTTAATGAGGGAAATAAGTATTTGACCCCCTCTCAATCAGAAAGATTTCTGGCTCCCAGGTGTCTTTTATACAGGTAACGAGCTGTGATTAGGAGCAAACGGGAGTGCTCCTAATCTCAGCTTGTTACCTGTATAAAAGACACCTGTCCACAGAAGCAATCAATCAATTAGATTCCAAACTCTCCACCATGCCCAAGACCAAAGAGCTCTCCAAGGATGTCAGGGACAAGATTGTAGACCTACACAAGTCTGGAATGGGCTACAAGACCATTGCCAAGCAGCTTGGTGAGAAGGTGACAACAGTTGGTGCGATTATTCGCAAATGGAAGAAACAAAAGAACTGTCAATCTCCCTCGGCCTGGGGCTCCATGCAAGAGAGCCTGGGGCTCTCACCTCGTGGAGTTGCAATGATCATGAGAACAGTGAGGTATCAGTGCAGAACTACACGGGAGGATCTTGTCAATGATCTCAAAGCAGCTGGGACCATAGTCACCAAGAAAACAATTAGTAACACACTATGCTGTGAAGGACTGAAATCCTGCAGCGCCCGCAAGGTTCCCCTGCTCAAGAAAGCACATATACATATACATGCCCGTCTGAAGTTTGCCAGTGAACATCTGAATGATTCAGAAAACAACTGGGTGAAAGTGTTGTGGTCAGATGAGACCAAAATGGAGCTCTTTGGCATCAACTCAACTCGCCGTGTTTGAGGAGGAGGAATGCTGCCTATGACCCCAAGAACACCATCCCCACCGTCAAATATGGAGGTGGAAACATTATGCTTTGGGGGGTGTTTTTCTGCTAAGGGGACAGGACAAGTCACCGCATCAAAGGGACGATGGATGGGGCCATGTACTGTCAAATCTTAGGTGAGAACCTCCTTCCCTCAGCCAGGGCATTGAAAATGCGTCGTGGATGGGAATTCCAGCATGACAATGACCCAAAACACACGGCCAAGGCAACAAAGCAGTGGCTCAAGGAGAAGCACATTAATCCTTAATCCTATAGAAAATCTGTGGAGGGAGCTGAAGGTTCGAGTTGCCAAACGTCAGCCTCGAAACCTTAATGACTTGGAGAAGATCTGCAAAGAGAAGTGGGACCAAAAACCTGGTGGCCAAATGCAAGAAACGTCTGACCTCTGTGTTTCCCAACAAGGGTTTTGCCACCAAGTACTAAGTCATGTTGTAGAGGGGTCAAATACATATTTTAAAATGCAAATCAATTTATAACATTTTTGACATGCGTTTTTCTGGATTTTCTTGTTGTTATTCTGTCACTCACTGTTCAAATAAATCTACCATTAAAATTATTGTCACGTTTCGGCGAGTAGAGGCCGAAGCAATTGCAGATTTTTTAAACATTTATTTTAAACACACGAATAACGAAACAAAAACACTAGGACAACCGGGCATAACACTGTGGCAAGAAACAAACACGGACACAGAAGTGACGTGAGTCTATAACAACGAAAGACCCCGAAAGAGTGCAGACAAAGACTATATATACACATTGGTGCTAATTAACAAAAACGTGAGTCAGGTGCATGTGGTCAGGTGGTGTAGTGCAGTGGCTGATGGGACTTGAAGTCCCGGGTTTCCGGATACGTGACAGATCCCCCCTCCAAGGGGCGCTACTCCTGGAGCGCCCAAAATCAAAGGCCCCCCTCGGGGTCCCGGCCCTCCGGCCAAAAGTCCCCAGCAGAACCAGGAGGCCGAGCAGCTTCCACCATGGCACAAGGAAGCGGGGAAGTCCCTGGCAAAGCATGAAAGAGGCGACGTCCCCCACGGGACAGGAGAGCGGAGCATGCCTCACCGCGAGGTTCAAGGGGCGAAGTACCTGACGAGGCTCACGGGGGAAGCAAGGTTCTCCGCGAGGCTCACGGGGGGGCGAGGTTCTCCGCAGGCTCACGGGGAGGCGAGGTTCTCCGCGAGGCTCACGGGGGGCGGGGGTTCTCGCGAGGCTCACGGGGGGCGAGGTTCTCCGCGAGGCTCACGGGGAGCGGAGGTTCTCGAGGCCAGGAGAGAAGAGCGAGGTTCTCGCAGGCCCAAGGGAGGAACGCTCTCCGCGAGCATGAGGGGAAAACGGAGACCTCCGTGGAGCAGGAAGGGGAGCGACGTCTTCAAGGAGCGAGGGCAAAGTGACGTCCTCAGCGCAGCAGGATGGCAGAGAGACGACCGCAGCCGAGCAGGAAGGCCGAGCGACGACCTCAGCCGAGCAGGAAGGCCGAGCGACGTCCACAGCCGAGCAGGAAGGCCGAGCGACGTCCACAGCCGAGCAGGAAGGCCGAGCGACGTCCACAGCCGAGCAGGAAGGCCGAGCGACGTCCACAGCCGAGCAGGAAGGCCGGCGGCGTCCACAGCTGAACAGGAAGGCTGTGCAGCGACCTCAGCTGAACAGGACGGCTGGAGCGACCTCAGCTGAACAGGAAGGCTGAGGCACCTTAAGGTAGCTGAACAGCGGAGAGTCACTGAGGTCAGCGAACAGAGGTGAATTCATGAGTCACGCGCGGGCGGGCGTCCTCACACACATAGCGGGGCAGCGGAGAGACTTCCTTCACAGGACTCACCGGCTGCGCGACTCTGAGATAGCTGAACAGCGGGGAATCCTTGAGGTCCGCGAACAGAGGTGAATTCATGAGTCCGCACGGAGCTGGAGCGTCCTCACACACATAGCGGGGCGGCGGAGAGACTTCCTGCACAGGACTCACCGGCTGCGCGACTCTGAGGTAGCTGAACAGCGGGGAATCCTTGAGGTCCGCGAACAGAGGGGAATCCATGAGACCCATCGGGGAGGGCGGGTGGGAGCAAACTGCTGTATCCGGAAAAAAAAATAAATAAAAAATCTACTGCTTCGTAGTCACGGTCTTTCGTTCTGTCACGCTTCGGCGAGTAGAGGCCGAAGCAATTGCAGATTTTTTAAACATTTATTTTAAACACACGAATAACGAAACAAAAACACTAGGACAACCGGGCATAACACTGTGGCAAGAAACAAACACGGACACAGAAGTGACGTGAGTCTATAACAACGAAAGACCCCGAAAAAGTGCAGACAAAGACTATATATACACATTGGTGCTAATTAACAAAAACGTGAGTCAGGTGCATGTGGTCAGGTGGTGTAGTGCAGTGGCTGATGGGACTTGAAGTCCCGGGTTTCCGGATACGTGACAATTATAGACTGATCATTTCTTTGTTAGTGGGCAAACGTACAAAATCAGCAGGGCATCAAATACTTTTTTCCCTCACTGTGTGTAATAGTATTTATGCATTACTTTTTATAAAAGGTAACACTCACATAAACAGTAAACTGAAGAAAGTAATTGTTGGTATCTCTGGGTATTAGGCTAAAGCTAGCAGCGTCGCATTATGTGCGTATGACGTCATGCGCCGTCAACTAAGAAGCTGCTTTTACTTCCGGTTAGTAAAAAAAAAACTTGTTTCTTTTGAGAAGATATTACCTTTCTAAAATTCATGCACTAGATGGTATAATACATGTGCATAGTGTAAGTGTATAGTACGTCATTTTGGACAGAGTTTTAGCATTTACTCTCTGAAACATGTTTTCAGAAAAGAAGTAACGTAATGAGTAAATCTCCCCCAGTGCCACGCGTAGACCAACTAATCGATAATGAGATTCATTGATGATTTTCATAATCGATTATTATCGATTTTATCGATTAGTTGTTGCAGCTCTAGTAAATATTCTGTAAAACTATGCACAGAAAATCTCCAGTGTTGATTTAACAATCACAGTGTTGAATTCACACCCTACAGTGTTTATATAAGTCCATTGGACTCAAATACACACTCTGGGTGTTAATTCAACACTAGTGATTTTACTGTATAGGGAAGACAACTCATAAGGGTTTCTGTATCTCCTTTTATCTGTTGCGGCTTACAAAATGGAAACTGATAAGTGGTACTGAGTGTTACTGAACGTTTTATGCCTCCCTTTCATCAGTGTGTGAGCTTCTGTATAATATAGCATAGTTCTTATGCTCAGTATGCTACTGAGATCTACATGATGTAATGAACTGTGTAATGTGAGGATTACTTCAAAAGCTGTGAAAATAAACCCCACAGTCACCCTGTCAACTTGTTGTATAGCCTTTTCATCAGTCATGAGGAGAGTCATACATACAAAAATAGGCAGAAACACTGAAGAGCAGAGATAGTGGGCTGGCAACAAAGAAAAAAGCAAGAGCATATTGTTGCTTGATGGCACTCTTTGCCCCTGCAAAGAAACACTTCACACATTCAAAAGAAGAAAATGAGATTAAGGGGAAAAAATGCTGAAAGCCAACTAAAGGCCTCTTGGAAGAGGAGAGATATGAAGGCATGGGGAGGGTAGAGGAGGTTTTTCATGGTTAGAAGAAGCATAGACAAGATAGATACAGTAAATAACTACATATGTAAGTAAGAGTAAATGCATATGCATTGATAATCACTTATAGGTTACAATATACAGTAATAACAAGCAAACTACCATTCCTGTGGACACTTCAAAATACTATGTCAGGCGGCAACTTTGTTTGCTGTGTTTGCTTTTCTGAGATAAGGGATGTCTGATTTACAAGGTAGCATAATTAAATCTGTTCCTTTATTTGGCCAAATATGAATGCTGCATCACATACATCCTTGTCTGAAAAGGGGATTCTGTACTGACTGAAGAATATGTTTACGAATGTAATCTTTTCATGAATATTTTTTTAAAAATATATATTCAGCGTGAACTGTTTAAAAGTGTTAAAAGTGCCCTGTAGCCCTGTCATGATAATAATTGCATAGACGCAATAGGAAAATGTTACATGCAATATCGTCATACCATTCTTCTGGTTTATTCATTTAAGCCTCATGTCTAATAAACCCTGCCACCAGTTTCAAAGTTGTCCAGCCCCGCCCATTTTCTTCCAAAGGCCACTTGCAAGGCATATGCAGTTTCAACAGCGATTTAGAGGTCACTGGCATAAAGAGAAGGCTTGTGAATGTTTTCATTTGAGAAAAAAAGGGCATAAAAAATTAGAAATTGTTCTTTTAATACATTCCGGCCTCATGAAGTCCTAATGAACCTGTTACTTATGCAGATGCTATCTGCGTTGCTGTACAGCTCCATAACAGACAGAATATATTCATATGCATTCATATGGTTTCCTCTCAAAAGCATCTCATTCATTCAGCTAGCACTGGGACAAGCCAGGCTTTTTAATTATACTCCAGCACCCTCCTTTATTTGCTGAAATCTTGGACGGTTCAGCTGGAAATGCAGCAGCCTGGATTGTGCTGCTGCACTATGATGTTCATTCCTTATTACAAACCTGCAGGGTGAAGCAGAGCGCTCATTCTTTTGCCCCTTCCATTATTTAGCACAAGAATATGAAATGATTTCATTTTCGAACACACATGCACAGATGCACACTCTGTCATCTTCTCTCTCTCTCTTATGCACACAGAACTGTCTCTACCTATCAAAATCTGTTCATCTGATCTGTGAAGCTCAAGACTGAAGATGCAGCCATCTGCTCCTGCTTATGTCTCTCTTTGTGATATACTGTAGCTGCATTTGTAAACAGTGAAAGACACATGGCGTGGCTCTGCATTTGGTTTCTCAAAGAAGCATCAGGTGCAATATAGGACAACTCTCCATGCAAACAAATCCAGTGTAACATACCGTCTTCGAAAAAGCCTTCAGGCTGCACATAATAAATGACACGGACAGAGACCTGAACCTTGAACAGCAAAGACTGCATTGCAAAAAAGAATAGAACATAGAAAACGATTGCTTTCAATTGACCTATTGCGCTGTGTTCTGAACCACATCATTAAAGTGGTAAATGCTTAACGAACTATTTTAAAACACCCTCAATTTCTAAAAGGAATCTAGACCGTTTTCCTGAAGGTAATTTTCAAGACTGTTGTCATTGGAAACAGGCAGAAAAAACTGTAGTTTTGCATATTTCATCAGACAAACTACAAAAGACTAGAAGAAGATTAGTCTGGATCAGAATTAATAATGATTATTAATATTGTATAAATATATAATCTTAAGATAAATTGTCATCACAGAGAGATTTTCCTTGCCACTGTTGTCTCTGGCTTGCTCATTCATGATCTAAATCTACATCTGGGTTTCTATAAAGTTGCTTTGTGGTAATGATTATTGCTAAAATCCTGGTTTAACCAAAGCTAACAGAAAAAAATAGTAAATGTATGTTTTGCATTTACGGTTAAAGTGATTTCATTTTTGAATCTCTTCAGTTTAGGGCTCGAGCAATATAACAAATATACAGGAATAAAACTATTATACCAAATATCACAGTTTCAGTACATCATAGTTCCTAACTGTTTGCATACACATTTTCAAACACCAAGGTACAGTACAGAATTATAACACTTCTTTGGCAGGGCAGGTCATCAAGTGTTGGTTTGGAAAAAAATGCTAGAATGTATATATATATTTTTTAAAACTGATCGATATAACGGCTAGAAGCCCTTTCAGGTAGAAAAAAAATGCAATTACAAGCTACTCGGTGTGACATGTGGAAAGTCAATATACATTCAATATTTCGTGCCTGTATTCCCAGACAGCATACTATACACTAGTATGCCTAAATAGTAAAGACACCATTGCTGTATTGACATACTATTTGGTATAGTAGTGTGATGTCTAGACCTATAATTTTCCCATGTTATTTAGATTATGTTATGTAAATTCAGCTGCATTCTAAGGTTCAAGTACGGTGGTGTATGATGTCTCTGATCTGACATGTGACATATGCACCCAAATATTTTCACCAAATCATTCACCATTAAATCATATAGTTCTGACTGTAACTTACTATTACAAGCTTGACAGGATAACTCATACAAGCTCAGAAATGCAGTTTTATAGTATCCCCAGAATAGAATTAAAAAAAAATTAAAGTGGATAAAAGTAGTCAATTTTCATTTCAAAATCTTGTAGTTCATGCTCACGTGGGTTTGATTGACATTCCTCTGTCTAACTTGTATAATTGGAACAAAATGTTTCATCTGGATGTGTACGACGAGTGCAAAATAGCAAAATATTTAATAAATACTCAGGACAATCAACAGACAAGACGGTGCATACTAATTCAACAGGACAACAGCGCAACAGAATAATTCTAGCATATTTTAAATGAGGATTTGTTTATAAATATACATTTTTAATTATCCATGCCATTAAAGTACACTCTTCTGTCAGTCAAAATAATTTCATTATACCTCGCCTCAGGCCAGCTTACGGCATGCAATCAAAGATCCTCTGTATCTACACCCCAATATCTCTTAGTTTTAATTATATCTGCACTATTACTCACTATGGGCTTTGTTGTACTGCAGGCCTATGCACAGATTCTGAATAACAGCAGCACAAATGTAAATGTTCATTTCTATCTAAAGAAATGAAATGATGATGTGGTGGAGTGGTGCAACATAGGGTGTAACAGCTGAAATCCATCAACACAGTGGAATTGGTTGAACCCACTCCCAAACTGTGCTCTGGTTACCACCTACTGAGATCATGTTAAATTGTATTTTCGAACCTTAGAAAGTCTGCTCCATTTCTTACAGTTCAGTTTTGTGGACATACTTGAATTTATTTCAACATTAACACCCTACGAACTAAACACAGCTGAATGAGTTATTGTATTAATAACAAGTAGAATAAAGCACCAACACCTACATCACATGAGAAGATAGAAAACACATCACATTGCTATCACAAAAGCTATGTCAGAGAGCAGGCTTCCAGGGAAATATGTACAGTATAATTTAAATTGAATTGCATATTATTATGAAAATGTTACTGCGAAGACCGTTTGGAAGAGAATGAGAGGAGCTGATATGATTGGATATCACCTAAACACACCTCCTGTTAATGTATTCTTTCTAACCTAACCCCTTTTTATAATTACGACACTCTGCACCACCACGCTACCTCCTGCACTGATGGTCATGTAAGTACCTGGAACAGATCAGCTACACAACACACACCGTTGTCTTTTCAACATTGCGATTGTGTACCTTATATGTGCGTATGTAATTATCAAAAAGAGAGGTCCCTACTTTGTATGTTCTGTGTCAAAATTACTATTGTTATTATAGCACAAAATTGTATAAGATGTCATTGTATGCGGTAGGATTACAATTTCCCTTCACTGGAATTAAGGGGTCCGAACAAGTTCCAGCATGACAATGTCCCTGTCCACAAAGCGAGCTCCACGAAGACAAAGTTTGCGGAGGTTGGAGTGGAAAAACTCGAATGACCTGCACGGAGCCCTGACCTCAACCCCACTGAACACCTTTCTGATGAATTGAAACACTGAATGCACCCCAGACCTCCTCACCTAGCATCAATATCTGACCTCACTAATGCTATTGTGGCTGAATAAACACAAATCCCCACAGTCACGCTTTAATATCTAGTGGAAAGTCTTCCCAGAAGGGTGGAGGTTATTATAACTGCAGAGTAACTTGACTGGAATGTTCTATAAGCACATGTTGGTATAATGGTCAGGTGTCTAAAACTCTACCTACTGGAGTTTTTTTTCACTGTGAACTATTAATTTCCTTATAAATCTCAACCAGAGTGTCAGGATTACTGAAGGAAAACTTCATCTTATCTTAAGGTGTCATCTCTGTGAGCACTTCAACAACCTAATGTATGGTTTTGAGTAATCAAAATCCCAAAAGTATGTCTGTAATAACATTGTCATCCTTCCTGATGCTGAGTACATGAGTATGTATGTGTCCTTAAAGCCGATGAGTTCAAAGAGTTGTTTAATTAACTGTCATGTCTACTTGTACCCAGGCACAAAGCAGTGTGTTCTACCTTTAATCCTCACTATTGCTCATTTTGGTTTTGCTCATTTGCCACTGCGAGTGATTACTACAAAATAGAGACTCTGGGCAGATTCTGATTAGACTTCAAACAGAGCAGTCAATCTGGCATCCTTCTCTAGGCTTGTGCTGGAAGCTAGAAGGCTGATTTGGATGATTCCAAACCAAATGTCCAGAAAGTATAGGTAACATTTCCGAAATATGAACTAGCTGTGCCCATCAAAGCTTAATGATGGCAGGCGCTGAATGGACATCAGATGGCTTCACCCACCTAACTCACTCTGGCTGAAAAGACTCCTATCCGCTTGCATTAAGCTTTCATCTGCATGGTGAAGGATCCTCTGCATCATGCTTTAATTCCCCACTAATGAGAGTTCATATAAGGGAAGTGGTGAATACTCTATTACATTTGACTAATGTCCTTTTATATAATCGGCTAAACAGGACAATTGAAGCACCACGGAAAAGGAATACCTCCAGATGTCAAAAACACAAATGAAAATTTAAAACACTGATTAAAAGGCAGTCTCAAACCCGTCTATGCGTCTTTTATCTCTGTAGGGTCCATGAAACTGAGATGGGACAGAAACAGAGAGACAGAGAAAATTATCTTTTTAAATTGGATTAACTGAAATGAATTAGACTACAATGCTTCATGCATCATACTGTTCAATTACAGTGTGTTCTGTGTACAACTTGCAAATCTTATGAGAGACAGACTAATAGCAAGGAACACAGAAGTGTTTAGGTGTTAAAAATGTATCACACTGTAAGGAACAATTAGTACTTATCAAATTAAACTGTAAACAGGTGAAACAGTTATAGTGATAAATGCCAGAGAAACACTCACTCTCTCACACACACACACAAACACACACACACACTGTTTTCAGCAGACCTTGAGCTCTTTCTTAAAATCCTAAAACTGTGAATTATTAATTCGCTGAGCAAATTCATTAATACAGCCTCCATTTCTCCAATGTTCATGCTTGATTGTGCAAGCTCCTAGAGAAGCTGCCTGACTCGTAGCTGGCACATCAATATAAGGACCTAAAAAATGAGATATAGTGTTTATCATCGTATTAAAATAGACAGCATCATTAAACCCCAAAGAGATCAAAATACCCATGAAATGAATGACTGCTCAGATGAACACGGTTTATGACCCAAGGAAATCGCTTTTAAATTGTATCAGCCAAAAGAAGGCATAGAGGATGGTGCAGTAATGGGAGGTTGCTCTCTATTTTTACAAAACAAATTTAAGTACATATAAAAGCATTGTACAAAACAACAATTAAGTATGTTCAGTCTTTATTATGTAATAACAATTCAGTTGAGATCAAATAATCTGAGCAAAGCGCTAAAAGCTATGAATTCCCTCTATTCCCATTCTCATCTCTCTCGCTTTGTTTCTTAAAGAATTTGACACAGATTGCATGCTGGTTGTACTGCACTATGAACCAGCAATTTCAGATAATATCTTCCCTGCATCTTTTTTGCACGTCTCACCATCTTTGAAAACATTCTAAGACCTGCTTTATTTGACGTGCATGCAAAATAATCAAGGGAATTTATATTCAACTGTATGGCACAGTATATTCAACTCCAAATCAAATTTGATTATTCAGAATTAACGTTTATAGAGATAAATAGAGAGTACTTTATTGACCCCTAAGGGGAAATTTGGTGTCACAACAGCCACAACATAAGAGCAACATGGAGGACTAAGATTTAACAGTTCAGACTTTAATTGATGATAATTTGGTCATATATTCTTTGGCTTGAATCTATGACACCAAATTCCACTGCATGCTACACACCTGGTGAATGTGGTGGTATGACGGATGTCAAATGTATTTTTTGTGTGTAGTGTCAAAATAACCATATGCATGGCAGCCTGGGAAAACTCTTCATATAGAAAAGAATTTGACATTTTCTACTACAACACATTTGCCTTTGCAGCATTTTACAGATGCCATTTTCCAGCGCAAATTACTTAGGATTCAGAATTACTACAGGCTGTCCTGAATTGAAATATATTTCTCTTTTGTATGTATCTTAACCACAAGTGAAGTTTTAGCATGTTAAAGCCCTTAGACTTTGTCTTTCAAGATTAGGTTGAAAGAAGGCGCATACAGGGCTTGAGAGTCACTGCTGTTGAATCGACTTAATCTCCAAGAAGGCTCAGAAGAGGATTGAACTTTTGAGTCAATTAAAATGTACAATCTATACCGGTCTTGTTGGTCTGGTGATACACAGATAAAGTAAGGGTCAAACTAAAGCTAGGGATGGGCAAAACTACACCAGTATGCATTTGGATGCACAACCCAATGAAACTCCAATTATGGGTCAAGATAAACTAGTATACATTGATATCAAAGATGTATGAAGTAATATACAGTATTTTGTGTTAAGAAAATATTTTTGAAGGGATACAGATGATTAATTCTCATATACTTCCAAGGGTACGTAGCGGAACTATAATTATATATTTCCTAATGATGTTTCCAAATAATATCTTAATTTTTTATTTTATTTATTAAACTTATGTGAATATGCATGAACACACATGCATGTTATTTTAAGAACACAAAATCACAAACATTTTTTTTTTTTACCAACATCATTAAATGCAAATCACAGAATTGTATTTTGTATTTCAAATAAATATTTTTGATACACGTATCACATATAATGCATATCACACCACATCATCCAATGTGAAAATAATTAACAGAGAAAAGAATTAGCTGTGATGTGCCCACCCTCCAGAACCTATACACTCACCAGGGAGTGAGCAAGCAAAATATTTGCTCACCCTCTTCACCCAAGAGACAACATTCTCAGTGTCCTCCCTTCCGGGAAACAATTCAGAGCAATTAAAACCAGGACCACAAGAAACATCAACATGCTTCTACCCCCAAGCATTGACTACGTTTACATGGACAGCAGTAATCTAATTATTGACCTTATTCTGGTTAAGATAAAATGGTAAATGGCGCACTTATATAGCGCTTTTCTCCAAAGCGCTTTACATTGTGTCTCATTCACACACTCACACACCAATGGTAGCAGAGCTGCCATGCAAGGCGCTAACTTGCCATTGGGAGCAACTTGGGATTCAGTGCCCAAGGACACATTGGTATGTGGAGTCATCCGGGCCGGGAATCGAACCACCAATCCTTCGATAAGTGGACAACCCTCTCTACTACATGCGTCACAGCCGCAAGATAATAATGTGATTAAGGTGCTTACATGAGTCGCTTTTAGAATTGTCCTTTCAAGTTCCCGTTTTACATGTTATAGAACATAATTAGATTAACGGCACACGTCGTTACGTCACCACACCACGCCCTCCGACGTCCCTCCAGAATTTCAGGTATCGACATACAGTTTTGGGAGTTTTTATATCTTTTTTTTTTTTTACTACCGCTTTAAGTGCAGTTAATAATTTGTCATGTTATACGTGCTAATAGATAACCGCTTAAAGCCGTGGATGTGTCCCAGCTACTGTCTCTCATCAATCATACCCAACTCTGATCTGTACAGGCATTAAACAGTTTGCTGCTTGAGTTATATAAATGTACACACAAAGTGTTCAGTGCTCAAGAGCACCCATGCCCATACATAAATATTATTCTTTGTATGACTGCTATTTAACCATTTCCTGCTGTCTATTAAACCTAGACCTGTACACATTGCATGCATGTGTTTTGGGGTGGGTTTTGGAGAAAACTAAATGGAGGAGCTGATTTTTAATTCTTTATTATATTGTGTATAGTCATTGTATCTTTCTCTTTTTGTGTGAGAACTCATTAATATCTTCATGTTCAGTAACTGCTTTGTACTGGTCAGGGGTTCAGAGGCTCTGAAGCCTATCCTGAAAACTCCAATCATGAGATGGGAATACAACCCGGTTGGGACGCCAGTCACCATGAAGGCACACACACACACACACACACACACACACACACACACACACACACACACACAATTTAGTATAGCTATCCAAAATGTTTTTAGGAGGTGAGAGAATCTGGAGGACACCCATGGGGAGAACATGTGAAACTCCATACAGACAGTAACATGATCTCAGGATTGAAACAGGACCTGGCTGCTGTGATGCAACAATATTTCCTGCTGTACTACTGTGCTCCCCTGTGTGAGAAGCCTACTGTAGCAAATTACTTGGTTAATGTACTTGGCTAATAATGTTTAGAAAATACAGAAAGAAAGCATTTTTTGTCATATATTGCAATACAGCTCTATTATTTTCTTTGCGTATACCAGCTTCTTCAGAAGTTGGGGTCAGAACTCAGGGTTAGCCATGTTACAGTGCCACTGAAGAAGAGAGGGTTACAGGCATTACTCAAGGGCCCAATAGTGGCAGGCTGTCTGTGCTGGGGCTTGGAACCCTCAACCTTCTGATAAGTAACCCAGCGCCTTAAACTGTTTAAGCTATAATGAAGCTTTTCTGGGAGTGTATATCTTCCATATAACATGTTATGTCATTGAAGTGAAGTCAAGCACAATCTGATTTGGTGAAAGAAAACAAAACTGAGGAAGATTTCTTATTGTTATAGCAATGGGTTTGACATTTCAAGGCAGTGGTGTTTACTTCTCCACTCCCTTGTTTGAAGGCAATGACCAGTGACATTACATGTCTGAAAGGTGAGGGCTACAACATTTGTTTGTGTGTGTGTGTGTGTGTGTGTGTGTGTATGTGTGTGAGTGTGTCTGGGTGAGTGATAGCCCTAAGGCCTCTGTCTTATACAGTCCCCTCAATTACATGGTCAGAATGAAAGACCTTTAGCTTCCACTACTACTAAATGATCTTCTATTTTATAGAGAGCTACTTTACAAAAAAAAAGTCTTTGTTTCACACAAATGGCTCAATTTAGACAGCTGTCATAATTGTCGAAAGCTACGTGTGATGCTTTTGGACCAAAGTTAAAAGCAATTTACTGATTTTTTTTTAATCAATGCCAATTGTACAGAAAAATGAGCTGTTTCATTACTCAATCAGGCGCCATTTAAAAATTTGAATACTATGGGTGCGTCTCAATCAGCTCCCTATGTCATGAATCAGTATATTGTGTACACAAGTTCTGTCACTGGTAAGGACCCTGGCTCACCACACATTGGGACAATGATTACTCAATTTCCATTGACATGACTATGTACTCGCGTTGTTAAACATCACCACTGGTATTTATCAACAACAGGGAGGACCAATATGTTTCTGACATTATATGTCATATAAATTTGTTAGCTTAATCGCACATGTTTCTGTCATGGTACTTCAAGCAGGATTGTAGGCTAGCTAGTGGATTTAAAGAAAAACATTAAATACTTTAAAGTCATTAAACAAAAAAAAATTGTATATACAGTGCTGTGTTTCTTCTGTTTTTTGTGTATATCTCATACTAAATTGTTTATTAAATAATCTGTTTATTGTAATATATCTAATTGAAGAAAACAGTCCTGTGTAAATATGCAAAATATGGCCCACATTATGGGAAGTGAGGATTCATATAGTTTATAAATTATTTACAAATAAAAAAAACATTAAATTGCATAAGTGATTGCATAAGTATTCACTTTCATTGCTGTGAAACTCAACTAAATTAGTTCTGGTGTAACCAGAAGTCACATACTGTATCATGAATATAAAAAGTCCACACACCCCTGTTTTAAAAAAATTAAACAAATATCAGTGATGTCAGCCTTTTTCCATAGCAGCCAACAACATTCAAGTGGAAAATGTCGGGGTTATGCATGAAATCCTGTTCCCTGAGAAGGGAACGAGATGTTACATTTAGCATAACAGTATGGGAACGGGAATACCTACTCCGTCATACCGAGGGTACGGCCTGTTCAAAAATACACACGCCTGAGGGTCACTGTAGGACACTCGAGCCCTGGGAAAAATGAATATCCAGGCTGTAATAACGAATGACTGTTTGAGGCGTAGACCACTCTGCAGCCGCACACACATCCTGCAAGGATACCCGTTTGGATAAAGCCTTCGAGGAGGCGACCGCCCTAGTGGAATGAGCTCTTATGCCCAGAGACATGGCGAGACCGCGTGTCGTAAGCCCTAGAGATTGCTTCCACTATCCAAGTAGAGATGTGCTGCTTTGACACAACATCACTTTTCCTGTCGCTGCCAAAGCAGACTAGTAGCTGCTCCGACTATGCCACTGAAACGTTGGCCACGTAACCCCGGTAGTAGAAGGAGCCAACCCGCTGAGAAACGTTCTTGTAAGAACTCCAGGACTGTAGCTATTGCGCAGTTCACTGGGTGTAGCTGATGTTCCTCACACCACCAGACAAAAAGGCGCCACTTGAGCGCATACAATTTCCTTGTGGATGGTGCTCTAGCGTTTAACATGGTCTCTACCACCTCAGTTGTGCGACCAGAATCTATGATCTGGTGCCCCGCAGGGGCCAGACCCACAGTTTCCTTAGTTCTGGCCGAGGGTGATAAATCAGCCCTGCGGCTTTTTGAGACGGTAGATCCACCCTAAAGGCTCAAATGGGGCACCCGACAGATCTTCCAGGACCATACTGTTATACTAAATGCAACGTCGAAGTTCCCTTTGAAAGGGAACAAATAGAACCATTTTGGGGAAAAAAAATTACAACAACCTGGTTTCATAAGTGTGCACACAATTTTATAACATGGTATGTGACTGTGCTCAGAATTAGCCAATCACATTCAAACTCATATTCAAAAGTCCTTTGGATAAAATCATCTACTAAATGAATAAATGTAAATGTAAATGTAAATGTAAATGCAGAAGTAATTATCATACGCCTGTCATAAATTAAGCGATTCTGATTAACCCCAAATAAACACCAACTGTTTCTGTAGGATTTTCTTGACATCTTCTCGGTTTCAACTGAGTACTGAAGCTGTGGTCCACAAAGAGCTTACAAAGCATGAACAGAATCTCTCTTGTCAAAAGGTATCCATCAGGAGAGGGGTACAAAAGCATTTCTAAAACAACAGATGTACCATGGAACATCATGAAGGCCATCAGCAAAAGTGGTGAAAATAAGGCACCTCACTGACATTCTAGAGAACAGGACGTCTCTCCAAAAGGACACGAACAACCGGTGTTGGGTAAGTTACTCAAAAAATATAATCCACTACAGATTACTAATTACTATTTTCAAATTGTAATTTGATTACATTACTGATTACTGCATGTAAAAAGTAATCAGACTACTAATTAATTAACTGTACTTTACTTTCAAAACCTGTCAAACCTACAAAAACACACTACAATGTGAAACTCGTAGTGCTTTCAGTAATTTTAGCGTGCGTCAATGTATGACATGATCAGAAAAAGTTGGATTTGTCATAAAACTTGCCTCGGGTGTTGTCACTGTTTGTAGGACTACCAGACCGATTAAATATAAAACTTTTCTAACTAGTCTAATTTGGTGTCGCTAGCCAAGGGGAGGCAGAGCTAAGCTATCACTGTATGGGTTTAGCTGCTACAGAGTCATGCAAAGTACGTTATCTTTCCTTATGCTCTGCTCATACCATGTTCACGTAAACTGGAACTCATATAGAAATTTACACACCTTCTTCTTTTTAAAATGCATTTTACTTAATATGGTTTTCTTAACAATAAATTTGTAACACAGGTAACCTAATTTTATTGACATCAGTAACTGTAATCAAATTACATAAATTTAAAATGTAATGCGTTACATTATGGCATTATCAGAAAAAGTCATTAGATCACAGCATATTATACCCAGCCAAATGTGAACAACACATCTAAGGATGCTGTCAAGAGACCTACAGCATCATTAAAGAAGCTGCAGGAATATCTGACAAGTACTAGTCACTCCCTGCATGTGACAGGGACATGTCTAGGCTATGGGCTAGGGTGTCGAAAACCTGTGGAATGACTTGATGCGTGCTGCTCACAGGAGATTCCTGTTCAATCTGAATGATCTGGAGCATTTTTTGCAATGAAGGCTGGGATAAAACTGCCGAATCAAGATGAAAAAGTAGACTCTTAAAAAGACTGAGTGCTGTATTACAAAGAAAAAGTGCCTTAAGAGTAAATATCTGTTTAGGGATGTGCACACGTATGCAACCAGTTTATTACGTTTTTTTCTTTTGCTTTTCTTTATAAAATGTTTTTCACATGAATTTTGTTGGTTGCTCTATATTAAAGATGCAAAAGATTTATACTGATTTCATTCTTTGTACATCACAAAAACCTGCAACCTGTTTTAACAGACTTGTGTAGACATTTTATATACACTTTAATTGATGGCTGTAATTAGCAGCCATCAATTAAGTAATTTCAATATAATATACCTGTTCCTGGATAGCCCCAGACTTTTTTAGAGAACATACCTAAACAAAGACCATCAACAACACAAAAGTCAAGACAGTAACAAAACAAGATCAATCAGGATTTGGTCATAAAAAATATGGAAAAGTTCAAGGGGGTGAATACATATGCAAGGCACCATATCTGGTGGATGATAGCTTGTGTTTGGTATCCTTCAGTAACCAGTGAATTAGGAAGGAAGAAACAATTAATGCTAGCTGTAACACATACTGTGTCAACCTGCTATTATGTGTTACCCTAGCTTCAGTACAAGATGATAGCAACTACGCCTGCCAGCTAGCATCCAGACTACTGGCAAATATTTAAACAATACTGGCATCAAACTGTCTAGTAGCACAACAAGACAACCTTGTGGATGTGAATGCTTAAACTGCCTTATACTAGCAATAAGGACAAATGGTGCAGGTACTGCAGCACAGGGCCTCCAGAGGATCACTGCTGCTATAGAGCTCTCTATCAGGGCTAATGACTCACAAAGCACATCCAATTTCCACAGCTCCTCTTGACCCTCTGTGTGACCTTGCATTGGCTTTGCTCAAAGCTCAGAACATTTCTGCTCAGGAAATAGGATCATTCTGTCAGACATGAGTGGCTTTTCTGTGCTCAGCTGATGATGATTACTGCCTAATGTCTGAGCTCACAGAGAGTAATGAAAGGTTTTCAGGATTGATCAACAGCAACGAGAACAGCAGTAACAATGATTATGACAACAGCAACAACAACAACAACAACAACAACAACAACAACAACAATGATAATAAGAAAAAGAAGAAGAAGAAGAAGAGGAAGAAGAAGAAGAATTTTTTTCCATGCGAAATCATGGAGAATGGAAAGATACACCCAGTTGTGAGACATCCACAAAGAAATATCATTTGATTAGTCTACTGAAAGGATATTATAGAAATGTGGTTGTGTATCATCAGCACAGCTGTGAAAAATAATGTTTCCTGATTATGTTTTCTATCTAACAGAACACGTTTGATAAATTATTTCCCAAAGCAACAAGAAACTATCTATCAAATATGGCTTAAGGCATTCTAATACTATCCCTGACAGATCTACCCGATTTTCAAGATAAAAGATAAGGATCTTCTGATCAACTGTAAAATACTACAATGAGATCTGTTAAGATTCAAATAGATATTTTATGTGTGTTGATGCTAAGCCTCAGGTCATCCACAACATGTACCAATTCCGTCTCTGTCCTATGGTAAGAGATCCACCAGTTCTTCCTGAAATTAGATGGTAAGCGTACAGCTGGCACTTCACTGTTCACTGAGGTTGAAAATAGAATAAAATAAAATAAAATTACAACTAAAAATAATAAAATACATGTGTTTGTTTGTTATATGGCTCATATGTATTACTCACCTCCTGCACTGTCTTTCTCCTCTTCCTCGATGCTGCTCTTGATGCTGTCATACTCCTCGTCAATGTTCTGGTTGCCTCGGATCTGGCTGAGCACACGCCGAGCCTTCTGAGTAAGACCCTTTTGGATGAGCCAGCGAGGACTCTCAGGCAAAAAGAGGAATCCCAGGAACTGCACCAGAGCAGGCAAGGTTGACAGACCCAGCATGTATCTGTGCCAGCAGAGAGGGATAGCCATAAATTGCCAAGAAAGATATGAACTACCAAATAACATAAGATATATAATACTATAATTGATGTGATAGAATTAAATAACCAAAATCATCATAGTATTCTACAATTCTGTCTATAATTCTGTCTTTTATTACCAGCATTTCTCAAACATTTGCATTGACACTGCATTTACATGCATTTACTGATTTAGTATACAACCTTTCCCTAAAGCAGGTTAGGCTGTTTTAAAAAAATGTATATTACAATACAAAACAAAGAAAAATGTTGATAGAAATTATCTTAGGATTCTATGAATGGTGCACCTAAAAACCACACAACTGGAACGTTTGGTAATAGATCAGTGGCCAATGGGAAAACCACAGTTCCAGTTTCCAGAACCGCAAGAATTAAAGTTGCAACTGTGGGAAATAAAGCCCCCAATTTGGGGTGAAAAAATCGGGGAAAAAACCGGTTGCCGGCAATTCCACCTCACACGTTAATAAATGATCAGTAATTTATTTGCTTAGGCAATACATGGGCGTCACTTTGTTTTGAAAAATGGTGGGGATAAAGACATGGGGATGGAAAGTAGTAATATAAATATCAGAAGGAATGACCTGTATAAGCTGCATGAGCTGAGTGAATGAAAAACAGTTAATTAACTCACCCAAATACATATAAGAGATTAATCAGATTCATACACAACATAAATGCAATATTACAACCAGCATCTGCACAAAATTAAACAAATAATGTAAATCATGTTTAATGAATGATTGATAAATGTTGCCACATATTTAAATTAATACACAAAATGTTTGAATATTAATTTTGATCGATTCACACAGCACAGGTACTATAACTATACTATTTAAATTAACATGGGTAAAGTGTGTGTGGTAAAATAACGCAGTGGTAAAACATTGCTGTTGTTAAATGTAGGCAACCGGGGTTCAACCCTCAGCTCAGGTGGAGTTGAATTTTATTCAAGACATTGAAAATATATGATCAAATTATGTTTGATGTATGAAAACAATTTATTTTAATGTGACTCAATTCAATCACGTGGTACTGATGTTTTTTTTTGTCAGTGTGTGGACTTCTGTATTCACTTTAAACCAGTTTTTTCAATATTGAAACTTTAAATCTATGCACATGCAAATTGACTTTCTACACTGGAAAAAAAAAGTGTATTAAATCAAATCACTCAACCAAGCTGAGGCTCAAACCCCAGTTGCTGGCTTACTACGCAAAGGTCATTACCGCTGTGCTATTCTCAGGGGCGGACTTAGTGATTTGGGGGCCTAGGCAAAATATAGGAATGGGGCTGATTTCAGTGTATTAACATCGATTTTTTAGCATATGTTATTTAGCACTAATAGCAATAATCAGGGGTTAACTGGGACCAAAGAGTGGCCCTGCACTGTCTGGGCCAGAGTGGACCACCACACCCGGCCCACAACACGGCACATCATAACACACCGGCTCATTGATGGTTAGACCAATTTTTAACACCAGTTACCAGAATAAAAATATAACACAATACAGAAACATAAATGCTATTTAAACATATTTATTTGAAGTACTGAACAGACATCAAGTCTTATTTGTAAAATAGGCAAACTGAAACAGAACAACAGTGTGACAAAGAATATAAAACAATCAAGACAGCATGTAAGCTAGTCAGGGGGCATCATCTGGGTGCAGTGTAGGAGAGCTGCACCACTCAGCTGTACAACTCCTGAATCAGGACTGAAACATTATATTTTAGCACTAACATGAATCCACATCTAATCATTTTACCCCCCAAAATAGACCACTACTACTATGACTACCACTACTTTTACTACTACTATAATAATATAATAATGCTAACGTAATTTATTTACTAATGTTAGTAGTATGAAATGAATCTTGATATTAGGCCTATATTATTAAATAGGTGTATTTCACTATGACCACTAACCAAGAGCAAACAATAAGACCCTGTGTGGTACAGTAGGACACCAGCTTATTAAAATACTCTTCTTTTTACTAAATTAGAGTAATATTTAAACATATTTATTTGAAGTATGATTCAGAATGCAGCAGCATGCCTCGTCTTCAACGAGCCTAAAAGAACCAATGTCACACCCATCTTCATCTCCCTCCACTGGTTTCCTGTAGCCGCCCGTATCAAATTCAAGGCCTCGATGCTCATGTACAAGACCTTGTCTGGAACAACTCCCCCTATCTCAACTCTCTTCTTAAGACTCTCTTCTTAGTAGTGCCTACTCAGCGTGGCTCAAGGTTCCTTTCCAGAACCTTCACGCTAACAGTTCCTCGGTGGTGGAATGAACTTCCAACCTTAATCTGGACCGCATAATCTGTCACTATCTTCAAAAACAGCTAAAGACCCACTTCTTCTGTGAACATCTAATTAACCCATAAAACTCCAACCCCACATTATCCTTAAAAAAAAAATTTACTCTGGCACTTACACCTCTACTCTGCACACTTTGCTTTTCTAGAACTCAATTAAAGATCTTGTATAGCAGCACTACCTGTATTGTTCTCCGCTTGAAATATCACTTTGCTTGTATTTCCTCATTTGTAAGCCGCTTTGGATAAAAGCGAAATGAATAAATGTGAATGTAATGTTAGTAACACTGAACATGAATCCACATCTGAATTGCACACATCACGTGACAGTAAACTCACATATGATCATGTCTGCAGAGTTGTTTCATTTGGAGAGAGAGAGAGAGAGATAGAGAGAAAGAGAGGGAGGGAATAAACCCTGCTGCCTGTCCCCATCCTTGCTGTTCTTTGGCTGTAATGCTGGAGGCGTAAGCGCCTGCAGAACTACAACTTGCCTTCATGCCAAAGGCAAAATCTGTTAATTAAAACACTTCACGGGCTTTGATAAAAACTTTTTGCTTTCCTCCAGCTTTCTCCTTTTTTCAGAACCACTGCTTCACTTCATTTCTGCTCTGTCTGTACACTACATGTGACATCACCAATGTTTGCACGAGCTGGCTACTTCATGCATCATTTCCGCACATACGCAGTAAAATTGTGGAATAGTCCATGTAGTGGGTACTGGGGGGAGGGGGGGTACTCATAAATTAAACATTCTGATGGCATTTTAGCATATGGATTTTTAGAAAAACATAATTAATTAGCGAAAATAATTAAACTTTAACCATAAGTTTATGCAGTGTTTTGGGGCCCTTGGTTGCTCGGGGCCCAAGGCAATTGCCGACCTTTGTCTAATGGTATAGCCTGCCTCTAGGTTGTAGCCATGTTAATTTATTAAATTCTATAGTTATTGTACCTGTACCATGTAACTCGATCACACTTACTTTGTATAATTGAATATAGTAAATAGAAACTTGTTTAAATTAGGTTTATCGTTAGTTTTGACGAGAAATTTTAATGTTTTTATGCAAACTAAAAGTAATATATTTTTTTTTTAATCAAACTGACCACACATTCCATTGTTTTCAGGCTCGACAATGTTTAGTGTGCTCTACTGCTTGTTGTAAAACGGTTCTGAGAGAGTTTCACAGATCCGCGGGCCAAGCACAAGCAGATCATGGGCTTCAGTACAAGAAACAGCTCTGTTTGGTGTATAAAAGAATACATGTGTATACAGTATATGTCCAGGCAGAACTACTGTATCTACTAGCAAGCCGAGTTTATTCAAATGAAACATAACTGCCCCCTACTGCTTTTGTATTTCCTGTGCCTGCAGCATGCACGTGATTCCGCGTGATACCGCATGAAATCGTAGGATCCCGATTCCTTTGACGTGCATTTTTAATGGACACATCTGTATAAAGGTTCTTGTACATTGGTACTCTGGTACTACTGGCCCACACTATTAGGGTAGAATACAATCCACACATAAGCAGGTGAAGGTTAAGGACATTGATCAGGGGCCCAACAGTGGCTATCTGGCAGTGCTAAGAATAAAACCTGCAATCCTTCAGAACCTTGCCAAGTGATCTTAACAATTTCACTATTTTTACTTACTATCTGTATTTTGATGAAAAATTGGTATCATTACATTGCAGTTGACAAAGGCAGAAACACTGTAATTTGGAAGAATCCTATAACTGCAGGGGTTCAGAGATTCAATAAACAACCCATCCTGTACAGTAATTCATGACTCATTTCATAAACCATGGCTGAATTTCTGATAAATGGAAACTGGCAAAATTGACTATATATTTAGCATTTTCAGTGAACCTCAAGAGAATGTAGGAGAGCAGTGTTGTATTTTCATTATAAGGGACACAAAAAAAAAAAACCCAGCAACTTCCTGTATTATAGAGAAATGCTAGAGGCTGAGTACATATACCAGGACTGCTGGAGTACCAGCTGCTTAGCCCTGTCACTGGATTCTGCCTCATGTTGCATAAAAGAATGCCACAGATGAATACATATAGACAATCCTAGGACACCTGAAACGCAATAGTCAGAATGCCATTCATTATGAAACACACTATTTCTGCCCATATAGGTTTTGGCATATATGCTACACATAAAATAAAAGAATATAGTAGCACCCTTTCCACTCCTGCAGAAATCTTGATTGTGGTTATATTGCACATCACACAAACCTATGCTGTAGAAAGAGCTCTTATTGCATGACTCATCCATTCACCACAAACCATGACAGCTTCATTTTCGTTATCAGGAAAGCCAGCCGAGTGCCAGGCTCGGAGCACAAGCAGACGAGTTAAATCTCAGTCTCTTTCAATTCATAACTCGCATTCACTCCCATATATTAGAGTAGATTCAACTGAATCACTATAATAAATCACCTGAGAGAGACGGTAACAAACAGAGGGTGTGAATGTGAGAAAGAGTGACAAACAGTGAGTCAGAGAAACTACAGGACACAATTGATTGTGAACTTGAAATGACCCCTATTAGCCAATATCATCATGCGAAACCAAATCCAAGGTATTTAGCCCAATTGAACTGCCTTGGCTAGAGTGCAGTGCTAACGAGATCGGCGTAGCACTGTTGAGCAGTGCAGAACGAGTAAATATGAATATTTGTGGAGCCCAAACCTCCATCCTCCATGTTGTACGTAGCTGAATGCTCCGTCAATGAGGCTGGCCACGAACTGGCCTGCTGTGATGAAGAGCGTGTTGATGGTGACCAGCTGCCCTCTCATTTGCGGCGGTGAAGACTCAGCAATATATACAGGAACAGTCATGGAGCCAATCCCTGCATGAGCGTAAAGATGGAAATTAATGGAAAATATCATGGATAGCAGGGTCATGAATCACAGAATGCCAATAAAAAACAGACTGAGATTTATGATACAGTGAAGACGTTGCTTAGATGCTTGCTTCCCTCCTAAAATTCTACAGCAAAATTCTCAATACAAGCAACAAGTTGTTATAAACAATCACCCTTAAATACTTTACATATTTCATTTACAGATGTGCTCATAAATTTACACACCCCTTGCAGAATCTGCAAAACGTTAATAATTAAAATAAAGTGAGATAATTAAAATTGCATTTTGTTTTTTTATTTAGTACTGCCCTGAATAAGCTATTTCACATAACATATGTTAACATATAGACACAAGACACAATAATAACTGAATTTACACAAATTAACCAGTTCAAAAGTTTACATACCCTTCATTCTTAATACTGTGTGTTGTTCCCTGGATGATCAACAACTGTTTTATGTTTTGTGAGAGTTGTTCAAGTTTCCCTTGTTTGCCCTGAGCAGTTAAACTGCCCACTGTTCTTCAGATAAAATTCTCCAGGTCCTGCACATTCTTTGGTTTTCTAGCATCTTCTGCATATTTGACCACTTTCTAATAGATAGTGGCTATCTACCTACCTACTTTCTAGATAGTGGCTATCTACCTTTTTCCTGGGAGCGCTGCTGTAAACATGATTATGGGTATAACTTCTGGCGGAAGTAGTAGTGCAGCGTTGACAGGCTTGCTCTGATGGCAGTAGGTGTTGTTCATATCATAAAAACAAATGATATTTGTTGCTTCAGGTGGGAATATTATTATTACGGAATGTCATTACGAAGCTCAGGAACAACTTGTGCTGTTCATGGCTGCACTTACAACCAGGCGAAACTTAATTTGTGGCTTAAAGAAAATTGCTACATATACAGAGCTAAAGTGAAGGCGGACTGTTCCTGTGAGCGATTGTACAATCATGCCTGTCTTGCTTTGCCTGACTGCATTTTCTATCTTTATAAAAGAAATAACAGTCTTTCTTACTCCTTATTAACTTACCTCCCTAGGGCTGGAGCTATAAAACACTTTTAGAGCTCAGATAATGCTACTACTAGCCTAATACTAATACTAGTAATAATAATAAGATTATTTTCTGAAAAACAGTGGGTAGTTCAACTGCTCAGGACAAACAACTATCATAAGTACAGTCACTGATCCTCCAGGTAACACACATGGTATAAACAACCAAGGGTATGCAAACTTTTGAACGGGTTCATATGTGTTTATTCAGTTATTATTGTGTCTTGTGGACTACGTGTAAACATCTGTTATGTGAAATAGCTTATTCAGGGCAGAACAAAATAATAATAAAAAAAATAAATGTATGCAATTTTAATGATCTCTTATTGTATTTTATTTTTTAAATTATTGACATTTTGCAGATTCAGCAAGGGTTATGTAAACGATATTTTACATTCCTACATTACCTCAACTATATATTGTTTAGTTGATGGGTATATTCGTTCATTATTTAGGGGCAGTGGTGGCTTGGCGGTTAAGGCTCTAGGTTACTGATCAGAAGGTTCGGAGTTCAAGCCCCCAGCACTGCCAAGCTGCCACTGTTGGGCCCTTGAGCAAGACCCTCTCTGCTCCAGGGGCACTGTATCATGGCTGACCCTGCGCTATGACCCCAACTTCCTGACATGCTGGGGTACGCAAAGAAAACAATTTCACTGTGCATCTATTTTGTACATGTGACCAATAAAAACTCATTATTATTTAATATCCATTATTTTAGATCCAACAGTTTAACCTATTTTGGTCCGTAGGTTTAACGGTAGGGATCAAAAAAAATGTAATGGCATACAGTAGCTTTGAATAATTTCTGTACAAACTATGGCACACTAAATGTGACGAAAGTGGTTAATGATAATACAAATGATAGTACAAGTGACTCACATCTTTTCTAATCAGCACTCAGTTTCCCTCTCTATAATAACCCAGTTACTTTTAATCACCAGACATCATTTTCCCTTTCCTGTTTTTCATACTCTATAATCACCCAGTGTATACCCACCCACTTTCTAATCAAACAGTGTTTAATCACCAACTTTCTAATCACACAGTGTTTAATCACCCAGAGAGAGAGAAACCCTATTGAAAACCTATGGGAGATTTTGGACTGATGTGTTAGGCATTGTTTGCCAATAGAAGTAATATTGTTCATCCCCCAGTGCAGTTCCAGAGACTTGTAGAATATCTGCCAAGGCATATTGAAGCTGCTCTGGCAGCTTGTGCACACCAATAAATACTGAGTTAAATATAACAGAATGCCGTTTACAACCAATTTCACATAACTATTTTGTCAATCAAAGAAACTGCATAGAAGCAGGAAACTAAAGCTTGTCTGTAAACAATAACTGCCTACAAAATCCCAGGTTTCTATTTTGAAGTAATGAAAGGCTTTATTTAAAAGTAACCACATTAAAAAAGTATGAGGACATAGTGCAAGGCCCAGGTGGAATATAAATGTGATTTATCCCAAAATGAAAGCCATCACTTCAAGCACATTGCCAAAGTGTAATTTTGCCTCTTATTAAAGCGGCCACTTCTGAGACATGTCCTTTGGTTAAAGAGGTGAGAACTGGGCAGGCAACATTTATGAGACAGTGCACAGCTTCTTGTGGTAATCAATAAATCACATTCAATTTAGTTCAGCCATGCACCTGCCCTTAAATCTTTTGAACACTGAAATTGTTTCATGAACTTGACAGTGTGCCTCTGTGCTCCGAATGAAGGGGTTTTTGTGATACCAATATAAGGACTGACAAGCATAGGAGACGCTTGCATTAATGTTGCCCCTTAAGTGGCAATTAGGAGTTCAGCCCTTTGGCTTTATGAGACCGTGCTCATAAAATAAATTATATTTTGCAGTGTGATTGTATTGACAGCAAATATTTTACGTCAATCTGTTTAATAAACCATGAATATTTATTTACTTAGCATGCCTCGAAACACATCGCTACACATCAATGTACAATATATAAATTATTTCATATCAGTTATTTATCTATGGTTACAACCCTCTTGTCAATCAGACAGCCCTTGAGAGTGCTTTGATGTGTCAGGCCAGCCAGTCATGCTCATCCTTAGCCAGTTACAGCACCGGGGTATCATATTGTGCAAATTATATTTGAGAAAAGAGCTTGGACATGAACAAAAACACACCCTTTTTCTTCCTATAGCCTGGGATAAAGATGTAATCCGAGGGCAGAACAAATGTCTACATGATATTTATGCAGGAGAACAAACAACATGTGTTTGCAGATTCATATGACAAGGGCCACGGAATCATTGCTTGCTGTAAAGTCTATTAATAGCTGCTGCTCACTGCTTCCTGACGCTACCGTTGCTCGGCCGACAACTCACCTGTTGCCATGGGAACCCCTCGCTCCCTGCTCATATGAGGTTAATCAATACTCTGCGTCGACGACTCTTATTGACGTGTCATTAGACTTTTAAAAAGCATGTGCTCAACTCAGACACATCTACTCATCCAATAGAGCTGTGGCTGTTTTATATATATATATATATATATCATTACACCATTCTGTGTAAACATTCTGTGTTTTCTGTGAAAATACTCAAATCAGCCCATCTCGTACCAACAATCATTCCATGATCAAAGTCACAGAGATCATACTTATTCTTCATTCTGATATTTGTGACTTATATATGTATATATAAATACCCCCCCCCACACACACACACACACAATGTGCAGTCCTTTACATCGGCTTGGAGGAATTTCAGCCCATTCCTCAGTACAGAACAGCTTCAACTCTGGGATGTTGATGGGTTTCCTCACATGAACTGCTTTCTTCAGATCCTTCCACAACATTTCTATTGGATGAAGGTCAGGACTTTGACTTGGCCATTCCAAAACATTAACTTTGTCCTTCTTTAACCGTTCTTTGGTAGAACAACTTGTGTGCTTAATGTCGTTGTCTTGCTGCATGACCCAATTTCTCTTGAGATTAAGTTCATGGACAGGTGTCCTGACATTTTCCTTATAATTCGCTGGTATCATTCAGAATTCAGAGATCAGAGATCCATTGAAGATGACAAGTCGTCCTGGCCTAGATGCAACGAAACAATCTCAAACCATGACACTACCGACACCATGTTTCACAGATGGGATAATGTCCTTATGCTGGAATGCAGTGTTTACCTTTCTCCAAACATAACGCTTCTCATTTAAACGAAAAAGTTCTATTTCGGAGTCAGCCACGCTATCTTTAGCAAACTAAAAGGCAGCAATGTTCTTTTTGGAGAGCAGTGGTTGTCTCCTTGCAACCCTGCCATGCACACTATTGTTGTTCAGTGTTCTCCTGATAATGGACTTATGAAAATCACCATTAGCCAATGTGAGAAAGGCCTTTAGTTGCTTAGAATTTCCTCTGGGTTCCTCTGTGACCTCACTAACTATTACACGTCTTGCTCTTGAGTGATCTTTGTTGGTTGACCAGTCCTGGGGAGGGTAACGGTGTTCTTGAATTGTCCTCAGAAATCTCCTTTGTTCCTGCCATGATTTGTTCACAAACATGTGTTGTGAAGATAAGATTTTGATAGCTCCCTGTTCTTTAAATAAAAGGGTCACTCACTCACACCTGATTTTCATCTCATTAATTGAAAACACCTGCCTTTAATTTCACCTTCAAATTAAGTGGTAATCCTAGAGTTTTGCATACTTTTGCCACTCACAGATTGGATCATAATAAATAAATGAACAAATAAATGAAATGTATAATTTTTTTGTCTCAATTCTTTAATTAGGTTCTCATTATCTACTTTTAGTAAAAGAGTAGAAATCTGAAGTTTTAGGTCATTAAGCTTAGAACTTTGAAGCACCACTGTGTGTGTGTGTGTGTGTGTGTGTGTGTATGTGTGTGTCTGTGTGTGTTATATAACTTCTGCAGTCTCACTTATATGAAAGTCAGAGTAAACTGTGAGGAGTAAGTAGGGAGGAAAACAATTACTCTGCCTTTTATTATTACTGATAGTGAATTAAATCTTTGCTACACTATAAGAAACTGGTCTTAAGAATTATGTTTTGTTCAAGCCAAAGTGATTTTTTAAATTTAAAATTTAATGGCCAAAACAGATTAGCCTGTTATTGTTATAAAATTGAAAGATGCAGTGGTCTCCACTAATATTGGCACCCTTGGTAAATATGAGCAAAGAAGGCTGTGAAAAATTTTCTTTATTCTTTAACCTTTTGATCATTTGTTAAAAAAAATTCACAAAAATACTCTGCTCTCATAGATATCAAACAATTGCAAACAAAACAGAGGTTTATAAAAAAATATATATCTTTGTTAAAAATAGGTGTGCAACAATTATTGGCACCCTTTTAGTCAATACTTTTTGCTACCTCCCTTTGCCAAGATTACAGCTCTGAGTCTTCTCCTATAATGCCTGATGAGGTTGGAGAATACATTGCAAGGGATCTCAGATCATTACACTCCATACAGAATCTCTCCAGATCCTTCAAATTTCAAGGTCCACGACGGTGGACTTTCCTCTTCAGTTCACCCCACAGGTTTTCTATTGGTTTCAACTCAGGGGATTAGGACGGCCATGACATGACCTTGATTTTGTGGTCATCCATCCATCCATTTTCTGTACTGCTTATCCTTACTGGGTCTCAGGGAACCTGGAGCCTATCCCAGGGAGCATGGGGCACAAGGTAGGGGACACCCTGGATGGGGTACGAATGCAGGGCACAATCACACACACATTCACACACCCATTCATACATTACGGACTCTTTTTTGGATATGCCAATCAGCCTACAATGCATGTCTTTGGACTGGGGGAGGAAACCAGAGTACCCGGAGGGGACCCCAAAAGCACGGGGAGAACATGCAAACTCCGCACACACAGGACTGGACCAGGAGACATGTTGTGGTCAGTAAACGGTTTTTGTGTTGATATTGATATATGTTTTGAATCATTGTCCTGCTGTAAGATCCATCCATGGCCCATTTGAAGCTTTCTGGCAGTGGCAATCAGATTTTCATTTAATATCTGTTGATATTTGATAGTGTCCATGATGCCATGTATCCTAACAAAATGTCCAGGTCCTCTGGCAGAAAAACATTAAAGAGCCACCACAATATTTAACCGCGGGCATGAGGTACTTTTCCATATGGCTACCTCTCTGTGTGCGCCAAAACCACCTCTGGTATTTATTGCCAAAAAGCTCTATTTTAGTTTCATCTGACCATAGAACCCGATCCCATTTGAAGTTCCAGTAGTGTCTGGCTAACTGCTTGAGTTTGTTTTTGAATGAGAGTAGAGGCTTTTTTCTCCAAACTTTTCCAACTAACTTGTGGTGATGTAGGTGACTTCGGATTGTAGTTTTGGAGATTTGTAGTTTTGGAGATCTGACCTCAAGACGCAACTAACTTCTGCAATTCTCCAGGTGTGATCCTTGGAGATTTTTTTGAGCCATCCTGGAAATATCCTCTTGAACCATCACTTGAACCATCCTCTTCACAGTGCATTGAGACGATATAGACACACGTCAATACTAGGTTTATTCATAACATATCCAGTTGACTGGAACTTCTTAATTATTACCCTGATGGTGAAAATGGGTATATTCAATGCTTGTGCTATTTTTTTATCACCACTTCCCATTTTGTGAAGCTCAACAACCTTTTGCCGCACATCACAGCTATATTCTTTGGTCTTACCCATTGTTATGAATGACTAAGAGGATTTGGCCTACGTTTTACCTCATATTTATACCCCAGTGAAACAGGAAGTCATAGTTGAACAATTTCCTGTTCACCCAGGTGTACTAAATAAATGTAAAATATCAATGGGAATATACTTCAAATATATTTTTTCTCATATAAATTCATAGGGGTGCCAATAATTGTTGCACACCCATATTTTAAAAATTTTTTTTTAGACAAACCTTTGTTTTGTTTGCAATTGTTTGATATCTAAGAGTGCAGAGTGTTTTTGTGATTTTTTTTTAAACAAAAGATCAAAAGGTTAAACAAGACAAATTTTCACAGCCTTCTTTACTCATATTGACCAAAGGTGCCAATATTACTGGAGGCCACTATATGTTCTGACTTAATAGTAAAGGTCAACATTGCTTTTAATTACTTCTCCCTGCAGACACATTAATCCAGAGAGCTTAACCTCACCTCTTAGATGCCATAGAACACCTAAGAGAACTTTTTCTACTGTCTACTGTTGAGCAAAGATCTTTCAGCTGTTATAAGGATCATTTAATGGCAGCATTTTTCAGACAACACAGCTAAATGTTTGTGGAGCAGAGACTGTTATATATACTTTAAGAACTGGACTTGGGCGTGAAAGCTTTAGAGAACAAATTGTAAGCATTTAGCCATTCTTTTTTCTGAAATATTCATGCTGAACGATCACAATGGCTAAAGGTCATTTATTCTCATGGCTAAAGTGTCTCTGGTTCACCATGAACCACTCACTGGTGTGTTTGCACAAAGGGCAACTCACGAATAATTGGGCTAAACCGCTCAAATTGGAAGACAGCAATGTCAACGGGAAGGTATGACATTTATTTGCTTGACAAACAGACAGATTTGACCTTTTGCTAACAGAAAATACTAAGCAATTTGTTAATGAGTGCCAATATGTTGATTACGACAAACCGGCAGAATATGTGGGCAAAATAATTAGTGAGAAAGGCTACGCAAATACCTTCCTAATTAAACGTAGATATCAAGGTGATGATTAGGTCTCAGTGTGCAGTGGGTCACTCAGTTGGAAAAGGACAAGTCATTATACTTTATCAGTGCCATGTGATATTATATCACAAAAGCATGAATTATTCTCCATTGCAAAGACAATTTATTCCAGTTTGTTAGTGAAACAGGGTGTTATTCTCTCTTACTTCAATACGAGGTGTTAAAAGGTCTGACACAATATATAGTGGATGATCCACAGCAAACTGTGATCATACACTTAGTATTTAGAGATTAAAAAAGAGCACATAATCCTACACTCAATAAATGCTTCACTCTCGATCACATCCACCATTATTCGTGAGATTTAGCACAAGAATGAGTTTATCTCTACTATCTCCCAGGGTTCTAGCTATGGTTTCTAATACTGGGCCTTGACATAAATTGTGCCTGATTAGAAGACTTAAAAATAGGCTTGGATTCTGATGCAAAAGACACTACAGGACATACTGTCAATGCCTGTCACGTCATGCTTGATCCTAATTACCCAAAGCAATAAACCAGCAGAAGATAAGAAGTCTCTAACCACAAATGTGCACGTGAGACTTGAGACACAGTGCGGTGTTTAATATTAAAATTCCTCAGTACGTGTGAATGTTATAAAAAATATAGCCTGTTTTTTTTCCCCTGATCCTTGGTAACCTCTGAATGTTGCTTTGATACTTTGTCAATACAGGGGACAATGCATTCTTATTATCGAGACTACATAGGTTACAGCAGAATATCGGCATGTTTATCGATTTCACTTGGCCAACACAGGTTTTCAGTAATGCTTTCTGTTTGGTCTATACTTTGCACTGGCGAAATGCTTCTTTAAAATCTAGAAAATTCACTTTCAGAAAAGAAAACTGACTTTCGTGACAGTTACCATGGTGGAACCAAAATGCCTGTCCATCCTCGAGATGCATCGGATATTATTTTTTAAAATAAACAAACATTCATATAAATGCTATGCTATGCTAATATTTGTCTTTTCTTTACAATGTGAAATGAAATGAAAAATCATAGTGTGCGCATTTATATGAATATTTTGTAAGGGCATGTACCTCTCCTATGCACTGTTTACATTTTAAGCAGTTTATATCAGTGGGTACGACATAATGAATGATTTCAAAATACTCCACAAATACTTTCTTAATCACCATCGTCCATAAAAAGGCAAGCAGAGTCACAATTTCTTATTCATTTACTGTATCATACTATACGTAACACTTGTAGCTCTGTGAAGCAGACTCGCTAGCTAATCATGTTTATTATTTGTGAAAATGAGAAAAAAAAGATTCTACTGTAAATTTTTCCACTGGAATGATATCCCCTATGGCAACGGTTCTGAAACTGGGGTCCAGGAACTCTCAGGGTTCTATGCAATGTCAGAGAGATTTTTTTTAACTATTGCTGTTGTTGTTTTCCAATTTTGTCACAACACACCATTTTCAAAGTTATTATATATATAATTGACATCTTATAGTTATTAGTTGGTATGATTGGTTCCTTGAATTGAATGAGTTTAGTCTAAACACCTTAATAACAAAAAAGAAAAAATGCTAGTGTTAGTGGGATAAAACTGTACTTAGGTGGCCCATGACACCTTTTATTATTATTATTATTATTATTATTATTATTATTATTATTTATTGTTGTTGTTGTTGTTATTATACAGTTAAAGGGGTTCCTGGATATAAAACTTTTGAGAACCACTATTCAAGGTACATATCTGGATAGTGTAACTGGGAACACAACGTATGTTTATTGTTTAGAAATAGTACAGTTTCGGATCTATCCATTATGCGTTTTGTTATTGTGTATATAAAGCGCGTTTGCGTTTCTACAACAAGATTGCAACACTTAACATTGCCCAACTAATGTAAACAGTTATTCCGAATCTCAAGTAGCCTATGAAGAACAGAAGCCTGAGAATTGCTGGCATCCTCAGGAGATACCAAGCTACAGCGTTTTGGACCAAAGTTTTCCAGTGTGCACTTGGATGCGTTTCAGGTGTAAATAAGAAATAGTAATAATCTGTGTTTTCTGGGGTATTTGTAGCCTACATATTAACCTGGCGGGATGTGACTTGTTTTCCCCTCATAGACTAGTAAACACAAACACGGCGCTTCTTACCGATCCCGATTCCGACAATAAGCCGGCCAATTAAAAGAGTCTCCTTATTCGGCGCAGAGCCCATCACGATCCCGCCGATGAAGAAGGCGAAGCTGGCGAGCAGCACACACGCTCTCCTGCCGAACACGTCGTTCAGAAAAGCGCCCGCGAGAGCGGAGAGAGCCGCGGCGGCCACGGTGCCCGAGACGAGCAGCTCGTGCCACGGTAGCGTGATGTTGTGCTCCCGCTTGAGGAGCAGCATGGCCCCGGACACCACGCCGGCGTCGTATCCGGACAGGAAGCCGCCGAGTGCGGAGAGCAGCGCCAGCACGCGCACGAAGGCCGGCGCGCCATCACGCTGGAAGTTCTTCCGGGCGGCGCGCTCCAAGTCCCCGGTGGTGGAGGTAGCGCACACGGCGTCGGAGGAGGCGCGCGAGGAGGCGGAGGCGGCCAGGCTCGTAAGGCTCGTGTTGGACGGAGCGGTGATGAGAGTCCGTTCTCCGCTGTCATCGCCGCCTCCTCCCGCTTTCTTCCTCCTCTCGCCCATCAGGTTGGTCATGCTGCGGAGGGTGTAGTCATGCTCGGAGGATTTGCGGGACATAAGGGGGGAAACAAATGTTTAAAAGAGTTGCAAATCGGCTAACGGTCGTTTAGTTTAGGGGAAAAAAAAGTCTGTTGAGTCTCTTTAAAAAAAATAAATTATATATATATATATATTTACAGACGTATTATTATTGTTATTATTATTATTGTTATTATTGTTATTATTATTGTAAAGAACCCCCTGTTTTCGACACGTTTGTCTTCTCTTATTGCGCTCAGATCTTTGCATCAAGCAGAAACAGCATCAGCATCATTATCATCGTGAACATCCTGCTGGTCCAAAGTCGCGCGTGCGGACGGTTTAGAGATGCGGGCTCGGGGGTGGAGAAGGGCAGGAGTGGGGAGTGCTCTCGCAAAGTGAGGCGTCGACTGTTTTCGTCATCACCGGCGTTTGTTCGTGACGTGAAACCGTGACTGACATCAGCGCGCGCAGCATAAACACACACACACACACACGCGCGCGCGCGCATGGATGTCTGAAGTGTCTCTCTCACTTTTGAAAGCTCTTACTAATGCAATATTGTTAAGTATTTGTCTAACGCACTTCAGTGTGTTAATTGTTTGACTGATTCATTTATTGATAGCTTGTGAAAAAAAGTTGTACAGCGTCTGATCCTTACCTTAGCTATAGTTCAATATAGGGCCTATATAGTACACCTGGAAATGTTTTAATGTAGCTACATAATTAGAGCTTAATTAGCTTTTTAGTGAAGCTTGAATAAGTACACTATGTACCCCTTTCTAGGTAAAAGATATGCTGTATGGTTAAAAGGATGTGGACACCTGACTGAACATTTCCCAAAATGTTAAAAAACACACAGTTGTATAGGATGTCTTTGTACATTGTAGCATTACAATTTCTAAACTAAACCCTAACTTGCCCCCACTCAAAAATCTGCATGTACGCTCTTAGACAGCTCTTACACCTCTATTCTGTGCACTTTACTCCTCTAGCACTCAATTAAAAATCTTGTTTGGTCACATTTGTAGTTCCTCATTTGTAAGTCACTTTGTATAAAAGCGTCTGCTAAATGAATAAATGTAAATGTAAATGTAAATTTCCATTCACTGGAATTAAGAGATCCAAACCTAATGCAATGCTCCTTTGCACAAAGTGAGGTCCATGAAGACATGGTTTGCCAAGGTTGGTGTTGAAGAACTTGAGCAACCTGCACAGAACCACTGACCTCAACCCCACTGAACACCTTTGAGATTTCACACTAGGTCTTCATGCAAAACATCTGTGCTTTATGTTCTTATGGCTGAATGAGCAGAAATCCCAACAGCCAAAATTAAAAAAAAAACCCAAAATAAACAAACAAACAGTGAAAAGCTATCTAAGAAGAGTGAAGCAAAAGCAGCTTAATAGGAACAACTTAATATTAATGCCAATGGTTTAGGAATAAGAGGTTCAGTGGTTGGTGTCCACATACTTTTGGTCTTATAGTGTACATCATAATGGTACAAGACATGTAATAATGGTACAGGTTAGTATTGTATTTGTCTTTCTTTCTGAGAGTGCACTAAACATTAACCTTTGAAAATCAAGTCCATCCATAACTCCAGCCATGTCATTTTGCAGAGTTAACTCTATAATATTCACGTATGACGTTAAGGTTAATTATGCATTTGTGCTCTGAGACATGTCCTAAACATGTCTCCGTTATTATGCCAAAGGCATAAATGACTCATTATTAATATTTTTAAAAGCATTTAACATTAAAATAATAATAATAATAATAATAATAATAATATTAATAACTAATGCTCCACTTCTTCCCACTTTGGTTTTGGTTCGCGAAGCATGATGCTGTTTCATTTAACCAGCAAGCCTATTAAAGAGTTAAGTAGAATGCATGCATAGTCATGATATTATGTTCGGTAGATGCTGGTGACATTTCAACATGATTTAGAGACAAATCCTCTATGACATGGTTCATGACTATTTACATAAAAAAGATACCTTAGAATGTCAGCTGAGCTTTTTGCACGGTTTGCACTGTGTTTGCACTGTGTCCTGTGTGATTAATAGTGTGTTATGTTTACACTGTAAAATGTCACGTGATAGCTGTCATTAGATGTTTATATTACTCTATGTCTGGTTTTATGTCCAGCACTGTAGTATAGTGTTTGTATGTGTAAGTGTGTACTGTAGGATCACTATAAACCAGCAACAACTTGCTTGTATGAAGCATACTTGTCCAGTAAAGCTTATTCTGATTCTTGAAATAATTTAAATTGTTCTTATTCTGAGGATATGTATCCTAAATACATATCTTACAACATATGAATAATCAAAGAACTTAAAATGTTCTGCATGGAGGAGTGGACCAACAAGTGTCTAGAGCCTTGGTAGACTATACAGGAACAGACTTGGTGCTGTTATACTCAGTATTTTATTTTTTTTATTTTTTTGGGGGGTTGTATTGGATTACTTGAAATATTTTTGTATGTGTGTGTAAATAAATACTTATCTAATGAGTTAAACTGGATATTTCTAAAGAAACTTAAATTTAATTGCTGATAATTTGTATGCATTGTCAGAGGTGTAACTCACATACTTCCTCTTCTTTAATTGAAAACTAATCATTAAACAGTCTGCTAATATGTTATGAGCCAAGCAAAAGAACCATTTCTGGATCCCGAAAGAGGCTTTTGTTTGTGCTGCAAAGAACTAAAGAATCATTCCCCACAATAAATGTTCTTATTATGGGGAATGATTATTCTACTAATTGAACCAATAAATCATCAACTATAGGTAAAGAACGGTTCTAGAATCTAATCTCTCCAAATAAACATTTTGACACTTTTTATAGTATTATATTCAATACTGCACAAGCCCTGTGTTAGTTATGCTTAATGATTAATAGACTCAAAAAGATTTGGAGTGGATTACAACTGGTCTCCTCAAGACCAGAGACCATGTCCTCCACTTTCCCATTGGTGTTGTGTTAGTTTATTTAACAAATAATGAAATGTTTATAGAAGTGTACCAGGACCAAGTGATAAGACAGGATTTGTCACCATCTGCTGGCCTTATGAGTAAACACAGGCGCCAACTGTAACAAAATTATAAAACAGAGTTTAAGTAAGTTTAACTTTACTAACATACAAACGTTTTTCTGTAACATTTAATTTTGCGCTGGAAAACTAATGTTTGGGAATGTAAAATGTTTTTGCACTGACTCAATAATGTAGGTTTCATAAAATAAATATATATAACAAAGAAGTTTGTACTAAAAAAATAGGTTGTCTAAGACTTTTGCACAGTACTGTATATATTCACAGTTGGTATGAGGTGCTTGTCCTTAAAATCTGTCTTTGGTCTGCACCAAACATGTCTGCTGTTACTGTTGCCAAACAACTCTTATCTTTGATTCATCTGCCCAGAGCACATTTGTCATGTATCAATAAACTCTGGACTCCAGTTCCCATCAGCCACTGCACTGCACTACCTGTCACATGACCACCTGCACCTGATTCACGTTCGGTTAATGAGCACTCTTGTGTATATATAGTCATTGTCTGCACTGTTTCCTGGTCTTTCGTTGTCTTAGACTTTTGTCTTCTATGTCCCGGTGTTTTGCCAAGTTGTCTTCGTGTCTTTGTTTTGTTATTTAATTGTTTAATAAATCTTCTTATTTCTGTGATTGCTTCTGCCTCAACCTCGATACGTGACATTATTCCAAAAGGCCTCATCTTTGCCTATATGTTAAATGGTAAACTGTAGTATTGCTGTAATGTTCTTTTTAGACAGCAGAGGATTTTTCCTGGTATGCCTCCCATGCAGGTCAAATTTGTTCAAACGTTTTCTGATTGTAGAAGCATGCACTTTGACACCAAAGTTGCAAGACTCACTAGCAGACCCTGTGATGAAATTTTGTGTTTCTTGGAGACTTCTTTTTGCATCAGACGGACTGCTTGTGAGCTGATTTTGCTGGGAAGGCTAGTTCTGGACAAATTGTCCACCATTTGAAATCTGTACCAATTGTAGATTATTTTCCTTAAAGTTGAATGATGAATTTTTTTTTAAAATCCCTTGCCAGATTCATAGACATCCACAACCTTTTTTTTTTCTTTCTTTCTTTCTTTTTTTCTGAAGGCCTTGCATAACTCTTTAGATCTTAGCATGAAAACACCACACACGTCAAAGGCAGGGAACATATGAGAGTTATACATAAGACAGGTTCCACCTGCACTCTCCAAACAGGTTCTAATCACTGGCACCCAATGTAGGGGTGTACTTACTTTTCCATATGACTGATCTGTGTTTTTTTTTATGTTAATTTAAATTGTGAAAATTACTACAAAATATTAATTTTGTGTCATTTGATAGTTTATCACCTTTATTAATGGGCACTGTTTAAAAGAGGATAAAATGTTTGTTTGTCTAAATATGTTTAAAAAAACAACAAAAACAAACAAACAAAAACAAAAAAATTTCCACGAGGTGTACTTTTTTTTTTTTTTTCCACATTTTCTTCTTTTTGACAGCAGAAACATTTACAAAGAATCTCCACACCTAAGATGAAATTTACACTGGCAAGAAAAAAGAACATTAGGAAGAAATATTGAGAGGAATCAAGAATTATAAATGTATATGAAAATGCCAAATGAATAATTTCATGCATGGATGTGCATTCAAGGTAATAAGTTATTTCATCATCATAAATCACAACATGGCATAAGGTTAAAAGTAGCTCATAATTGGCTAAATATGAAAAATGTTTATCTATTTTTTAAATGTCTATATTCATATTGTATGCATATTGGTCAGTCTCGCTGTCATTTGGTCTCGAGTTTGCCTTGGTTTCAACCCCACTGGGACTTGGTCTTGCCTTGATCTCAGCTAGTCCTGGTCTTGGACTTGTCTTGATCCAATACAGTCCTAGTTCCCATAGAAAAAGAAAAATACTATAACAGCAAATGACTTCAATACATATTTACCAATGCATATGCAATTCACTACAGTACATATTTGTTGATACAAATACATTTTTTACTGTTGTGTGACTATGTACATAATTATTTGCTTTGCTTATAAATAGGTATATTTCTTGGCCTCCTAGGTGTGACTAACCCTATTACTCCCATCATAATTATTTTAAAGGAATAGCTAAATGCCTTCTTACAAGAAACATGTTCAAACCTGATACAAGACTAAATGTGAATGAGTTATAGTTATATTAGTTATATTAGCTGCCTACGGTGGTGCTTGAAAGTTTGTGAACCCTTTAGAATTTTCTACATTTCTGAATAAATGGGACCTAAATTATCATCAGATTTTCACAAAAGTCCTAAAAATAGACAAAGAGAACCCAATTAAACAACTGAGAGAAAAATTATACTTATTCATTATTAATTTACTTATTTAGGGAAAATGATCCAATACTAAATATCTGTGAGTGGCAAAAGTATGTGAATCTTTGCTTTCAGTATCTGGTGTGACCCCCTTGTGCAGCAATAACTGCAACAAAACATTTCATACCACAACATAACACTTCTCATTTAAACGAAAAAGTTCTATTTCGGAGTCAGCCACGCTATCTTTAGCAAACTAAAAGGCAGTAATGTTCTTTTTGGAGAGCAGTGGTTTTCTCCTTGCAATCCTGCCATGCACGCCATTCTGGTTCCGTGTATTTATGATGGTGGACTCATGAGCATTAACATTAGCCTATGTGAGAGAGGTCTTTATTTGCTTAAAAGTTAATCTGGGTTCCATTGTGACCTCATGGACTATTACACATCTTGCTCTTAGAGTGATCTTTGTTGGTTGACCAGTCCTGAGGAGGGTAACAATGGTCTTGAATTTGTACACAGTCTGGTGGAGTCCAAACTCTTAAGAGATGATTTTGTCATCTTCTTGGGCATCAATAAGTCTTTTCCTGAGGTCTTTGCTATGATACACTTCAACAAACAAGTGTTGTGAAGATCTGACGTTGATTGCTCCCTGTTCTTTAAATAAAAAAGGCACTCACACACACCTGATTGTTGTCCCATTGATTGAAAAGACCTGACTCTAATTTCACCTTCAAATTAACGGTTAATCCAGAGGTTCACATTCTTTGCCATGCACAGATATGACATATTGGATAATTTTCCACAAATAAATGACCAAGTATGTTTTGTCTCATTTCTTTAATTAGGTTCTCATTATAAATAATCAAAATAAATATAAATAATTTAATCATCAATACCACAAGTACCACTGTATTTGAATGTTTTATCCACATGAACCTCTGGAAGTTTTCACCCCATAAACCTATCCAGGAAGTCTCAAACTGGTCATTTGCCTGCTTAAGATTGTTGAAATCATCCACTGACGTATAACTACTTCAAAACTTGTTTCTGTTAACAGCTTTGTGCTCTGTATTCACACATTTAACACCAAACGTATAGTTAGTTACACAACATCCAAGTTCCTGAAAGAAACCCAACTCTGTTTGTTAAAGCTTTGCTTCAGGAGAAACTGTATGAACAAAGCAGGAGGGACGGTACCTTGCTGCTCACTGACTCAACATAAGGCAGTAAAATTATAGTGCAGTCTTTGGTCGATTTCTGATAAAAAGTAAAAAAGTTTTACAGGACCCCATCTAAGATGTTTGCATAATAGCAAGGGGAGGAGGGTGAATGACCATGCCTGTTCTTTTTTATTTTCTGGCAAACAATTCCAGTTTCCATTTTTTATGGCACACTGAGTGTTACTTCACAAAGAGTCTGTATATCTGTGGCATGAGTGTGATTGGGAACAGATGAACAATTCAGAAAAGGTTTGAATTTCATGCGGGGATGTGCAGTCAATGTAATATGTTATTTCATCATCATAAATCATAAAAATCTAAATGTATTGCTATGAAAACATATGAAATGGTGCACAGTGGCTTAGTGGTTAGTACTTTCACCTCACACCTCCAAGGTTGGGGGTTCGATTTCTGACACGGCCCTGAGTGTGCGGAGTTCGCATGTTCTCCCTGTGCTGTGGGGGTTTATTCCCCTAGTCTAAAAATGATTGGCATGTCCAAAGTGTCTGTAGTGTGTGAATGTGTAATGGGTGTGTGAATGTGTATAATTGGACCCCCTCCTGGGTGTACCCCGCCTTGTGCCCCATGCTCCCTGGGATAGGCTCCAGGTTCCCCGCGACCAAGTAGGACAAGCGGTATTAAAGATGGATGGATGGATATCTTTTCATTGTTTGATTATTTTTAGAAGTTAGTGAAAATGTTAATATTTCCCTTGGTAAGTGTTTTAGATATTGTTAATATATAGAATCAGGGAAGAAGAGAACTACAGGCAGGTAACAAATGCTAATGGGAGAAATGGGCAGCTGCCACCGTCTTTTGGGTCAACAGTAGCCTCACCTGCCATTCCTTCATCTGCTACAAGCCACACCTCTCTTGTTGAATGACTGCTTTTCCCATTAGGAGAAGTTGCACATGAATGACCCCTCAAGTTCTAATTATGAGATAATTCTGATATCATTCTGATTCCAGAGTTTCCGAGATGGGAGTAGTCCTAAACTTTCAACATGATTGGAGGAGAATACAGTTTCTGTACTGAATTACAGGTTAAAAAAAAATAATAATAAATTCTAAATGTAGCTAATTATTAGTTTGCTGGTCATATTCACTTATTTATAGCATCCATTCTATGCATATTGTAAATTTTTTACTTTTATTTGACCAAAATTCCATTACCGTCAGCAAGCTAGCTAACTGTGTGTGTTATTGTTGTAGAATAAAAGTAAAAGAAAAAAGAAAAAGAACTATGTATGACTGAACCTGGCGTCGTCCATGTTTTATGGATTGCTTAAAGTTGCACATCAGTAATATTTGGCTTTTGTTTATTTGTTCACATTTTGAAAATATTAAAAGTAGATATTTATATTTTAGATATATTTTTTTTATATATTACATTTTAGGGAGCACATTACTGTCTGTTAACAAGCCATAGTACCATGTATTGTGTGTGTGATGTGGCCATGTAGAGATTTGGTGCTAAGCTGGCATCATATTTCTTTTACTTCTATAATCTTAGTTTCATATTCAGACATTTGAGTATTTCTGGTCAGTAATGGACGAACAGCATGCCAAACTAATATAAGACTACATGTGATATTGTGTAAGGAAGGAGCCTCACCCTGGGCAATGTTCAGTATCATACTGCTGAATGGCGAATCCTTCCACTACGATGGTTCCACTATGAAGTGGAACCTTGACATGAAAAGAAGAAGAAGACATGTGATATCAAAAGAGAACCAACTAACCTTGCTTAATCAAGTGTTGTTGACACATCAGGGACAAATACTATAGTGTGGCAAGAAAAACTACGTACATTTGATATTAGCAACCGTGTGATTTCAGAAAAATTAGAACATGTCATTAAAACAGTAGCTAAAAGCAAACAAATAAAAAAACAACAAAATACACCTCATAAAACATCCACTATTTGGCCATATGTAATAGAATTAAATAATTAAATAATGTTTAATTTAATATTAAACCTCACATTTATACCTAACATGTAATTAATGTTTAAAAAATTATTAGTAAGTAATAATTACTAACCTTTATATTGCAGTTTTATTATGATGATTAATTATAACTTTAAGATTTTCTAGTGCATATGACTCTATTTCGGGTTTCAATCTGTCATTCAGTTTCTGGGCTTTTGTGTCTGGGGTGGACTTGGCATCTCTTTGTCTCTTTCTGCTCAGTAAAACAGTAAATATATGTTACTGTTTTGTGTTATAACAGCCTTAGCTTTTCTGCTTGAAGACGTTGCATATTCATGTCGTGCTGTATGTATATTGGTCTTGATCTTGAATCTTGAGTCTCGGTCTCTCATTAGTCTCGATCTTGATCTCATTAGTCCTGATCTTGGACTTGTCCTGACTACAGTCCTAGTTCCCACTTCTTCCCTTTTCTCCTTATACTCTATGCAAGTGCATATGTGTCTGTGTGTGTGTGCGCGAGTGTGCGTGCGAGTGTGCGTGCGTGTGAACCGGTTGATGGTTAATGTTTTAAGTTGATGTAAAAAGAAACCCCCCCAGAAATGACAGCAGTACATATTCACTGATGCATGTGTAATTTACTTTAGTACAAATTTGTTGATACTTAAACATTCTAGTGGCGTGTGACTGTAATTATGTACATAATGATTTGTTATTTGCCAATATGATATTTGCCAATAAATAGATTTATTTCTTGGCCTCCTAGGTGTGACTAACTAACACTCACATCATAGATTTTGTTTGGAAGTAGCTAAATGTGTTTCTCACAGGAAGCATGTTCAAACCTGATTTAAGACTAAATGTGAATGAACCTGTAGGAACCTGAAGGCTGGATGTAAACATTTAAAAGGTCTCATAATTGACAGCTAATGTAAAGATGGTGGTATTTCTTCAATTATTCTTGGCATCAACTCCAGTGCCATTAGCTGCCTATTTGAATGTTTTAACCTTATAAGCAGTCTTGAAGGGCAAGATCCATTTGCATTTGTCTTTAAAATAAATTCCAATGAAAAAACTCTTTCTTCGGAACACATTTGGCTATCCAATCATCGTTACAGGAAGGTGACATTTTCTCAATTCAAATTTGTATCATCTACATTAACAGTTAATTAAGGATGCATGAAGTTGGTTCATTTCTGAATCACATGAATCTTATTGAACAAGTCTCAAACCATTTATTTGTTCCACAGTGCTGGTTTCTGTTTTCTAATCTTTAAGAAGAATGGATCTGTTTTGCCTACTTAAGATAGTTCCAAACATCAACTGAAGCATAATTACTTCTAAAGTTGTTTCTATTAATACCTTTGTGCGCTGTATCCACACATTTCCCACCAGACTTATAGTCAGTTACTTAACATCCGTGTTCCTGAAAGAAACCCAACTCTGTTTTTAAGTTTTGCATTGCACTGTTGCATCAGGAGAACTGAAGAAACAAAGCAGGAGGGATGGTGCCTTGCTGCCCATTGACCCAAGACAAAGCAGTAAAATTACAGTGCAGGGTCTGGGAGATTTCTGATTTAAAAAAAAAGGTTATTGGACTCTGTCTAAGGTGTTCGTTGAATTGAAAGGAGGAGGGGGAGGGTGAATTCTTAATCTTAAATTCATTTCCTCATGCTGTTCAAAGAAGGGGACTGAGTCTGGTTATAAAAAGCATGGCAGGAAGGCATCCGTTACACTCTGTATGCCTGTTTGATGTTTACAGGGTCAGAGCATGGCTCAGAACAGTATAATTTTAGGGATTTTAGTGTTTTTTTCAGGTAAGTGCTTTTTGTATAGATTCATATTTACAGTTTGAACTTCAAACTGGAGGCCACACATTTTGTGTTATGAACAATAAAACCAAACTTGTATTTCACATTATTTTAATATAACACTTTAAAAATGTTATGTTTAATTTATTTTCCCCCCAGGTCAGTTTGGCTCTGTCTCAACCCAAAGCCCAAGTAAGTACAACAAATTTACAACATTACTAGGCTTCTCAAGGTTTATGTTTTTAATGTTGTAATCATCTATTTGTTTCTGGGGGAAAAATATAGATCTTATCATGCCATTCCAACCTTTGACTTTCCAGCTTTAATTTTTATTTATTTTTTTCCAGATGTGTGCAAGACCTTCGGCAGTGGGATCATGCAGACATTCAATGGGACCATGTTCCATGTGAAATCCACATGTCCTGTAACACTGACGCACTTCTCTCATGCTGGAGTAGACTGTTTTATCTCTGTCCAGCGTGATCCAACTGGTTTCATGAAGAGAGTCGAGATTATCGTGAATAAAGTTGCTACCATCATTCAGGATGGCACGCTGACTGTGGAAGGGAACAGGTACCTCAGGCAACATCTGGAATAAAAGAATGATAAATTAATTCAGCTTTGCTTCCTTAATCAAACTGAATGTTAATAATTGCCTTATTATATTTGTTTAATTTACAACTACTGATTTTTTAATTAGAACCAAGACACCATTGTACTTAAACTCGAACTGAACTTTCTTTAATGATTAAAATCACTTACTAGGGCTAGTAAAGTTAATAATTCTACTAGGTTCCATGAAAATGATACATTTATATACATATCTACCCTGATCACATTCTGGTATGCAATTATTACACTTTTTTGTTTAAATCTTGAAACATTTTCAGTTTGGCCAGCAGACGCTGGTCATTGTGTAAAGCTTTTACCGATGCAAGCATTGTGTGATCACTACCAAGTGATCCTTACAAAACTAACTTCTTTATGATTTTCCTTTGCAGCATCTCTCTGCCGTATGACCACACTTATCAGAGTGTGTATGCATTTGGCATTTATACCAAGCTTAGAAGCAAAGTTCTACCTCTTTCTGTTATATGGTACAGTTTCCCTGATGGTGTTAGTTCACTTTCGGTTAGTACAGCAAAAATCTTTTTTTAGTGTCTCTATACAACCTGAATTAGAATTGATTTTTGAAAGCATGTGATCGAAAGATATACAAATGTGTCTAACATGAAATTCCTGTCCTCACAAGAAATTATTTGAATATAAAATTATTTTACATGCAATATACATGTATATATGTTATATGTATGTAATCAATGTGTTGTAATGCATGCTGATATAAAAAAAAATGGTTAAATTATTACAATTGAATATTAAACATTATTAAAACCACACACACACACACACACACAACACACATATATATATATTTTTTTATATATATATATATATATATATATATATATATATATATATATATATATATATATATATATATATATATATATATATTGTGTGTGTGTGTGTGTGTGTGTGTGTCTGTGTGTGTGTGTGTGTGTGTGTGTGTGTTCATAGAATAATTTGGAGATTTTTTTTGCTCTTGCAATAGGTGCAGCTGGACCGGTCCTTAGTGGACGGGATGACTGGGATGTGTGGGGGAATAAATAGTTCAGGTTAATGTCATGAGTCAATATTCTTATAAAAAATGTAGTATTAAAATCCACATTAGTTTGTAGAAAATGTGGTTAATTATTTTTCTTATGGATTCATTGAGATTTAAGATTATGTCATACCACTGAAATATTTTTCCACCAGAAAGTCAAGTACAGCTTATTGATAAAAATGTCATCCGTGATGGGATATGTGTGATTGGTGATTCCCAACTAGTAGAGGATAAGGTAAGGGTTTTAAAAACACCTGCTTTCAGGAAGCCAAATGATTCTAGAAACTAATCCTTAAATTTTATGGACCAGAAACTAGATTTTGTGTGAAAAATTGGGGATCCAAAATGATGAATGAATTTTCCCTACGACATGTAAAAAAATAAATAAATAAATTAGCTCAACAAAATGAAGGAAATTTGTCTTTCTGGTCTTACAAAATGTACAAAGCAGGAGAGATGCCTTATCCTGTTTCTTATGCTGTAGAATCTTCAAGTTGCCACAGGATAGCAGAGAATAACTTTCACTAATGTTTCACTAAAGACTATTCTGTGGCTGAAATGGTAATATTTTAGTCTCCTATCATAACTATCATAGTCTCCTATCGCAGACTTGTGTCTTATTTTGTGACATTTCCAAAGTAAAGGTCAGCCAAGTGCCACTAAATCTTTGCATGTCAGAAACCACACAATCAATAGCATGCATGAATGACTGAAACATTTCAGTTTTGTTTTCCAGATTTGCAATGATTTTAAATCCTATGCCAGAGAGTGCCTGGGCAACAATTTTAAGCGTTTTGACAAGCTCTGCAAGGAAAACATGTATACTAACATCCATGAGTCTGTAAAGTGTTCTTTCTATGAAGAATTCATTCGCCTATGTAATGGCTCAGCCACTCTGCAATCAAAATTACAAAACATAACTTCATGTGGTAAGTGCAGAAACTTTGTACACAACACATTAAGTAGAAACACCCCCCCCCAAATTGTAGAACAAATAACAAATGTCAAATTCTCTGCAGGGGACCATCACTGTCCTGGAGATCTGCAGTTTAAATCTCTAGGGGCTGCTTTTCCTCCCACCTGCTCCAACCCCCAGCTTCAGACAGAATTTCTTACCAGCACTTGTCTTCCTCCAAATGGTATGTATTTCTACGTGCACTCTTAAGGTAGCACAAGCAAACAAAATTTGACATATTGACATATTTCTGTTATGAGGTCACAATTTCAGGTGACAGTATCTTCAGTATGAAGCTTGTTTGCATATTCTATATTTGTTTGCAGATATTTATTTTGCACACAAAATTGCAATTAACTACAGTATTTAATCATCCAGAGCCAATTGCCATTTAAACCGTTTAGCATTTTACCGATTGGCAAAAATCTTTTCAGGTTTAATATTATTATCAAATTATGAGAGGGTATAATAATATTATCAGCTGTGCAGCCGTGACCTGCTGGCAGTGGCAATTATGAAAACTCAGCCGGATGCTGAATTTTTTGGTGATTATGGGAAATGCACAGTAAACAATGCCACTGTTTTGTTGCTCAAAGTGTTTGAACATGTGTGCGCATTGACAGGAGAGGAAAAAATCCCACAAAACCACTGCACAACAGTCATTTCAGATTAATATGTCAATTGGCGTATCTCTTGTTTTATTGGAGAAAATAACTGATCTTTGTGGTCTATGTATTAGTTATGAGTAGCAGCATACTTCTAATAGCAACATAATACAATGTCAAAATATTATTGGAGTGAATGTCATTGAACAGCCCCGCAGTGTAAGACTGCGTGGAGATGATTAGATCATTAAATCACACAACCCTAGTATTGTTCTTACAGTATTTTATTCCTATTATTTTGTTTCTAATAGTCGAGACATACAGTATATGCTTGACCTACCATTAAGTGATAGCCAGGCTTGCCATTTGTTTTTCTCTCACTCTCTCTTTTAATCTCTCTCTCTCTGCTTCTTTCGCTCAGGTTTAGTCCTGAATGATCGAGCTGAAGGCTACCACAGTATTAAGGTGGAGAACTGTCCTTGTGTACACAGGGAAATAACTTATGCCCCAGGGCAAAGGCGCAGCTCAAAGTGCCAAACTTGGTGAGATCAGTCTGCCCTAATGTTTGGGTCATATAGTCCAATTTGAACTAAGCTGCTTATATTGTATTATCCTGGCTTAATACACATTTGCCTCTTTTTTCATCTTAGTGAATGCATCAAAGGAAACTGGAAGTGTTCATCTAACACCTGTGTTCCTCCGTGTGTCATTGAAGGCTGGTTTGTCACTACCTTTGATGGTAAACAATATTCTCTGCCTGGAAAATGCACCTATGTGGCTGCAATGGTAAGTAAAATATGTAAATAATAAATTCTGGGTTTATTTTTTTATGTCATGTCATGTAAGATATGGATTTACCATGTCATTCCACAGGGATCCAACTGGACTGTGAACATCAAATTTTCTGATCTGACTATAGAAGAAATATACCTTGATGTGTATCAGGTGTGTTTTACACAATATGGAAACTACTTTACAGCTTTTCTTTCAAATAGTTGTTAATAGTGATGTTTTTCTCTATATTTAGGAACGATACACCTTCTCCTTAAACAGTGTTCAACTAGGGGAAAATGATATCTCTGTCACAGATCTGTCAAAAACCGGTAGGTTCTTTACAGAGCAGAAAGAAGCTGATTTAGAGAAACCGTAGAGTAGCCTCTCTTAAGTAAAAATACTCTTGGTAAAGTAAATTAACAAATAATAATCAGTAGCAGTTAATCTGGTACTGCAAATAACAATAAAAAGTAAGAAAGTATGTAGTGGCATGTCGATGTAGTTTAATTCAAACAAGCAGTCATGATGAAGGTAATAAAATCAAAACCCTTTAATGTAAACAAGTGGACATAAAAGTCATTTGAATTTATTTTATGCTTCATTTTAAACCATATTACATATTATAGAGGCTACAAATATTATCTGTGAACTTTACAAGTTATCCGACAAGGACAATTACATTATTTCTCAAATGTGATGTGTTTTTTTAGGCTAAAATGTCTAAATCTCATGAATGTAAATCATTTTACATTATAGAACATGTCACAGTCTATTGGCAGTCTTCGATGTTTGTTAAAGTCCAGACAACTTTTGGAATGAAGATGCAAGTACAAGTTTCTCCAGAAGTTCAAATGTACATGTATCTGCGACAAAGCGTAATGACCACAGGTATCCACAGACTCACATTTCCATGTTTATTGTGTGGGCTAGATATAATCATTCACAGTCACTGTTTGTTGAGAACATTGTGGAATTTATGTGTGTTTATGTGTATGTACATTTCATCATTACAGGTCTTTGTGGATCATACAACAACAACACAGAAGATGACTTCACTACGAGCAGTGGTATTGTGGAAAACTCAGCTCAGCCTTTTGCTCTATCGTGGGCGATGGGGGACTGCACACCAAATATCCCCCATGTCTGCATCAACACTGACAATGGTACAACTGCTATTTTATCATATCAAATACAATATGTTACTAATAAACCATGCATTATGGAATAGTATTCATTGTCTTGATATTTCCTTCTAGTTGTGTTTGCATTTTCTCTCTCTCTCTCTCTCTCTCTCTCTCTCTCTCTCTCTCTCTCTCTCTCTCTCTCTTTTTCTCTTTTTTTTTTTTTTTTTTTTTTTTTTTTTTTTTTTTTTTTTTTTTTTTTTTACTGATTTTGTTTTGGTATCTTATTTCTCTGTAGAGTTATTTGCTGAAGATAAATGCAGCCAGCTGAGAAACATAAGTGGTGTGTTTGCCCAGTGCCATGACTATGTGCCGGTTAACACTTATTATGAAGTAAGAATCAATTCATAGCTAACATGATGTTTTTATGAACAATTGCAGCAATTCTAAATGCAATATTTAAATCTACAGGCCTGCGTTCAGAGAACCTGTCAGGCTACTTCTGGCATACAGGAGCGTGCATGTGTTGGTCTGGGAAACTACGCTAAAGTCTGTGCCAGTCAGGGAATCACCATTGGTGACTGGAGAACAGAAACAGACTGCAGTGAGTACAAATTTAATTTAAAAAGGGGCACACGGATCAATATTTTAAAATACCAACTACAACATAACCTGCTGAACGATAGCAACCAACATACATACAAACAGAACATAACAAACCACATCATATTATATAATTAGTTTGCCATTTATCAAATCATATAACACATTTTAATGTCTTAAATTTTTAAAGATAATACATATAATAAAATACATTATACATTATAATGAAATGTTTTGTTGAAAATTAAACTGAACACAACTTCCCTAGCCTTATACATAATATACAGCATGGAATGCATTTTATTGATAAACACATACAGAGTACACATCCACACAAGTAGTGAATTAAAGATGAATCTATCTATCCAGCTCTTACCTCAAATTCCCATGGGATGCATCACATAATCACATATCACATATTGGGGGCAGCAAAACCCTCATTCTCCACATTGTTAATTGGATCACACATGTAAGGTCGGGTCACATGATGTAAAGTGACAGATGGCAGCCAGACCTTTTTTAACTTAAGAAAATCTAAATGGTGGATGAACTTCAAATGGTAGCTAGCAGTCATTAGCAAAAAATATTGCAAACTTAGTCCTTTTAGAGAAAAAATGGCAAAGATCACTGAAAAGAGCCAGAATTCCCATCAGTAATTGAATTACCCGTAGCAGCTGTTAACACCAAGTCTAATTTTGTCTCAACAAAAGGAGAACAAAAGCAGTAATGTGGAACCAAATGGTGGTTTTTATATTGCCTTCTCTCTGTGTTCCAGCCCATTCCTGCGGCAGTAATCTGATATTCGATTACGCCATGCAGGCATGCAATCATACATGCCGCTCATTGTCTAGTCCTGACCCGACCTGTGACATGCCAGATGACCCAGTGGAGGGCTGCGGATGCCCATCTGGCACTCACCTCAACACACCACTCAAGTGCAGCCCTCGTGCCCTCTGTGATTGCAACTACCCAGGTGGAACAACACCTCCAGGGCCCGTGGTTATTGATGGATACCAATGGTATGCTGTGCTTATTCTCTGATTTTCAAACACACTGCTGGAGCTTGTAAAGGAGTTCTCAAGGAAATGCTTAGGGGATTTTTCCATCAGGAAATACTTATATAGTTAGTTATTATTCCAGCAAGGATAATCCCAGTGAAGCCAAAATACACCTTCTCAAAGCTACATTTTAAAATACATGTGCACAATATTAACACATATTACACACAAATATAACCAAATATATTCAAGAAAATGTATATTCTCATGCTATATATGTAACTATTATAAATCTAAGTGATTGTTTGATATTTGTTTTGCAGCATATGTGAAAATGGAAATCTCCAGTGTTCAGAAGTTTGCGGTAAGGTTTTTCATCTTTTATATATGCAATATTGAGCAATTAAAAAAAAAAAGATGTTCAGTGTAAACCTTTGTGCATGATCTAAGATTGTTTGCAAAGATTCCACCCTATTTGTAGTTGTCAGACTTAGGATTCCTGTGCTTTTTAATTAATCAAAGCCTGTTCGTTATCTAAATGTAGCTGTGTGACAGCAAATTATTTTGTTAGTAATTAGTTAATTATGTTAAAATATTTTAGGAGAGGTGAGGCAGATGCAAATGAAGATTATTTATTAAGTAAAGCGCTAACAAAAAAAAAAAACAAAGTTGTGAAAACAAGGATCGCAAACATTGACAGTGGTAATGAAGCAAAGAACATACAAACTATGAGTGATACTGTGGCACACTCAACAACACATGAACACGACAACAAAAGCTTGACAAAATTATGCTGAAAACAGGAACTTATGTAGTGGTCCTAATTGAGTTGAAATGAGACAGGTGAAAAAGACTGAAACATTTGATGGGCTAGGGCTGATGGGAAGTGTAGTTCAGCTCATCATTTGCGTAACATGAAAAATGTCTTTAGTGGCAATACATCAGTGGATTATATAATGCAATAACGATTAATTTTTGCTTATTCATGTGCAATATTTGTAAAAAAACAAAAAAAACAAAAACAAATATATATATATATATATATATATATATATATATATATATATATATATATATATATATATATATATATATACATACATTTACTGCATTTGAAGTTGCTTCACATTCAACAAATTGAAACCTTGGAGTTCTAGTTCAATCTAACAATTCTGTGATTTTAATTTATCAAATATTACAATGTATCAAATCTATTCTGATGCTCAATAAAATCAAAGCAGATTATTTTAACATTATATTTTTTGCATACTTTTACCCAATATTTTTGGTGTAAACATCTCACAAATTGTATATTCATGCTGTTGAAACAATAATGTATTTATAGCATAACTCAGTCAGAGATAGCTAGAACATTATAATTCTTAGGTCTCTAAATAGACGGGTTGCTGTTGGATGTAATAAAGGTCATTTTGCTTTAACTCAAAATGTGCGAGGCCTTTCATACTGGTCTTACTTGTTTTCTAGACTGTCCACATGGACAAATATGTGTCCATTGTGCACGAGAACCAGTAAACACAGCACAAAGGACATGTGAGAGCCTGAGCAAGCCTTCTGTGAGTATTTCTATAGCAGGATACATTAATTATGGCATTGTACTACAATAACAGAAGCAGCTGAGATGTCATTTATTGCACACATTATTTTGTACACGTCATAGCTACATACACTTTTTATGTGAATGTGAATACATTTGCTGAACATGTTCATAATAAAGATACATATAGATATATGACACCTACATGGAAAATATTACCAAAAAATAAAATAATTAATGCAGGTCATGTGGTGTAGTATATCAAGTTGGAACATACAGAGGACACAACTTGAGTTTATAAATTAATTTACCGATTTAATATATTCCTAATTGAACTGACTTGCCTTTCAGAGGGCTGATGACACATGCATCAGTGGCTGTTACTGTCCAGAGGGCCAGTATGCAGACCATACAGGCAACTGTGTGACTCAGGAGAATTGCACATGTGAATTCAGTGGGAGGGTTTATGAAACTGGGCAGAGCGTGGAGTCAAACTGTAAAACATGGTGAATGAAATGTCTTATGACTTGAACAAACTTCATTAACATGTGACTAGATTTTACTGTTCAGCACTCTGGTATAAATATGAAATCCAAGAAATTTTAGGAGCGATTTCATTACTGTGTCTGTGACTGTTCTTTCAGCACTTGTGGAGGAGGCCAGTGGGATTGTCAAGGGAATCCATGCCCAGGAGTCTGCGAAGTGTTTGGCAATGGACAATATAAGACCTTTGATTCCAAATGGTATCGCTTTGACGGCCACTGTCAGTACACATTAGTTGAGGTTAGTATTATTATCTTAAAACAACATACAAACACACACACACACACACACACACACACACACACACACACATATATATACACATTGTTGAAGGAAAATTTTAAGAAAATGTTACCTGATAAGCCATTGTGTGCATATATGTGTGTATCAGGACATCTATGGGCAGTTTTCTGTTAAAGCGGAGAGTGTACCTTGTTGTGATGAACTTCTGACCTGCTCCCGCTCCATCTCAGTGACACTCAAGGTGAATGTCTCTCTCTCTCTCTGTCTCTCCCTCTTGTTTATAAACTGACAACCATTAGCAAAAAATCCCCACTGCCATACTCCAAAATATAGTGGAAAGCCTCCCCAGAAGAGTGGAAGTTATAATAACAGCAAAGTGGGACTTTGATCGGATGTTCAACAAGCACTTATGGGTGTGATTGTTCAGGTGTCCACATACTTTTCACAGTATAGTGTACATACTGTATACTATGCCTAGACTGAACATTAAAAAAAAAAAAAAAAAAAAGAAGACAGTAAAAGACAAGACTTTTTTAAGTTATGACAAACAAATGGTCAGTATATACAGTATCTCCCAAAAGTGAGTACACCCCTCATATTTTTGTAAATATTTGATTATATATTTTATACAACACTGAAGTAATGACACTTTGCTATAATGTAAAGTAGTGTGTGTACAGCTTGTATAACAGTATAAATTTGCTGTCCCCTCAAAATAACTCAACACACTTTAATGTCTAAACCGCTTGCAACAACAGTGAATACATCCCTAAGTGAAAATGTCAAAATTGGGCCCAATTAGCCATTGTCCCTCCACGGTGTCATGTGACTTGTTAGTGTTACAAGGTCTCAGGTGTGAATGGGGAGCAGGTGTGTTAAATTTGGTGTCATCGCTCTCACACTCCCTCATACTGGTCACTGGAAGTTCAACATGATACATCATGACAAAGAACTCTCTGAGGATCTGAAAAAAAGAATTGTTGCCCTACATGAAGATGGCCTAGGCTATAAGAAGATTGGCAAAACCCTGACACTGAGCTGCAGCACGGTGGCCAAGACCATACAGCGGTTTAACAGGATAGGTTCCACTCAGAACAGGCTTCGCCATGATTGGCCAAAGAAGTTGAGTGCACATGCTCAGCGTCATATCCAGAGGTTGTCTTTGGGAAATAGATGTATGAGTGCTGCCAGCATTGCTGCAGAGGTTGAAGGGGTGGGGGGTCAGCCTGTCAGTGCTCAGGCCAAACGCCGCACACTGCAACAAATTGGTCTGCATGGCTGTCGTCCCAGAAGGAAGCCTCTTCTACAGATGATGCACAAGAAAGCCCACAAACAGTTTGAAGAAGACAAGCAGACTAAAGGCATGGATTACTGGAACCTGTGGTCTGATGAGACCAAGATAAACTTATTTGTTTCAGATGGTGTCAAGCGTGTGGCGGCAACCAGGTGAGAAGTACAAAGACAATTGTGTCTTGCCTACAGTCAAACATGGTGGTGGAAGTGTCATGATCTGGGGCTGCATGAGTGCTGCCGGCACTGGGGAGCTACAGTTCATTGAGGGAACCATGAATGCCAACATGTACTGTGACATAATGAAGCAGAGCATGATTAGTATGCAGTATTCCAGCATGATAATGACCCCAAACACACCTCCAAGACAACCACTGCCTTGCTAAAGAAGCTGAGGGTGAAGGTGATGAACTGGCCAAGCATATCTCCAGACCTAAACCCTGTCTATCTGTGGGGTATCCGCAAATGGAAGGTGGAGGAGCATAGGGTCTCTAACATCCACCAGCTCCGTGATGTCGTCATGACTCCAGTGGCAACCTGTGAAGCTCTGGTGAACTCCATGCCCAAGAGAGTTAAGGCAGTGCTGGAAAATAATGGTACCACACAAAATATTGACACTTTCATATTTGACATTAATGGCTATGTGTTGAATTATTTTGAGGGGACAGCAAATTTACACTGTTACACAAAAATGTGAGGGGAGTACTCAATTTTGTGAGCTACTGTACATTATATAAAATATTATATTTTAAATATAAACAAAATCTAATAGATTTTCATTAAAAAAAATCAATACAATGAGCTGTTGGGGAACACACATTTTTATTAAATTATTAAATTCTTTAGATTGGATTCACAATTTGCCTAATTACATAACAGTCATGTATTCATTCAAACCTAGATTATGTCGGTCTTAGGCAATTTTTTGTTCCTACCACAAAAATAGATTTGGGCCCATGACTATGGAATGTAAATGTATTTCTGTGCAATTACAGTGTATGCCTTCTTTTCCTGATTATACACATTCAGTCAATAAACTTAAGAACTCATCTGCAAATTGCTTAAAAAAAGTTTCAAAAAAGCAATTGTGAAATTCTGACCTTTAAAATGCTACATTGCTTACTACTGATGACTTTTTTCACTTACTTATCTGTATATTGTGTCATGTCATTGAACTCAACAAAATTTGTTGCTTGTACCTCAAACAGGATGAAGTGACTTTGATCCTGCGTGATATGAATGTAACCGAGAAGCTTCTGGATAGGTGGCACTTCAGAGCTAAGTCACTATACTCTATCCATACTGTGGGCCTGTACATCATCATCTCTGTGCCTGAACTGGGCCTCAATGTGATTTGGGACAAGCAAACCAAAGTCAAAATTGAGCTGCAGGTCTCATGGAATGTAAGAAGCACTTTCTTTATATTAAACCTGAAATGGGTCCACTAAATTAATATAGATGGCTTGATATTAACTTGCCAATACCATGCTATCAGTAGTTTAGAACTGTCCATTGACTGTTTGGAGTGTGATCCTGTTCCTAAATCCATATACCTCGTGTCAAGGTTTCCCTGTGTTTCTCAAGTCTGTCTTGTTCATGTTTCCTTTGTGTGTGAACTGACAGGGTAAAGTGCGGGGCCTGTGTGGTGACTTTGATGGGAAGTTAATGAATGACATGCTGACGAGCAGCTCCACTGTAGTGGCTAGCACACTGGATTTTGGTAACAGCTGGAAGACAGCTGTGCCCCCCTGTTCAGATGTGACCCAAGAATTGTTTCCCTGTGAACACCACTCATACTGTGCTGCTTGGGCGCAGAGACGCTGTATGATTCTACAGAGTGACACGTTTAAAGCCTGCCACCTAAAGGTTCTTTACCAGCAATTTATTTTCTAACATTTATATTTAATTTATATAATTTACCTTTATATTTTAATAGCATAGTTGTCACAGCAGGTAATTTCTGATTTGCCTTTGTGCAGACATGAATGCATCTGTAACATGATAATTTTTCAAGTAACATTTTTCATGTTTGCTTGTGACACGTGTGTTTGTTTTGGTTTCTGTCCTGTCTCCACCCCTGTTATATTAGTGGTTGTCTCTTAATATGCATCAGGTTTTTATGTTTTACCCTTGATTACATGTAGAATTTAAACCCCTCGTGTGTCTTTGTGCTTTGCTGCGTAGTTTAGCAATTTGTAGATCACCTGAACCCACGCCTGTTCTTGACTATGTATTTGCTTATTGCTTTGGATTTGTCTCCCTGTCTTTTTAACTAAAGTTTTTTACTCTGCTTGCATCTGTCTCCACCTTGTTCAGATGACACTTTAGCTTTCATTTATACAGATTCCCAAGCCACTTTGGGCTTTTACTGTACCACTTTCATTTTTTAAATTTTTTATTTAGGCAAGAAAGAGCGAGAAGAGTTAAAAGGTGTGTGTGAGAGAGAGAGAGAGAGAGAGAGAGAGAGAGAGAGAGAGAGTCAGATGTGCAGGACAAAAAAAAAAACCCTATATTAAATTACTTTGGACCACCTGGTAAAAAGCAGTTCATGGTATGGAAGTTAAGGATAAATTAATTGTGTTTGTTTTGTGTGACAAATAGTTCATGAATGTTGTTTATTGATTTTTCATGTGCCGTCTTGATTCTTAAGAACGCATATTGTTTGGAGGAGACATGAAACAAGTGTAATGTTATTATAGTTAATATACAGAGGTATTTATATGTTTATATTTATGATATATGTACACTCCGGTCATTTGAAAGTGACTCCACCTCCCTAACTAAAGTCCCCCTAGTGTATTTTGGCCATTTCCACCACTGCTTATAACACTCAAACATATATCTGAATTTGAGAAGAAAACAACAGCTTTTCATTACATCATGTCTGACTGTACAATAACTTGCAGGTTGATCCAGCACCTTATTACCAGGCCTGTATTCTGGAGTCATGCTCTTGTGATTTTGAGGGCAAATTCCTGGGATTCTGCACAGCTGTGGCAGCATACGCTGATGCCTGCACAAACCAAAATATCTGTATCAAATGGAGGACCCCTGACTTGTGCCGTACGTGTTTTGCAACATTAAAAACATTCAATATTATTGTTTCTTCTTACTTATGAAAGATGCAGTAAGGAAAGAAGAGATATCTTTGAGCAATTATTTATGAGAAGAATTGCAAATTCAGTATATATGTGTCAAATGTGGATTATTTAGACCATAATAAAATTCTGACCATAATCTAACCAAATGTGTTTGTTTTTTTCTTTTCTTTTTTTTAATAGATTATGTATAAATATAATTCACTAGGGGAGAAAAGAAAAATTGTTAAAATCATGTGCCATTGTGATACAGGGCTCTTTGTGAGTCTAGTTTGGGCTTCCCCAAAGTCCCAGATACTAATCATAAAATTACTTCCTGGTGGGTGGAAATGTACTCATTAGGTGTTTGCTTACTGTATGTGCTCTTTCATCCACAGCGGTCTATTGTGACTATTACAATGAAGAGGGTCAGTATAACTGGCATTATGAAGCATGTCCTCAACACATAAAGACTTGTGGGAAAAACAACAAATTCTCTGGAGAGATTGAAGGTTTTCATTTTTAATTTAGCATCTTTTCAATTACTTGCATCATCATGCCCTAGTTGTGCATTTTGGATAATAATATATAACTTTATTAATTGGGTTTCTATTCTTTTTTCATCAGTATGTAAGATGTTTGCACAAAATATTTGATGACTATGAGTCTATTAATGGCTAGCATTTATAATTTGATACATATTGATATAAATGCATGTTTTGGCTAAGGATGTTACCCACGGTGCCCTGCCGAGATGCCATATTATGATGAGAACAGAAAAATATGTTCCAGTTTGGACAGCTGCACTTGTTACTTCAACAACACTGTGGTTGGGCCTGGTGCTAAACTGACTACACCTAGTGAATGCTGGTTAGTTTGAATCATATGTGCAATTATGAGGTTTTTTTTTTTTTTTTACTAACCCTAATTATGAGTTTTTTTTCTGCTACCCCTAATACCTTATGATTTGTGTTCTTTTTCCGTAGTGATTGCATTGGTGGGCGAATGATTTGCGGTGAGTTTTATACCCTGACTATATTTACAAGATTTCCGTTTTGATTCTAATGTACCCAATTAAAAATCTGTTTACTAATGTGTTAATACCCACAGAAATTTGTAAAACAACAAACAAAAAGACACCAGAAATCACCCCACTAACAACTATTACACCAAAGACACCTCTAACAACCTCTACTTTTTCAACTACAACTACAACAGAGACAACAGTAATCACATCAACTACAGCAACCACAACTGAAGAACCTACATCAACTTTTACACCAGAAACCAACACTACAAAAACAACTGAGGAACCTACAACTTCAACCCCACTTACAACAGAGACACCACTGAGCACCAAAACATCAACCCCAGAAATCTCAATTCATGAGCCTGAAACTACTACTCCACTAACTACAACTACAATGCCACTAACTACAAGTACAACAGAAACACCCATAACCACAATTGAGTACACAACAGAAACAACAGCACCAAACATAGAAACGGGGCCCACATCCACACACACCAGTCCCGATTTTCAAGTGTCAACCTTCGCAAGTACTACATCAGGAACCACCACTACAAAAACAACTGAGGAACCTACAACTACAACCCCACTTACAACAATTAAAACAGAGACACCACTGACCACCAAAACATCAACGCCAGAAATCTCAATTCATGAACCTGGAACTACAACTCCACAAACTACAACAAGAATGCCACTAACTACAAGTACAACAAAAACACCCATAACCACAATTGTGTACACAACAGAAACAACAGCACCAAACATAGAAACGGGGCCCACATCCACCCACTCCAGTCCAGATTTTCAAGTGTCCTCTACTTTTTCAACTCCAATTACAACAGAGACAACAGTAATCACATCAACTACAGCAACCACAACCGAAGAACCTACATCAACTTCTACACCAGAAACCACCACTACAAAAACAACTGAGGAACCTACAACTACAACCCCACTTACAACAGAGACACCACTGAGCACCAAAACATCAACCCCAGAAATCTCAATTCATGAGCCTGAAACTACTACTCCACAAACTACAACTACAATGTCACTAACTACAAGTACAACAGAAACACCCATAACCACAATTGAGTACACAACAGAAACACCCATAACCACAATTGAGTACACAACAGAAACAACAGCACCAAACATAGAAACGGGGCCCACATCCACCCACTCCAGTCCAGATTTTCAAGTGTCAACCTTCACAAGTACTACATCAGGAACCACCACTACAAAAACAACTGAGGAACCTACAACTACAACCCCACTTACAACAATTACAACATTGACACCACTGAGCACCAAAACATCAACGCCAGAAATCTCAATTCATGAACCTGAAACTACAACTCCACAAACTACAACTAGAATGCCACTAACTTCAAGTACAACAGAAACACCCATAACCACAATTGTGTACACAACAGAAACAACAGCACCAAACATAGAAACGGGGCCCACATCCACCCACTCCAGTCCAGATTTTCAAGTGTCAACCTTCACAAGTTCTACATCAGGAACCACCACTACAAAAACAACTGAGGAACCTACAACTTCAACCCCACTTACAATTACAACAGAGACCCCACTGAGCACCAAAACATCAACCACAGAAATCTCAATTCATGAGCCTGAAACTACAACTCCACTAACTACAACTAAAATGCCACTAACTTCAAGTACAACAGAAACACCCATAACCACAATTGTGTACACAACAGAAACAACAGCTCCAAACATAGAAACGGGGACCACATCCACCCACTCCAGTCCAGATTTTCAAGTGTCAACCTTCACAAGTTCTACATCAGGAACCACCACTACAAAAACAACTGAGGAACCTCCAACTACAACCCCACTTACAACAATTACAACAGAGACACCATTGACCACCAAAACATCAACCACAGAAATCTCAATTCATGAGCCTGAAACTACAACTCCACTAACTACAACTAAAATGCCACTAACTTCAAGTACAACAGAAACACCCATAACCACAATTGTGTACACAACAGAAACAACAGCACCAAACATAGAAACGGGGCCCACATCCACCCACTCCAGTCCAGATTTTCAAGTGTCAACCTTCACAAGTTCTACATCAGGAACCACCACTACAAAAACAACTGAGGAACCTCCAACTACAACCCCACTTACAACAATTGCAACAGAGACACCATTGACCACCAAAACATCAACCCCAGAAATCTCAATTCATGGCCCCGAAACTACAACTCCACTAACTACAACTAAAATGCCACTAACTTCAAGTACAACAGAAACACCCATAACCACAATTGTGTACACAACAGAAACAACAGCACCAAACATAGAAACGGGGCCCACATCCACCCACTCCAGTCCAGATTTTCAAGTGTCAACCTTCACAAGTACTACATCAGGAACCACCACTACAAAAACAACTGAGGAACCTACAACTACAACCCCACTTACAACAATTACAACATTGACACCACTGAGCACCAAAACATCAACGCCAGAAATCTCAATTCATGAACCTGAAACTACAACTCCACAAACTACCACTAGAATGCCACTAACTTCAAGTACAACAGAAACACCCATAACCACAATTGAGTACACAACAGAAACACCCATAACCACAATTGAGTACACAACAGAAACAACAGCACCAAACATAGAAACGGGGCCCACATCCACCCACTCCAGTCCAGATTTTCAAGTGTCAACCTTCACAAGTTCTACATCAGGAACCACCACTACAAAAACAACTGAGGAACCTACAACTTCAACCCCACTTACAATTACAACAGAGACCCCACTGAGCACCAAAACATCAACCACAGAAATCTCAATTCATGAGCCTGAAACTACAACTCCACTAACTACAACTAAAATGCCACTAACTTCAAGTACAACAGAAACACCCATAACCACAATTGTGTACACAACAGAAACAACAGCACCAAACATAGAAACGGGGCCCACATCCACCCACTCCAGTCCAGATTTTCAAGTGTCAACCTTCACAAGTACTACATCAGGAACCACCACTACAAAAACAACTGAGGAACCTACAACTACAACCCCACTTACAACAATTACAACATTGACACCACTGAGCACCAAAACATCAACGCCAGAAATCTCAATTCATGAACCTGAAACTACAACTCCACAAACTACAACTAGAATGCCACTAACTTCAAGTACAACAGAAACACCCATAACCACAATTGTGTACACAACAGAAACAACAGCACCAAACATAGAAACGGGGCCCACATCCACCCACTCCAGTCCAGATTTTCAAGTGTCAACCTTCACAAGTTCTACATCAGGAACCACCACTACAAAAACAACTGAGGAACCTCCAACAACAACCCCACTTACAACAATTACAACAGAGACACCATTGACCACCAAAACATCAACCCCAGAAATCTCAATTCATGAGCCTGAAACTACAACTCCACTAACTACAACTAAAATGCCACTAACTTCAAGTACAACAGAAACACCCATAACCACAATTGTGTACACAACAGAAACAACAGCACCAAACATAGAAACGGGGCCCACATCCACCCACTCCAGTCCAGATTTTCAAGTGTCAACCTTCACAAGTACTACATCAGGAACCACCACTACAAAAACAACTGAGGAACCTACAACTACAACCCCACTTACAACAATTACAACAGAGACACCACTAGCCACCAAAACATCAACCCCAGAAATCTCAACTGAAGAACCTATAACTACAACTTCATTAACTACAACAGACATACCTATAAGTGCATCAACACCAGAAATCACAACTGTATCTAAGTCTACAACTTCATTAATTACTACTTCAACAGAAATCACAACTAAAGAACATACATCAACTTCTACCCCAGGAACCACCAATACAAAAACAACTGAAAAACCTACAACTACAACCCCACTAATAATAACTCCATTAACTATAACAGAGACAACTGTAACCACATCAATACCAACAACCATAACTGTACCTAATACTGATTGCAAGGACCTGCTTAAAAACCACACTTGGCCAGATGGTTATGAATGGACAGAGGACTGCTTCAATAAAGCTTGCATAAATGGTGTTATTGAGTTGAGACCTGTGATATGTCAAACACCAGAAAAACCTGTGTGCCCAAGAGGAATGACACAACTGGTAAAAGATGAGCAAGGCTGTTGTGAAACCTGGCAGTGTGACTGTGAGTGCAATATCTCTTTCTACTGTTTTAGAGCACTGTAAGACACCTATAACAAAGTTATATTGTTAAAATAATATCTGGGGATATTCCAAATGCGATCTCATTTGTTTATCTACATTTTACAACATAGTGTATAATATTCCTTTACTGTTCTATTTGGAGAATCTGCTCAGGTTCCCAAGCAATATGCCACTCCAAAGGGGGAAAAGTCTGTAAATATCACAAATCTAAAAGGTGTTTCTCAACCTGTTTTTTTTTTCTTTTTGAGGACCTCTTGAGAAAAACTATATTCTTAAAATACATTTTTACATCAGAACTTAACAGCAATTACAACAACAGATGGCACTGCCTGATTTCCTCAAAGGCAATTTCTGCTGGGCAGGGATGCCTAAAGAGGTTCTTTTATTTTACATACTCTAACAATATTAGCCACTGATATTATATCCTGAAATTCTTATAATAGAATAAGGCTATAGTCTTGTAAGTCATTTTACATTAGGATTCTTTTCAGAAGGAAATTTTCTTCAGAATTCTACATTTTCCTTATATTTTTATTCACACCAAATATACCAGCTACCTAAGATATGCCCTGAGATTCTACCCCTTTTGGGATTACAAATTGTGCTAAGAGTTCTCCAATGTTTTCCCCAGGTCAATGTGATGTTTTTGGAGATCCCCACTACACTTCCTTTGCTGGACAAGACTTTGCATTCCTGGAAAACTGTACATATATTCTGGTGGAGGAAAGGACTCCACAACATTATCTCAGTATCAGCGTTGATAATTACTACTGTGAGCCATCTGCTTCCTGTGCCAAGGGCATCATTCTGAAGTACCAAAACAACACAGTCATAATTCAAGTGCTTCAAGATCTTGATGAAATGCCCATGTTAGAAGTAGGTCCATATAAATGCATGTACATGAATGTCATTAAGTTGTTCAGTTTTGTGGTGAATCTCAGGTAGTGGTGGTAATAACTTGGTCCATGTGCTTTTGAGGTGCTTACGATTTTAGTGTTTGTACATGTTAAAAAATGGTACTCTGTATTTGTGCAATGTTTGTGCAGTTGTAAGCTTGAATCTTCTCTGTTATATTTTCTAGACTACTCTGAATCAAGTAACAATAACGCCACCGTATGAAGCAGATGGACTTAGGTTTGAGAGCAGAGATGCAAAAGTCTACATTCACATTGAAGAGATCCGCTCATACATGTTTCTCAGTGTATGGAACACACTGCAGATCAATCTGGCAATGGAGCACTTCGTTAATAACACACAGGGACAGTGTGGTAAGTGATCTGCAGGTCGACTTGCTTTCTAATTCTGATATATGTTTCCCCCCCCAAAAAAAATAGTGTAATAGGCACCAGCTGCAACAGCCAAATTTCACAAATATGTTGAAAAGTGAATACATCATACTGTATCAGTTCAAAGTGTTTTTAAATATTACTAATGTAGAGTTATACTGTAAGGACATGTATTTTCAGGTACTATAGTCATAATATTGTAATGTACTGTTCATGAGAAGTTATACCATGCATTATGGTAGTTTCTCTGTATGGAAGGAGGACGAGCAATGAACGAGAGAGAGAGAGAGAGAGAGAGAGAGAGAGAGAGAGAGAGATGGAAGCACGCAGTAAAATGAGTCTGCAGTAATTGCTTGTCTGTGTCATACATAAAAGATTACACTGGTGACTAGTATTGGAATACCCTATGCTTAGAAATTGCAAGGGAAACTCTGAGCATGAATGAAAAGGATGGTTGTCCGCGAGTCCGTATGGACGGATGCACAGTGTCACAAGTTGAATTTGTGGGGTAGGGTGACACCTAACGGACAGAGTGAGAAGAACAACCTTGTGAGAAAATAAATTACAAAGGAAAATGGCCACAATAGGTTGAGTGCCAGAGTTTACAGTTTACAGAACTAAAGAGGATTTTCATACTTATTTAGAGAGATTTGAGCGATGGATCGCAGCAAATGAAATTATTGAGGGGGAAAAAAGCATATGTGTTCCTGTGTGTTTTAGGACCTGTGGAATGCAGCCTCTTAAAATGCCTAGTTTGGTCATCAAAAGTAAGCAGCTTAACATATCAGGAAGTTACTCAGATCCTGTCTGAACATTTCAAGACCAATATTTTACCAACATAACCAAAGTCCAGGGGAAATGATTTCTGATGAGCTTTTGGCATTGAAATGTCTTGCAAGTTCTTGTGAATTTGAATCAATTTTAGGTGAGGCTCTCAGGGACAGATTTGTCTGTGGACTCGCAGGAGAGGTTTATCACAGAAGGTTACTGTCAGGAAAGGACCTTACTTTTAAGAAGGCATGCAAAGTTGCTCTCACATTATAATTAGGACACAAGGACACCAAGGAGTTGGGTGCTCAGTCAACTATAAAAGACATGAGTATGCATAAGGTGCAGAATGTTGGTGGTGGCAGAGAGGAATTCAGAGGACGTGGAGGTTTTTAGTACAGTACCAAAAAAGAAGTCTGGCAGCATCCTTCCAACTAGTTCAAAAGCACCTGTTACCATTGTGGTGGGAGCAGCCACCATGCCACAGAATGCCGTTATCGCAGTGAGACATGCCACAACTGTAGAAAAATTGGACATTTAAAACATGCATGGAAGAGTCACAAAACACAGCATTCAGAAAAAGCCCAATATGTGTCAGATAACATATCTGAGACACAGTGTGCAGAAACTGAGGAACTGTTTGAGTTATTTACTGCCTACACTGCATAAGACAAGGCAGATGACATTTATATTGATCTTCAGATAGGTGGTAGAACAGTTAGCATACAATTAAAGACAGGAGCTTCCTTGTCTTTGATCCCAGAATACATCTATAAAAACAAGGACTGTAAGTTGCATCCAACCTCTTCATTTGGTTTCATACACTGGGGACAAAATTGCTGTGTTGGGCGAGCTCAAGGTTTCTGTCACATATGAGAAAACAATGCTCATTCCCATTGATTGTGGTCAAGGGAAATAAATCTCCATTGCTGGAGTGTAATTGGCTCCAGAAAATATCCTTAAACTGGAAGGAGATCTTCAATTTGAGTTACCTTCGGGGGAGGAATTCCCCATTGCATTTGCATCAAGGGCCTTAAACTATGCGCAGATTGAAAAGGAAACTGTGTTTCAAGTTTCACACGTAGAGGAATTGCCCATCTGTGCAACGGACATTGCCCATTGCCACAAAAACCAGGAAGAATCCTCTACTAGCAAAGGTGTTAGAGCTTACATTGTTTGGATGGCCCAGTTATGTCACATATGAACACTTAAAATCATACACGTCGACTATGCAGAAATAGACAACACTTCTTGGTGATTGTGGATGTCCACTCAAAATGGGTGGAAATTTTCTGCACTCAGCTGACCAATGCTGAGAATACTGTTAAGCTCTTGTGTCATCTCTGGGCTTCAAAAGTGCTGGTGTCAGACAACGGTCCTCCATAAGCTTTCAAAGAAAAATAATTAATAAGTCAATCAGTTACATCTCAAATGTTGGTTTAATTATATGGCTTATGTATATGGGATCATTCTAGGTTCCTCTTATTCTCATTTACAGGTGTTTGTGGAGGTGCCTCATGTATACGCAGGGATGGTTCAGTTGAGAGTGATGACTGCTGTGATAAGACTGCATATGAATGGACAGAGGATGATCCACTGAAACCATACTGTCAACAAGCCCCCCGGCATGTCCCTTGTTTCCCTGACAACCCACCAACAAATATTTTTCCAACGACAGTACCACACTGCACGGCTCCTCTCTGTGAGCTCCTTACACATGAGTAAGCTTTTCATCTCGTTCTTTAGCTTCAAAGTCAAGGAAAAGAGTTGCTGGATTTTCATAGTGTTGTACATTACAGATCATCTATCAAACTAGCAACTAAATGTGTTGACATACTGTATATAGTATATTCATATGCATTAAGGTATTGATTTTCTAAAAGTTTGCATGTGCAAAAACACATGGAAACTTCAAAACATTCATAAAAATTACTAAGTTGATTAACTAACCGGTTCTAAGGAAATTAATGCTCTTTATTTACGCTCCTTAGCAGGTTTACTAGGTATACCAATATAATAATTAATGAACAATGAACTCAGCATACAGTATATTGTTGGGAATGCATTTGTATTTACTGTACAGTGGTGCTTGAAAGTTTGTGAACCTTTTAGAAAGTAAATGATCAAGTATAATATTTTTGTCTCACTTGTTTAATTTGTTTCTCTTTGTCTACTTTTAGGACTTGTGTGGAATTCTGATTATGTTTTACATGATATTTATCAGAAATATAGGAAAGGGTTTTGATCTAGCTTTCAAGCACCAGTATACATTTAGAGCATTTGGTAGATACCTGTATCCAGAGCAATTTACAGAATTTCTTTGCAATCTCCATCAAAAACAACATGCTAGCATTTTCCTCTGTTCATGTTCAGTTGTGTTTTACAGTGGCTGGCTTCATGTGTTTCAGAGGAAACACCTAAAAATAAAGTACTCTTAAAACTAAAACCCTATCTTAACAAGCAGAGAAACAGTCCAAGATAGAAAACTTTATATCACACATTTTGTACACTTATTTATAAATATATCCTAGCCATGGGAAGGAATTTTGCGTACCTGTTTCTGTTTTCATATTGTTTGAGATTAAGTGAAACGACATAATTAGAGGTATTTTTTTTAATTAAATTAAATTAAATATAATTATATTGCTCTAAAATTAAAACAGAACAGAACAGTATAGACAGATGAATTTTAGTCAGGGACTGCCTGCAAAAAGGGTGGTAGAGCTACATTCTCACTTTATTGCATTTCTATTTCCTGGTTGTTTGTAGCATATATGTAAGTGTAATTAATATAGGTATGCTCTTTGAATCTCAGAGTGTTCAGAGAATGCAGTGGGGACATTGATGTGGAGAGACTGGTGAGTAACTGCAAGTTTGACTACTGTGTGGCCCACAACAGTGCTACTGTGTGCTCCCCACTAGAGTATCTCGCTAACCACTGCATGAAGATGGGCTTCTGTGTGGCCTGGAGAAACCTCATCAATGGAATTTGTGGTAAGGCTGTTTTACCTGCATGCATAGAACACTTGCAGAGATTCCAGATGTCTTATTGGCTGGTGGTGATAGAGCTGATTCAGAATACTGATCCAGACTGTCTGTCTGTCATTTAGAAATTGTTCTTTAAGCATTAAAGGGATACCTTATGTCCAATGACCTCTGACCCCACCATCCTCCTTCTTGCAAACTTCCAAATGTAATTTGTCACATGTTCCAAGTTTTTTTTTTTTTAAAGTTAATTTATACTGGTGTAAACTGTTGTCCTACAACCAAAAAGCATTTAAAAAGCGTTTAAGTATTCAGATCTTAGATGTTTACTATGATATCCTTTTATTATCTATTGAAACCCACAATAATATTTTAAATATCAGTAAGCATAATTTATATATAATCATCATTTATTGGGTACTAACCCCAACCCCTAAATTTCAACTTAATTATAAATTATATTGAAATAATTATATTGAATTATATTATATGAAAATTATATTGAAATAATGTTTGCATTTTATTCCATTGATGTTTTTAAAACTATCTTTTTGATTAAATGTGTGTGTGTATATATATATATATATAAATGAACTTTAACATGATTTAAATTATGTTAAATATGATTGCCAGAAATAAATATGTATATAGTAATGCATCCATATACTTTAGGGTTTGAAACAGATACAGTTATTTTTGCAAAAAGGTTTGTCTGCTGTTACAGGATGAAATGCTTCAAGTCCATTCTTTTATATGTTTTAAAACAATATTTCCTTTCTTAGACATTACTTGTCCTGAAGGAATGATTTTTGATGAGTGCCGGAGCACCCCAACTGATTTCTGCCGTGGCGGGTTAGTTTTTTGTCTACTTTGTTTAACAATGTTTAAATGTGCTGTAGCTAGCTTTTGGTGAGTCTTATCTTATGTGTGTTCTTCACATAGTGAGCGTGTTTCGGGGACAGAGACGTCTGGTTGCTTCTGCCCAGACAATCAGCTATTTGCTGAGACACACAAGAAAATCTGTGTATCTGAATGCACCAGTGAGTGGTTACCATTCTTTAATGTCATGTATAAAGATCATCAGGATTTTCTTGTGCCATCTGTGTCAGCATATTTCATATACATAAATTGAAATAGTATGTGTTGAAAATCATCTTTAAGCTATACAATTTAAGCATATCAGGTGATCCGACAATTTTCTTGTGGATATAATACACTTGAATTAAAGCTGACATTCTGCACTCATGTCTTTATTTGTCACTGAACGATTTTTGTAGTATCAAAATGTGGATTATCTAGTTCATATTGTTCTTATCTAGCTCATATTTGTTGTCATCTCATTAGTGTTCTTAAAGTGTTCTTTTTCCTGTGTGAGATAAATGTGTATAAATGCCTGATTTGCTTTTTTTTTAGACTGTAAAGGTCCACTGGGAGAACCCATGCCGGTGAGATATTAACTATTACCTATGATTAATAAAGGCTTACCAGTTACCCACAAATCAATGATTGGGCAGGAGAAAATTCCCTCGGCATTATTAGCATGTATTTGTTAACCAAAACCACAACTAAAATCTTGACCTTTTCACACACCTTCTTAATGAAAATCTGCAAATCCGAAAATGGCTCTAAAACAGATATATAGATAGATTGTTAGAGTGGAGCCTTTCCATTAATTTCAAACTGATCAGATTGTTTAAAAAAAATTTAATAAAAAAGTTTATTTCCCACCAAGTCTCTGATTGCATGTCTCTGATTGTCTAAGGTTGGGGCAGTATGGGAGTCAAATTCACTAATCATTATTGGAATGTATCCTAAACTGCACACACTTTCTTAATACAGATCACAAAGGCAAATAAGGCTCCAGAATAAACCTATCGGATTGTGAGAAAAAAATTACGTTTATTTTCTATAAAGGCTCTGATTGCACTCTAAATCTCTGTCTAAGGTTGGGGCAGTATGGGAGTCAAATTGCCACATGTGCACATGCAATAATCAGACTCGGACAGAAGAATGCTGGCCAAAACCTTCTGCTCCAACTCCCATATGTGGTCCTGGTTCTGCTCTCATCTCTGACTGCTGCAACAACCAGATATGCGGTAATTTAACACTTCAGTAACTGCACTTCAACCTTTCAGTACATGTGCTGAATTACTGAAAAGCAGTGTCAACCCTTAAGTTCTGTTAATTAAAATAAATAAATTCAATGTTCATTTCAAATAAAACTAATAGTGTGATCAAGGATTATTTTGGGGTTCTACATACATAAAGAATCAGTATATAGCTAAATACTGAGGTGAATATTAGATATATTGGGTATTTTAAGATAATATTAATATTTATATAAAGTTTTATCAGATTATTTTACAATTTAAAGTGATGATCTGTTACCTTGATCATTTCTCAAAAGCACTGCCAGATTGTTGTAATGAACATTGCTTAACCCTTTCATTCACAGTTGAGAAGACTTGCGAATATGGTGGAACAATATATAAGGTCAGTTCATGCTATTTTAGTCTCTGTGTACAGAACGTGTAGAAGGTACTGCAGGTTAATTGGAATATTTATATTGACCAAGATAAAGTGGTTACTGAAGGTCGATGAATGATTTTCCCACATTGTTGACACACATGAAAGAAGTAGAACTCTACTTCTATAACCCCTACCTTCTAAATCTCAGTTTAACACCTGGGTATATGTAATGCAGAATAATTATCAGTATTGTATTCAATAACATTCATATAATCTCAAAGAGCACTCAAAATTTCTAGTACTAATCACATTAGGAATTTAAATAATCCTGTGTTATCCTGGGTTTAATGTATAGCAGAGCTCTTCAAGCTTATCTGCCAATAGCTGGTGTAGCTGCACGTTGTTTAGATAGATCGGTACTTACTTACTTTATTGATCCCAAGGGAAACAGTCACAGTAGTATACCATAAATACAGAAAGATAGCTCACCATAAAGCAATAACCATTAATACAGAAAGATAGCTCTCTACAAAAAAAAAATGTCACCAAACTTTTAAACAATACTCTTAGATATTGTGCAAGTGTGAATGAAAGTGGGGGAGGTGTCAGTTAAAATGTAACATGAAGTAGTTATTATTATTATTAGTCCAGCCAATAAGAAGATACACCTAATAGTAGTAGCAGAAACAGAAATGTCTCATGCTTTTCTGGAGTGAAGGCCTATAGCATACCATCTTTTTGTGAATAAGAGAATAAGACCTATCCTATATAACACTGAACAGATGTGTAAAATGGAGTGTATAATGCTGATGTTTTTCGAATGTACAACTCAGGTGGGTGAAACATGGAGGGACCCGCAGAGCCCCTGTGAAACATTTCATTGTACAACAGAAGGCACTGAAATAGAGAATAGTGCGTGTCCACAGCAGATCTGTCCTGAGGTGAGTCTGCCCTAATTATAACTCACTTGCAATCTTAGCATATAGCATCACTGATATGGATTTTAAGATCTCTCTGACTTATTCTGAATTGTGCTTATCTAGGAACTCCGGGTTTGGGATGAACATCATTGCTGCTATTCATGTATGTGGATTATCTTCATCTCATACTTACTCTTAACAAATACAGTGGAATAGTTAGGGAAGATTCTGAAGAATTTATAGTGGATAAATAAATGCAGAGAATATTTTATGGAAAACAAAAGGTGCTTGCCCAAACCTTTTTGATGTAAGATATGTGTCAGGAGGTAGTGCGGCTTGGTTTAACCTGGCTACCTGCGTGTGTAACTCGGCGAGGCGTTGATCATGTTCACTGATCATCCGGCCGTGTCCCTCGATGGCTTGGGACAATTGGGAATCTCCCGCTGTGTCCATCAGTAGGCGAAGTATTCTGTCACCAGGTTTAGAAACGGCACAATCGCGGGAGCGGATGACAGTAAAGCAACGCGGGCCTGTGAATCTATAGGCAGCGTGAAACGTAAAACAGGCAAGGGTCAGGCGATTGAACTAACAGGATAAATTGGACGAGACAGAGACGTAGTCGAAAAACCGTAAGCAAGGGTTGAAATAAACTAGGACGTAAATACAAGTAGAACGGCTTGGTATCGCAGAGAAACATGGTCGCTAAGCGTATACTTCGCAATGACTTTGAGGCTAGTGATTCTCTAAATACTAGTGGATGTGTGTGTGTGAGCTTGTGTGATTGGCAACAGGTGTCTCAGATCAGAACTCCAGGGACATTGAGCGCATGCGTACGTGCGAGGTGTGTGTTGCATTCTGGGATCTGGAGTTCTGATATGACGTTGCTGTGACAGAACCCCCCTCCGAGGGGCTCACCCCGGGAGCCGACCTCCCTCTTGGCCTTCCCCGGGGTCGTGGGCCTGGGAGTTCAGGATGCGTGGTGTGAAAGTCTTTGGTTAGTTCGGGATCTAGAATATCCTGTCTGGGGACCCAGCATTGTTCTTCTGGCCCGTACCCCTCCCACTCGACCAGATACTCCAACCTGCCCTGTCAACGTTGGGACTTGAGAATTCTTTTGATGAGGTACGCCAGTTGCCCCTCAATCTCGAGCTGCGCAGGTGAATGTTCAGAGGGGACCTCCGTGGCTAGCGGGCTACCCACCACCGGTTTGAGTCTAGACACGTGGAAGGAGGTGGAGATGCGGCTATGTCTTGGCAATTTCAGGTGGTACTTCATTAATTTGTTTGAGAATCTGGAACGGACCCGTGTACCTTAGGGTTAGTTTTTTGTAGCCGTGGGGTTGTTTTAAGTTCCTGGTAGCTAGCCACACTCTATTGCCCGGCTGGTAGTTTGGGTGGTCATGGCGACGGCGATCGGCTTTGTTCTTGTATGTTTCGGAGGCGTTGGTGGGTAGCTGCCCAGACCTGCTCACTCCGTTTTAACCACTGGTCGACGGCTGGGGCTGCAGTTTGAGTGGTGTTCCAGGGGAACAATGGTGGTTGGTATTCGAGCACGCACTGGAAGGGTGTGAGTTTGGTAGCCGAGTGCCGCAGCGAATTCTCTGCATACTCGGCCCATGGTAAGAACTGGTTCCAATCCTCCGGATTATGGGCACAAAAAGGTACGGAGAAAGCGCCCCAGTTCTTGGTTAACTCTTTCTACTTGTCCGTTGGCTTGAAGATGGTATCCGGACGTGAGATTATCAGTAACTCCTAATTTAGTCATGAAGCCTGACCATACCGTTACGTGAACTGTGGACCTCGGTCGCAAACAACTTCCTCTGGTATGCCGAAGTATCGGAAGACATGCTGGAACAGTAGTTCGGTGGTTGTGAAAGCGGTGGGAAGAGCGGGCAACGGGATGAATCGGAGAGATTTGGAGAACCGGTCCACAGCAAGCAGAATCGTGGTGTTTCCTTGGGATTTGGGCATATCAGTAACAAAGTCGATGGAAATGTGAGACCAGGGACGTTCGGGTGTGGGTAAAGGCTTCAGTTTTCCTGCGGGAAGAGTTCTCGGTACCTTACTCTGAGCGCACGACGAACAGGAAGCCACTACTGCTCGAATATCCTTTTCCATATGAGGCCACCAGTATTTCTCTTGGAGGAGATGGAATGTTTTCCGTGAGGGTCCCTGCCCTGTACCAAGTCTTTTAGCCCGGGTGATAAGTTCCGACCTGTATTCCTCTGGTACAAATAGCTTGCCGGAAGGACAGTTGACTGGTACTCTTGATGACGGAACTTCCTCTAATTTCTGATTCAAATCCCACTCTAACGTCCTGATAATGCAGACTGGCTTGATGATATATTCATCCTGATCACGGGTACATTCAGAGTGGTCACGACGTGAGAGGGTGTCTGCCTTTACGTTCTTGGATCCGGGGCGGTAGGACAGAGTGAAGTCGAATCTGGTAAAGAACAGAGACCAACGTGCTTGGCATGAATTTAGTCTCTTGGCAGTGCGTATATATTCTAAGTTCTTGTGATCGGTGAAAATAACGAAGGGGTGTGCCACTCCTTCTAACCAATGCCTCCACTCTTCCAACGCTAGCTTTATGGCTAGGAGTTCTCGATCTCCTACGACATAATTTCTCTCAGAGGGATTAAGCTTCCGGGAGAAGAATGCTACCGGATGGAGCTTGGGTCTTTCTCCAAACCTTTGGGTGAGGACTACTCCCACTCCGGTTTCAGATGCATCTACCTCCAAAATGAATGGACGGGTAGGATCCGGATGTTTGAGGATGGGGGCAGTGGTGAAGGCTTTCTTAAGTTGTTCGAAGGCGGATTGAGCATTGGAGTTCCAGGATAGGCGCTTGGGTTTTCCCCTAAGTATGGCTGTGAGGAGGCTAGCAATGGCGCTAAAGTTCCGGATGAATCTTCTGTAAAAGTTGGCGAACCACAAGAAATGTTGTAGCTCCTTAACGGTAGTGGGCACGGGCCACTCCACTATGGCCTTTACCTTTTCCTGGTCCATGGAAACTCCCTCGGGGCTAATTACGTATCCCAAAAACGAGATGGAGGTTTTATGGAACTCACACCTTTCTGCTTTGACATATGGCTGGTTCTGTAGTAACCATTGTAGAACCTTACGAACATGGATGATGTGGTTCTCCAAGGAGTTGGAGTTGATGAGAATGTCATCTATGTAGGCAACGACGTATTGACCCAACATATATCGCGCAGTACGCCATTTATTAAGCATTGGAATACTGAGGGAGCGTTCGAAAGCCCATACGGCATAACCAAATATTCATAATGGCCGGAGACCATGCTGAAACCCGTCTTCCATTCGTCTCCCTCCTAAATCCGATTGTAAGGACTGCGTAAATCCAACGTGGTGAAGATAGTTGCTGTGCGTAACTGCTCCAGGGCGGACGGTACGAGAGGTAAGGGTACTTCACACAGCACCGGTTTAACCCTTGGTAATCAATGCATGGGCATAACCCGCCCCCTTTTTTCTCCACAAAGAAAAACCCTGCAGACACTGGGGAGGTAGATGGCCAGACATAGCCTTGGTGCAGTGCTTCCTGGATATACTCCTCCATAGCCCGTTGTTCAGGGAGCGATAAAGGAAAAACCCTCCCCCGCGGAGGTGTTGCACTGGGCAGTAAGTCAATGGCACAATCGTAGCTGCGATGTGGGGGCAGGCCACTAGCCTTCTTCTTGCTGAAGACTCTTCTAAGATCATGATAAACTGTGGGGATCGAAAGGTAGTCTGTGCTGTCCGGGCTCTCAGTGGAAGTTGACGCGAGCTGAATCGTGGGGATTGGGAGACAGTGCTGAAGACAATGAGGAGACCAGTGAGTGATCTCCTTCGTGTCCCAGGTGATACGTGGGTTGTACTGTGTCAGCCATGGGAACCCCAGGACCACTGGATGTCGGGTCGTCCTGATGACATAGAAGGAGATCTGCTCGCGATGTAGAGCACTGGCGTGAAGGTAAACAGGGTCTGTGATCTGAGTAATAATGCCATCCCCTATGGGGCTCCGTTAATGGCCTGGATACGACGGGGACTAGTGAGACTGCGGACCAGGATATTGTATTGACGCACTGTTTCCTGGTCAATGAAGTTCCCAAACCGGAGTCAATTAGTGCGTCTAAAATACAAGAAACCTTAGAGTATTCCAAGACAGCAGGTATGATCAATGCACATCGAGTTATGTACTGGGCAGGAGAGTCAGTACTCACCTTAGGAGGCGTAGAGCTTAGAATGGGATTTTCCCGTCTGGGTTTACGCGGTCAGCGAGGGCACTGTGGTATGAGGTGGTCCCTCTTGCCGCATTAGAAACAGCGGTGCTACCGGTGCTGTCGCTGACATTCCTGTGGATTTACACGTGCTTGCCCCAACTGCATGGGCTCCTCAGGGCTCTCCGTTGTGGATCTCTCTGCCTCGGTTCGTATTGGTCTGCGTTTCTGTAAAAGGCGGTCCAGACAGATGGCCATGGTGATAAGTCCATCAAGAGACTCATCGTCCCGACAGGCGAGCTCCTTGGTGATGTCGTCGTTTAGTCCACGCCAAAACATTATCTTAAACGCAGGCTCATTCCATCCACTCTGTGCCACCACCGTATGGAATTCCAGAGCATAATTTCCCACGCTGCGTGATCCCTGGACCATGGATAGTAACTCCTCCCCAGTCTCTCTGTTATCTGGGGAATAATCGAACACGGTACGAAAATGTGCAATCAGTTGGTCATACGTGGTGACATCCGGCCGTGTCCCTCGATTCCTCGGGACAATTGGGAATCTCCCGCTGTGTCCATCAGTAGGCGAAGTATTCTGTCACCAGGTTTAGAAACGGCACAATCGTGGGAGCGGGTGACAGTAAAGCAACGCGGGGCTGTAAATCTATAGGCAGCGTGAAACGTAAGACAGGCAAGGCTCAGGCGATTGAACTAACAGGATAAACTGGGCGAGACAGAGACGTAGTCGAAAAAACGTAAGCAAGGGTCGAGATAAACTATATATAAATACAAGTAGAACGGCTTGGTATCGCAGAGAAACAAGGTCGCTAAGCATATACTTCACAATTACTCCGATGCGAGTGATTCTCTAAATACTAGTGGAGGATGTGTGTGTGTGAGCGTGTGTGATTGGCAACAGGTGTCTCAGATCAAAACTCCGGGGACATTGAGCGCATGTGTGCGTGCAAGGTGCGTGTTGCATTCTGGGATCTGGAGTTCTGATCTGACTAGTGGTTTCTAGTACTCTTATGGGTGCAACATATAGGTAGACATTTAACCATTACTATCATTCAGTCATCTTTTTTTTTTAACCAAAATCAACACACCCATTATTTGTGCTGACAAATGTCACACACACACACACACACACACACACACACACACGCACACATTTACATCAGTTACTATTTTATGTTGTACTCACTTGTGTAAACTTTCTAGGTAACACAACGTGTGCAGTCAGACTGTCAAAAATGACTGTTGAGAACTGCACTGAGGTGATGCTGCCCACCTGTGAAGGCAACTGTGCTTCAGGCTCCATGTAAGACTCGCTATTTTGCACCCATAAATTATTAAGCTTTTTTTGGTCATGGTTAACCTTAAAAGCAAGTGATACTCCGATGGCAATAAAGCTTTCTAAACAGTAATCCTTATTAACCCACATTTCCCATTGTTTTGGTTCCAATCCAGTTAAAGCATGGCTGCAGTTCATTATTGATTATAATAATATTGATTTTGTGTATATGCATCTGTCCTGTTTGAAAGCAAGCAATTATGAGATTGCAAAAAATCTAAAACCTTCTACGTTTTAATGTGTGTGTCCGGTATTCCATTAATCAATTAAGCCTAATATCAAAAGAATACACATAGACCTACGTGAACAAAAATTTAACACTGCTTTCGATTTTTAAAAAAAATATGAACCATGTGAATTCAATATGAACAACTTAAATTTTTACATTTCCACACTGTTTTGGTGAAATATGTTTATGCAGAAATGCCCTGCCCCCTGTTTTGTTGCCAAAATGCAATTTATTTATTTTTTCTTTTTTAACCTTTTTTTCCCATATGATTGCCAGAATTCAGACACAGTGATATCTGATGGGTTTTCCCGTTACCACATGTACATATCAAATGAGCTGTATGTTCATGGTTAAGTAATGCGTGTGTGCTGTTGTTTTGTAGCTGGGTGATTTCTGGAAAAGATCTGCAGTTAGAGCCTAATCGGTTCTGCTGTCGCGAGAGTAACTATGAGATGAGACAGACCTCTCTAGTCTGCAGTGGAGCTACAGTTGCACAATACACCTACAAACACATCACCAGCTGTGAGTGCCAGCGTGAAGTCTGAAGGTTTTTGCAATGTCACTGTATTGCTCAGAGAATTGAGGCTGAGGTTTTACATCTACAATCCATACATATAACTTGATTTGCATGATTTGTTTTCTTTAGACATGATCAGTGATTGAGCTGGGACTTTTAATTAAATTATAAGTCTTTTTTGTGCATGTAATAACTATAATTTCTGCTTTCAGTGCCAAAATCCAATATGAATTCTCTGACATTTGTTTTCTTTAAATTTTAATCATGTGATTAAAATAAAAAATCTAACAATCTCAGGTTTAAAAGTTAATCTAATATAGTTAAATTGATATGGCTGCTTTAATTCTTTTATGCTATATCAGAGTTCTAGAATATATCCTTTTTGATTTTAAAGCACTTTATAAGAATGGTTGTAAATGATTGTATAATGCCTCTCCATGATCGATTTATATGTAATCAATAAATAAAGATATGCAAAGTAGTGTTTAACATGTATTTATTTCATTTTCTGCTTTTTTTGGTAACAAACTTAAAACACCATTGCTGTTCTGAGAAAAAAGACCACCTTGAAGTTGTAATCGACAGCACGTATAGTATGTTTCACAATGTCTCTTAGACATGGAGTGATTACACTGGTTGGGATTGGCAGAGGGAGAACTTTGTACTGGCTAGATCAAATATGCTATTATAAAAGAATATTGAAAAACAGCAATTAACTCCCAGAGACCCCTGCTCAGGACAATCTGTTTGCTGGAGACAGGATAATCTTCCAGAAGAGACTCAACCATTCACCAAGATAACGTAATCAGAAATCATCACCCATTAATAGTTTGTTTGTGTGCATGTGTGTGTTTGGGGGTGGGGGGTGTTTGATTGGGGTACAAAGTCCCATTTAGAGAGCCACCACTGTCTTTATACACGTGTCCTTTACTCTTTCCATTCTGAAGAACCTGATCTTGTGCGCAGGTAATTGACCATTTTCTTTTTCTCTTTTCCCTTATTTAAATCGTTGTAATTTAGAAAAAAATGGTTTAAACAATTAGTGTAAATGTAATTGCTCAAAGTGTAAAGTACAACATCTTATATGCATAATTGTAATGTGCAATTGTTATATTTCAGTTTGATTAATTTATAACTATATGGATTTATGCACATGCGTTTATCTTGTTTGAAAACAAGCAAATGAGAGATTACAAACAATCTAAAATCACTGACTTTTACTGCATGTGTCCTGTAGGCCTTTATTCAATTAGGCTCTTATAATAAGGCTCTTATCAAAAGAATACCCATTAAGACCTACATTCAAAAATCGTACACTGCTTTCTATAAAAAAATAACAACTATGAATAATAGTCAAAATAATCAGTAAACAATATAATTATATTCTTTTGTCATTATTTATCATATTCTTTCAGTTTTTACTTTACTCTCACTTTTGCTGTTTCAAGTAGTCATTTAAAAACCATTTTGTTTGACTCTATGATTATTTTAAATGTTACTGAAAACAAATAAACAGATTTTCACATATACTTGAACATATTATTAGCCTAACATTATTATTATTCTGTCCCCCTATTAAATCCCCTATTATATATTATGGACACAAGTCTGAAACATTAATCAAACTTATGTTAAAGCAGAGGAATAGTGGTGTATACACTCTTCATATAAAACCAAATGTAATGCAGTTTGTCCTATGATATTCAAACTCACAGAATGCAAACCTCAAAAAGATCTTTTCTCTAGTTCCAGACATAATGCTCATTGTCCTAATCATCAAATCAATATCATTGAGGTATTTACAAACGGAAAGGGATCGTGGAAATCATCCGCAAATTCTTTGATTTCTGTAAACACCCATCCTCTTCTAGGAAATGGGTGGTGTTTCCTGAAAATCTCCTGAACAGGAGTCATCGGGGGTCCTTCCTTTCGGCTTGTGTTTTTTGGGAGTTCAAATAATGTTCAAAGGTTCAAAGTGCACAATAATGGTCGCTAGAAGTGTTGGTTTACTTTATTAACCTCATTTCTCTTGCTCACATACAGGCTACCATGAGTGTGGAGAAGAAAGCACCAAGGCAGCTATGCTGCTCCAAACTGAAGGTCAGTGATTCTCTCCCTTAAAAATAACCCTTAAAATTCACTTTACATTTTATGGTATATGTGTGATTATGTGTAATTATGTGCTAATCAGACATTGTGAAGTTGTGTAACATAGAATACTGTTGAGAGATTTTTGTTACATTTCTAAATGTGTGCATTCCCACATACTCACTGTGACTATGTGTATCAATCAGTAAAGTATGCAACATTCATCCAGGTGCTGCTGTTAAGCATGCAATAAACAAAATATGCTCTATGATTCTAAAGTGGTCTTCACCTCTTAATAAAAATAAGTATTGAGACACTTTTTGTTATTTGATATACTAAAGTGCACATATCCAGTGAATATTCACACACATAATATCGTTTGACTTAAAAATATAAACAGAAAAGTATGTATTCGTAAATGTAAAGGGATTCAGATAAAAAAGTTCTCAGGCAAATCGCACCTAGTGCAACACCCACACCGTATACCACCACCTTTAATATGTCTTCTGTCCATTCATCCTCAGTAACCACTTCATCCTAAATTAACCTGTATTTTTAAATATTTATTATATACAGTGCCTTGCAAAAATATTCGGCCCCCTTGAACTTTTCAACCTTTTGCCACATTTCAGGCTTCAAACATAAAGATATAAATTTTTTTATTTTTTATGAAGAATCACCAACAAGTGGGACACAATTGTGAAGTGGAACGAAATCAATTGGATTTTTTAAACTTTTTTAACTAATAAAAAAATGAAAAGTGGTGCGTGCAAAATTATTCTGCCCCCTTGCGTTAATACTTTGTAAAGCCACCTTTTGCTGCGATTACAGCTGCAAGTCGCTTGGGGTATGTCTCTATCAGTTTTGCACATCGAGAGACTGAAATTCTTGCCCATTCTTCCTTGCAAAACAGCTCGAGCTCAGTGAGGTTGGATGGAGAGCGTTTGTGCACAGCAGTTTTCAGCTCTTTCCACAGATTCTCGATTGGATTCAGGTCTGGATTTTGACTTGGCCATTCTAACACCTGGATACGTTTATTTGTGAACCATTCCTTTGTAGATTTTGCTGTATGTTTGGGATCATTGTCTTGTTGGAAGATAAATCTCCGTCCCAGTTTCAGGTCTTTTGCAGACTCCAACAGGTTTTCATCCAGAATGGTCCTGTATTTGGCTGCATCCATCTTCCCCTCAATTTTAACCATCTTCCCTGTCCCTGCTGAAGAAAAGCAGGTCCAAACCATGATGCTGCCACCACCATGTTTGACAGTGGGAATGGTGTGTTGAGGGTGATGAGCTGTGTTGCTTTTACGCCAAACATATCGTTTTGCATTGTGGGCAAAAAGTTAGATTTTGGTTTCATCTGACCAGAGCACCTTCTTCCACATGTCTCCCAGGTGGCTTGTGGCAAACTTTAGATGAGACTTTTTATGGATATCTTTGAGAAATGGCTTTCTTCTTGCCACTCTTCCATAAAGGCCAGATTTGTGCAGTGTACGACTGATTGTTGTCCTATAGACAGACTCTCCCACCTCAGCTGTAGTTCTCTGCAGTTCATCCAGAGTGATCATGGGCCTCTTGGCTGCATCTCTGATCAGTCTTCTCCTTGTCTGAGCTGAAAGTTTAGAGGGACGGCCAGGTCTTGGTAGATTTGCAGTGGTCTGATACTCCTTCCATTTCAAAATGATCGCTTGCACAGTGCTCCTTGAGATGTTTAAACTTCTCCACAACAGTATTACGGACCTGCCTGGTGTGTTCCTTGGTCTTCATGATGCTCTCTGCGCTTTCAACAGAACCCTGAGACTATCACAGAGCAGGTGCATTCATACAGAGACTTGATTACACACAGGTGGATTCTATTTATCACCATCAGTCATTTAGGACAACATTGGATCATTCAGAGATCCTCGCTGAACTTCTGGAGTGAGTTTGCTGCACTGAAAGTAAAGGGGCCGAATAATTTTGCACGCACCACTTTTCAGTTTTTTATTTGCTAAAAAAGTTTAAAATATACAATTGATTTCATTCCACTTCACAATTGTGTCCCACTTGTTGGTGATTCTTCACAACAAATTAATACTTTATATCTTTATGTTTGAAGCCTGAAATGTGGCAAAAGTTTGAAAAGTTCAAGGGGGCCGAATACTTTCGCTAGGCACTGTATACAGTGGTAATAATATGCCCACACACCCCTGTTAAAATGGCAGGTGTTTGTGATGTAAAAAATAAAAAATAAATAAATTGTCACGATTCCCCCGCACCACAGCGCTCAACGCACGCTGCTGCGCATGCGCGGAACTCTTCCAGGTTGACGTCAGGTTTTCGTCTCGTCAAGGGTCATAGGGCATTGGGTCACGTGTGTTTGGAATCGCCCGGAGCTGCTAGCAATTGCTGGCTAATGACTGAGACATCTATATATACCGTGAGCCGTGCTTCGCACGGCACGGTTCAATATCACAACTTTTATATAGCGACCTATAGAGAGACATATTTATGTACTGTTTTGCCATGTTTAACGCTTATAGAGCGTCCTAGTTTTCATGCCATGTTCTAGCCTTAGTCATAGCCATAGCCATAGCCATAGCCAAGTTAGCATTGGTGTTAGCCATAGCCAAGTGAGCATAGCTTAGTTCAGGAGTTTCATTTCAAGTGTTTTGCTTCGCACTCAGCACTGTAAATAAAGGTCACCGTTTCACTGCGATTGCAATCTGCCTACTTCCTTCCCGTCACGCCTCGTGACAGATTGAACTGCCGGAACCATGGATGCAGCACGAAAATGGAGAGGACGCCAAACCCGGGAATCCATGCCCAGTATCCCCGCCTTGGATTCTATGTGGTTTAAGCAAAAGTCGTATGAAATAATGCCAGATCAGTATGATGGATTTCACGGGCCTCCGGATTATTTTGTGGTGGATAGTCAATGGTATGTCTCCAGCCTGTGTGACCCGAAGCCAACCGAGAGCCAGTTCATTCGGTTCATGATGTCGCGATTTTTTGGCTCGGCTCGCACGTGGGCAAAACGAAAAGCGGCCACGAGACCCTGGGTACTGGAAGACAGCAGGCAGTTCTCGGTCTTGTTTCTCAAGGAGTTCGAAGACCCAGGGCAGAACTACGACCTGGATAAAGTGCTGGAAGGTCATGGTAAGCTCCCATTCCATGTGTACTATGAGCAGGTGAGAAGGACAGTCACCACTCAAGTCCCTGCCACATCCCAGACCCATGTCCCTGCCACGTTTCAAGTCCAAGCCAAGTCTAACCCACGTCCCAAGTTCAAGTCTCTGGTCCAAGTTCCCACCCAAGCCATTCCTCAAGCTCCAGGCACAGTCAATCAGAGTAGCTACGTCACAGCTACTGAAGAGGGCTCATCTGTGGAGTCGCAACTACAAGCAACACAGGTGTTGCTGCAAGAGGAGACACTACATAAACGGGTTCCGAGCATACGGCTTTGTCAACTAGAGGACGAACGAAATCAACTAAGGGAGCTTCTGGAGGAGGAAAAGGTGAGAAGGAAGAGTGCAGAGAACCAGCTTCACCCCATTCAGACACAAATGTCAGAGTTGGAAAAGAAATTGGAACAGGTTCATGAAATGGGGGCAGAGCTGGAGGATGAGAGGAAACAAAAAGCTCTGGCTGTAGCAGCAAAGAAGAAGCTGGAGCTTGACCTGTCCGAGCGGGAAGCTCAACTCATCCAAGCCATTAAAGCTCGCGATGCTGCACGGAGCAGCGCTGAAGAGAGTGAACGCCAAGTCAAGAGTCTGGAGCCTGAAAATGTGCAGTTATTTGAGGATGTGTCTGCAGCTGATCGCAATCAGAGACAAGTTCTACAGGAGAGAAATGAGCTGCATGATGAAATGACCAGCTGTAACTCCAAGATATCTGCATTGAATGATGAGAAGCGTAGATTGGAGGCTTGTATTTCACAGCTGGAGGAGGATCTTGAGGAGAAACAGGGCAACATTGAACTCGTTAATGTCCCTCGCTCAAGCCATGTCTCAAGTTCAAGCTCAAGGCATGTCTCAAGTTCAAGCCCAAGCCATGTTTCTCGTCCAAGCCATGTTTCTCGTCAAAGTCATGTCCCAGGTCTCAGCAGGCAAAGCGCAAGTCCTGTCTCGAGATCCTGACCTCTCGTCCAAGCCGGCTGTTCCAGTAAATTCCGCTCAGCAGCCCTGTTCATCTGAGGACGCCGCTCCGCCTCCACGTCCAGCTGAGGACGGCACTCAGCCTCCACACCTGGGAGGAGTGCCTTTGGGGGGTGGGGGTTCTGTCACGATTCCCCCTCACCACCGCGCTCAACGCACACTGTTGCACATGCGCGGACCTCTTCCAGGTTGACGTCAGGTTTTTGTCTTGTCTCGTCAAGGGTCATAGGGCATTAAGTCACGTGTGTTTGGAATCGCTGGCAGCTGCTAGCGATTGCCGGCTAATGACTGAGATCTATATATACTGTGAGCACGGTTCAATATCATGACTTTTATATAGCGACCTATAGAGAGACATATTTATGTACTGTTTTGCCATGTTTAACGCTTATAGAGCGTCCTAGTCTTCATGCCATGTTCTAACTTTAGTCATAGCCATAGCCATAGCCAAGTTAGCATTAGTGTTAGCCATAGCCAAGTGAGCATAGCTTAGTTCAGAAGTTTCGTTTCAAGTGTTTTGCTTCGCACTCAGCACTGTAAATCTGCCTAGTTCCTTCCCGTCACGCCTCGTGACATAAATAAATCATGTCAGAACCTTTTCTAGATTTACTGTGAAATTTTAACCTATTAATTAAAGTGAAAAACAGTAAGAATCATTTTAGGAAAAAAAGAAAAATATAAAATGTACCTGGTTATAAAAAAGTATAAAATATCCTGGTTCTATAAGTGTGCACACCCCTAAACTAATACTTAGTTGAAGCACCTTTAGTTTTCATCAAAGCTTTCAATATTTTTGGGTAAGAGTTAATCAGTTTTGCACATTTTGACTTTGCCATTTTTTCTTGCAAAAGCATTCTAACTCCACCATTAAGAGTGCCACCATTAATGACCTTGTCCTCCGCAATGCACACCAAGCTGTCCAGGTGAGCAGATGTTGCATGGCCCTCTTGGTGGTTGGCTTAACCTTTTGGGTCTCCCCCATAGCGAGAAAATAAAAGGGGTTTTTATCAGTCCACCTCAGCCCTTTATACGACCTTGGCTGCTCCATCATGGTGACGCACTCGTGCTCAGCAGCTCTGTGCCACTGGAGGAACGTGGGTTTTATGCTCATGGCACTCCCCTCAGGGCAGTCGTGTTGAGAAAAGTGGTGATGACAGATGCGTCCTCAACGGGGTGGGGAGCCACCCAGGAGGGCAGAAGAGTGAATAGCTGTGTTCCAGCTCAAGCACACCTGGTGTCAATTAATGAAGCACTTGATTAGTTGCATCAGGTGTGCTTGAGACAACACCTGTTTTGCATATTTGTGCTGTTTTGAGTGATTATATTCAGGGGGTTGAATAATTTTGAAAGTGGAGAAATCATTATAGGTTGCATTTTCAGTTGAATTTGGGGAAACCACTTGAAGCAATTTTAATTGCTTTTGTTTGAGTTGCCCATTGCAAACAGCTGAAAGTCTGTACATTTTTGACAATAAATGTGATTTGCAATGGGGGTTGAATAATTTTGATTGTAACTGTGTCTGTCTATGTATCTATCTATCTACACACACACACACACACACACACACACACACACACACATATATATATATATATATATATATATATATATATATATATATATATATATATATATATATATATATATAGTTACAGCCATTTTGCCATTTTGTGGTGGAGTTGGAATTTGGGCCTGTTTTGATCTGATTGTTTGGGATTGCATTGTGTTTTGTGAGGTTTAGTAGTGCATTTGCTCCTGAGTCATGGGTCACGTGTGGTGTGGGAGGTGCATATAACGTGGGTTAACCTTCCAACAGGCGCGGTTGGAAATGGAGTGCTGGGAAGCACACCTTTTTTTGACCACGCTCCTGCACGCCAATTCACAATATGCCATTTTACGTTAAATTCAATAGTAAGGTTTCATTTCAACAAGTTTTCATTCATTATGTGTTTTTGTCAAGAAAAATAAAGGTCTTTATATCTACTGCATGCGAGGAAGTGCGTTAATCCAACCTTGGTTCCCCCGTTTCCCCCGCATCGAACAAATCACGGACACACACACACACACATACATACTGCTCAAAAAAATAAAGTGAACACTTAAATAGTACAATGTAACTCCAAGTGTTCCCTTTATTTTTCTGAGCAGTGTATATATATATATATATATATATATATATATATATATATACACACAACACACATACACACACACACACACACACACATATATATTTATATGTATACATAATTAAAATGGTGTATTTCATTTCTCATGAGTTTGTACTAATGTGTGTGTCTTAGATGTTTCTGGTCTCCTTGGCCTTTGTCTACTTTGCCAAAGCATTACAAGGCAGTTACATGAAAAGCTCAGTCACACAGATTGAGAGACGCTTTGACATTGCCAGCTCCCAAATTGGATTCATTGATGGAAGCTTTGAAATGGGTAGGAAGAAACATGTACATTTCACCTATATATAGCTCCTCATCTGATCACCTGACAATGTGGCTTAACTTGACATAACATTTTGCTGACTGTCTATGCAATTTACAAATACATTGTAGGCAGATTAGAACGTAAAGTGCATACTGCATGATTTGCTATTTCAGAAATTCTTATGGTTGGAGTGATCCATCCAGATATTCTTTTTTTAAAACTGCTGTGTTCTTTTTCTTCACTTGTTTAGGCAACCTGTTGGTGATCGCATTTGTGAGTTATTTTGGAGCAAAACTTCACAGACCCAGACTGATTGGAGTGGGATGTCTGATCATGGCTGTTGGCTCCTTCATCACAGCCCTGCCTCACTTTCTCCAGGGACCGTGAGTTAAAATATAACTACATTCAGGCAAATGGGTACATTGAATAATCCAAATACGGAGCAGAGATAATAAATAAATAGTGCATAGATAAATAGATAAATAATCCAAGGGACATAACTAAAAACAACACTATACAACCAATATTTGTTGTACAAAGTCTTATATATAAGACTAACAAATACTGAAAAGCATGTTGTATATAAGTAATTACTAACAGTTAAAAACAAAACAAAACAAAAAAAACATTAAGAGTACAAATTAGCCTAGAATTTCACAGATTGAAATCTCTGGTGGCTGGTATGGAGAGTGGATTTTACAGAAAAAGTTTGTTGTCACAAATATTGAGTAGAGATGTATGCAGTGAATCAGGAAAAAAGGTGAAAAGACAGGCGTGGGTCAGATGATATGCAAATAGAGTACACTAGGCAAAAAAAACCCTTGTGAATTAAAGACAGACAATAATCCAGAAAACCAGAACATGTGTGGAGCTGACACTTGTTGACTGCCCTTGACATTGATGTTAAAAGTTATCATCAGCGGTGATCCACGAGTGTCATTTTTGCATTTATGATAACATCGAAGGTCACATGATAGTGTTGACATAGTGCATGTAGTATGTCCAGGACTGTAGTCATACAACACATACTGATTAGTACGTACTGTTTAAAAAATTTGTGTGTTATTCACAAGAGTCTTTGCAGGGTCATTATATTTGGTGTACGAGGTGTTTCATTCCTGTTGATGATTATCATTTCACTCTTTGCAAGGTGGGTAGTTGTAGTGGTCTGAGAGCCAGTGCTGTATCGGTCGATGTCCGTAAGGATCTGATGAGGCATCTGAGGTAGCAGATCTGGAACAGTGTGAAGACAAATATGAGGGCACTGCCAATGGCACATCCCCGATGTTACGGGACGTGACGTGAAGTGAAGGAGGCAGGATGCAGTCGCAGTGGAATGGTGACTTTTATTAATAGTGACGAATGCAACACAAAACACGATAAACAAACTCCTGAGCTAACTATGCTCACTTGGCTACGGCTAGCGCTAATGCTACGACTAAGGCATAAACATAAACTGAAACGGCGTTTCCCGATAGTCACCCTGTAGCTTTACAACGCATACATTCCGTCATACACACACGTCGATATGTCCATATGTAGATCAGCCAGACAGTCAGTTGAACCGCGCCGTGCAAAGCATGGCTCACGGTATATATAGCTCTGTCATTAGCCCACAACCGCTAACAGCTGTGCGCACTTCCGCGTACGCACATCTGATGCGACGGGGCCAAGATATGACGTCACCCCGGAAGAGGTCCGCGCATGCGCAACAGTGCTCAATGCACACAGTTGCACGAGGGAATCGTGACAGATCCCGCCCCCAAGGGCACTACTCCTGGAGTGCCAAATGTCCATTTCAAACTTTGGTGTCCCCGGGCCCTTGGGCTGAATGTCCCAAGTAGCGCCAGGACGAAACTGCACGGTGTCCTTGGAGCAGGGGAGTAAAGCAAGGACTACCGCTGGGCAGACAGGCTGAGCGACGCCATCATCGACGCTTGGGAGCATTGCAACGTCCTCGGCGGCACCTGGGAGTGGCGCAATGTCCTCGGCCGAGGAATGAGGCTGAGCAACGTCCTCAGCTGAGCAGGGAGGCTGAGCAGCATCCTCGGCTGAGCAGGGAGGCTGAGCGGTGTCCTCGGCTGAGCAGGGAGGCTGAGCGGCGTCCTCGGCTGAGCAGGGAAGCTTAGCGGCGTCCTCGGCTGAGCAGGGATGCTGAGTGGCATCCTCAGCTGGACGGGACAGCAGGACAGTTTCCTTAGCTGTGCATTGCAGCAGGACAGCCTCCTCGGCTGGGCTGGATGGCAGGACAGTTTCCTTAGCTGTGCAGGGCAGCAGGACAGCCTCCTTGGCTGGGCTGGACAGCAGGATAGTTTCCTTGACTGTGCGGAGCTCCACCACTGAGACCTCCCCATAGGCCTCAGGTTGGAGTCCTGCTGTCATCGTTGCCCCCCCCCCAAAAAAGATTCTGGGCTAGCCTCCGGCCTAAACTGAACTGGATCTTCCAGAACAGCCGGCTCGGACAAGAAATCAGGAACGTGGGACATGACTTGGGCTTGGACCGTTACGGCTTGAGACATAGCTTGGACGTGGGCGTCCGAGACTTGAGATTGGGTCTGGACTTGTACATCGTGGACCTGAGACTTTTCCAGCTCCTGCATTTTGGCAGCTAGATCCTTATTCTGTCTTTCTGGCTGCTGTCGCGTAGTCTCATTCTTCAGAGCCTTACGGCGCTCACCCGCTAGCTCAGTGCTCAGCGTGTCCACTTGTGCATTAGCCTTTTTCAATCGTTCATTTAAGAGTTCAATGTTGCCCTGTTTCTCATCAAGTTCCTCCTCCAGCTGTGAAATATGAGCCTCCAAACTCCTCTTCTCATCATTCAATGCAGATACCTTGGAGTTACAGCTGGTCACTTCATCATGCAGCTCATTTCTCTCCTGCAGAACCTGCTTCTGACTGCGATCAGCTGCAGACAGATCCTCATGTAATTGTACATTTTCAGCCTCCAGACTCTTGACCTTGCATTCACTCTCTTCGGAGCTGCTCCGTGCAGCTTCTCTTGCCGTTCGGAGTTCATCCACATACCGCAACTGGTCCTTTAACTGAGTCTGTACCTTCTTCAGCTGTCCCTGTGCTTCATCTCGAGCTTTACTGGCCTGGATGAGTTGAGCTTCCCGCTCAGACAGGTCAAGCTCCAGCTTCCTCTTTGCTGCTACAGCGAGGGCTTTCTGCTTCCTCTCATCCTCTAGCTCTGCCTCCATGCACCTGTTCCAATTTCTTTTTCAATTCTGACATCTGTGTCTCAACGGGGTGAAACTGTTTCTCTGCACTCTTCCTTCTCTCCTCTTCCTCCTCCAGAAGTTCCTTCAGTCGACTCTGTTTGTCCTCTAGTTGACGAAGCTGTATGCTTAGAGCCAGTTTCTGGCAAGCCTCCTCTTGCAGCAAATCCTGTGTTGCCTGCAGTTGCAACTTAACAGATGAGGATTCTTTAGTGGCTTTGACGCATTGACTCTCCACTTCAGACTGGGTGCTGCGCAAACCTTCCAACTCCAACTGCATGTAACTAATTTTTTCAGCCATTTCCTTTCTCTGCTTCACGCCCTCGCTGTGTTTCAGTTGGAGCTCCTGCAGCTGAGCCTCGCTCTTCCTCCTGGGAGATTCAGAATCCTTCTTACTCTGAGTGACTGGGACTTGAGGCTTGATCTTGTTTGGAGGTTGATTTTGAGCTTTGTGAGTTGTGGCTGTGGCTTGGACTGGATTGGAGACTTAGAGATGAGCGGAACTTGCTTCACTGGATGAGCGGTGACAGTCCTGTCCATTTTCTCTAGTTGTCTCACCCGCTCATAGTGTACATGGAGTGGGAGTTCCGCAATAGTCGCCATATTCATTTCCCTCAGCAATTCATCCAGGTCATAACTCTGGCCTGGTTCTCCATACACGTCCAAAAATAGCTCCAAAAACTGCCGAATATCCTCCAGCACCCCGGGGTCTCACGGCCACTATTCACTGGGCCCATGTGCGAACTGGGCCAAAAAAGCAAGACATGACAAACCGAATAAATTGTCCTTCGGTTGGCTTCGGGTCACATAGGCTGGAGAAATAGCGCTGACAGTCCCTCACAAAATAGTCCGGATAAGATAGGCCATCATACCGCTCCGGCATGTCCTCGAAAGTCCTTTGTGCGAATTGCATCGAATCCAAGGCCAGGATACTTGGCGTGGGATTTTTGGTTCGGCGTCCTCTCCGTTTCTCTGCTGCATCCATGGTCAGGCGGTTCAATCTGTTACGGGACGTGACGTGAAGGGAAGGAGGCAGGATGCAGTCGCAGTGGAATGGTGACTTTTATTAATAGTGACGAATGCAACACAAAACACGATAAACAAACTCCTTGTGCAAAGCACGGCATATAGCTCTGTCATTAGCCCACAACCGCTAACAGCTGTGCGCACTTCCGTGTACGCACATCTGACATGACATCACCCCGGAAGAGGTCCGCGCAATGCGCAACAGCGCTCATCGCACACAGTTGCAAGAGGGAATCGTGACACCCGAAATATCCAGTTCCACCATGTATAGACATATAATGCTGAGTGTGTAGATGAACTGCAGAGGATTTGTGTAGTCCTTTTGGCCAGATTTGTCTCTATCTGTGCCTGGGAAAGGTGATATTCCGTCTGCAAAACCATTCTTTGTGCCAAGTCGAATGTGTCCAATACAGCTTGTGTGCTTTGCTTGTAGATTGGCAGGACAGGTCAGTTCTCCATAGGTGAACGAATTAATTTGACTGACGACAGACCACTGGGTATGTGACACCTGGATTGCATCAGAATGGCCATGCAATGACTGAACATTTGTGAGCTTAGTGTCATTGGAAGAAAAGGTTGTAATGTGTTACAGGTACAAACAACATGGTTATGCATTTCATGACATGTGTGACTGGTAAACAAGGTCTCATTACCCTTTAAGGTCATGTATTTAGTAAGCTGATCCTATTTTACTACCTGATCTTTCACCACCACGCCAACAGGGTGTATAGTAGTGGAATTTGGAAAGACTTGCTCTGGGTGGATTAACGGGAAATCTGAAAGAATCTAAGGCATCCAGAACATTCATCACCAGTATACATAATTACAATAGATAATAATGCAGAATAATAAAACATTTCTTGTCTTGCAGCAGTAAACAAATCTTATGAATATGATCTGCAGGCTAAGTCACATTCGATGGTACGGGTGTGATTGAACAATGCATGCCTGATCAGTTGAAGTGCCTGCACCTTAGATCTTCCTGACCGCTTTTATGATATTTTTGTTGCTATTTGTGATGTGTTGAAAACCAGTGGCCACCTGGTTAACCAACCATGTTGAAAATTGTGATTGACTGTTTATGTTGTAGGTGTTTGCTATGGAATTAACTGAGCCAAAGAGGCCTGATATCTTTCAAAGCAGCTCCTGTTTAGAACGTACAACGTGTTCCAAGTCTGCTATATAATCTGCTATTTCCTGATTCAACACTGGTGTTGGTTATTTCAGTTAATCAGTTTTAGTTTGAGTACGCTGGGTATTCAAGGCTCCCGCTTCGTTGCTCGGTATTAGATAGTTTAATGCTAGTGATTCTAGCAGTTCGGTTCACAAGTATTATGTGTTGTAGCGGTTTCCTAGTTTGTCTATACTATGTTTGCTCCTTGTTTGTCTATGCCAGGTTTTGATTTGAGTTTTTATATTTACGTTTAATAAAGAAGTTTGATCTGCACCTGCCTCCGTCCCTGTCTACAACCCGACTGACATCGTGCCTGTAGCTATGCATTTACATTTATATTTATTCACTTAGGAGATGATTTTATCCAAAGCGACTTACAAATGAGAAAAATACAAGCAAAGCGATATATCAAGCAGAGAACAATACAAGTAGTGCTACCATACAGTATTCCTTAATTGAGTTCCTGAAGAAGCAAAGTGCACAGAGTAGAGGTGTATGTGCAAATTTGTTAATTATTATTTTTTAAAATATTTAATTTTTTTAATGAGTTGGTTAGGTGTTCACGGAAGAGGTGGGTCTTTAGCTATTTTTTGAGGATGGTGAAAGATTCTGTGGTCCGGATTGAGATTGAAAGTTCATTCCACCACTGAGGAACAGTTAGCATGAAGGTTCTGGAAAGGGTTCTTGCGCCACGCTGAGTGGGAACTATTAAACGTCGGTCGCTAATCGATGAGATAACGTAGGCCTTCAGGAGAGAGTGGAGGTAGGAGGGTGCTGTATAAGACAAGGTCTTGTAGGTGAGCATCAAGGCCTTGAATTTGATGTGGGCAGCTACAAGAAGCTGGTGGAGGGAGATAAAGAGGGGTGTGAGATGGATTCTCTTTAGCTGGTTGAAGACGATGCAGCATTCTGAATCATCTGAAGGGGTTTGATTGAGCTGGCTGGGAGGCCTGAAAGCAGTGAGTTGCAGTAGTCCAGTTTAGAGATACCAAGAGCCTATACTAGTATCTGTGTAGCCTGTTCGGTGAGGTAGGGATTTTCTTGATGTTGTACAGGATGAACCTACAGGACCTTGCAGTTGTTGAGATGTGGTCTGTAAAGGTTAAACTGTCATCAAGAATCACCCGAAGGTTCCTGGCCATCCTGGTTGGCATGAGCGTGAGTGATCTGAGCTATACAGTGAGGTTGTGGTTGGTTGAGGGACAGGCTGGGATGACGAGAAGCTCAGATTTTGCCAGGTTAAGCTTAAGATGGTGTTCCAGACCGAGATGTCCGACAGGCAAGCAGAGAAGTGCATATGATTTATTGTTAGTACTACAATGTCTTGTATAAGCAGTTAAAATGTTTTAAATGTTTTAAGTTACATGCACAAATGCACAAAAAAAATCTGACTTTCTGCATATCTAGCATGTGGTTAGGACTATATAAATGATTTTTTCCAGTGTTGACTATACCAACACTTTCCTCAGGTAATGAGAAGTGGCCTAATATAATCTAGTTGTAAATTAAAGCAAACAAAAAGAAAGACAAATTTGAAGATGTTTTTGAAAATTTTCCGTTGGATTTTGCAGCTTGCATCACGACTCCTCCTTCCGCTATGGGAAGCCAAAAGGTAATAATACCTCTCCGTCTCCGAGGAGTTAGAAGGATGTGTTAAAAACTGAGAGCAGCATATAAACTGCTTGAAGTGATTACCCAGTGAAAGTAAATCCCTCACACTGCAGAAACTCCGCTGTCTTCCAGAAGTGCATGACAAAATCTCAGGCTTCTGGGGGAAAACCATGCATAAGCCATATTCATAACCCCACGATGTTGGATTTTTCAGCTATTGTGGGAATGAATGGCATGTCTATTTAGCTATGCTGAAGGTGGAGGAGGTGCTTGCAAGCTACCTCTCTCCATCGACGGCAGGTAATTACCAGGGCCGGCTTGCACCCAAACAACTGTGTAAGGCCACTGAGGCATTGGTGGGCAAGGCTATGCAGTAATAGTCTTGCTTGTGGGTCACTGCAGACAATGACAGTGTTGCAGGCCTACCAAGCAGACCTGCAGAGTGAGCTTGACATATGGCGGCATTCAAAAAAGCCAGTTCCTTCCCTGTTGTCTCGAGCTCATCTGGGCGTCCACGAGTGGAGCCTGGGCCAGCACTAGTTTGAGGGAGACCCAGAAGGCGAGTATGGCAGCCCGCCAACCCTTGCAGACAGCCAGGGGTAGCAGGTGGCCGCAGTCGTGGTTTTGCTACTAGGCCTGATCTGAGAATAGTCATAAAGGCCAAGCAGGCAAAGAACAGCGGTCCTGAGGGGCCATGGAGGGATGTATCAGGGGACATGAGGTGGTTAGGGCAGGTATACCCCAGTGTTACTGTAGGGCCTCGCTGCCAAGGCGTTCATCAAGTTTTCAGTGTTCTCTGGTCAGTGAGCTTTCACAGGGAAATGAAAATCTGACGCTTTCCCTCCAATATAATGTGGAATGGTTAATGTCACTAAAAGACCATCATGCAGCGTGCAAACTACAGCCAAATGTGTTCCATGGGTTCTGTCTACCGTGGAAAGGGTTACTGGGTCCAGTGTATAGCTCAACAAACAAACAACCCCCCCCAAAACACACACATATACAATAGTTAACACAGACCAGAGTCCGATATTAGCGCAGGAAGTAAGTTCTCTTTTGGACAATGGGGCCACAGAACATGTACCCCGTTCCCGAAGGGAGGGAGGTTTACAGCCATTATTTCCTGGTCCCCAAAAAAGATAAGAGTATGCGGCCAATTTTAGATCTGTGTCATCTGAACCGTACTCTTTGGACATACAGGTTCAAGATGCTGACTCTCAAACTTATCGTGCCACAGATTCAGAGAACTGGTTTGTGGTGATAGATCTAAAAGGTGCGTATTTCCACAAAGGAATATCGCTAGCTTTATCCCCTCACACCTTCACAAAGTGAATGGATGTCACTCTGGCTCCATGGTGACTCCAGGGCATCTGTGTACCAAACGTCCTGGTCGACTGGTTAATTCTAGCACGATCCAGGGAACTGACGGTTCAACATCAAGATGTTGTTCTCACCCACATGAAGAGCTTGGAGCTCAGGTTGAATCTCAGAAAAGTATGCTTTGCCCGGTGCAGTGGAGAACTTTTCTAGGGGTTATAGGATTCTACTACGATGAGGGCGTTTCTATCCCCAACATGCGTAGTGTCAATCCTATCAACACTGAGCAAGATAAAGCTGGATCTTGGGAGACTTTTGGGGTGGAGATCACACATGTGGCACATCTGTATGTTGCTCCCCCCGTCACTCTGCTCCCACAAGCTCTAGCGAGAATTCGCCAAGACAGTCTTCTAGTAGCACCTTTTTGGCCAGCTCGAACATGGTTCTGAGAGATAATATCCCTGCAAGATGGCATTCCTTGTTAGATTCCCATCTGCAGGGATCCACTGTAGACCCAGTAAACTGCGCAATAGCTACAGTCATGGAGCTCCTACAAGAACATTTCTCAGCGGGGTGGGCTCCTTCTATAATCAGGATAACATGGCCGCCATTTCGGCCAGCCACGCCCCTGTTGAGTGAGCCTCTGTGGGGCAACATCCTCTACCTTCGAGGTTCATGCGTGATGTCAGACGGCTGAGGCCCATCTGCAGGCCGCACATACCTTCCTGGGACCTTCTGTGGTACTAGATGGTCAGTCGGGTGCCCCATTTGAGCCCTTAGGGTGGATCTACTGTCTCAAAAAGCTGGAGGGCTGATTTATCACCCTCGACCAGAACTATGGAAACTGTCGGTCTGGCCCCTGAGGTGCACCAGCTCATAGATTCGGGTCACACAACTGAGGTTGTAGAGACCAGGTTAAACGCTAGAGCACCATCCACAAGGAAATTGTATGCGCTCAAGTGGCGGCTTTTTGTCCTGTGGTGTGAGGAACGTCAGCTACACCCAGTGAAATGCGCAATAGCTACAGTCCTGGAGTTCTTACAAGAACGTTTCATGCGTGGTGTCAGACAGCTGTGGACCATCTGCAGGCCATGCATACCTTCCTCGGACCTTGCTGTGGTCTTGGAAGGTCTGTCAGGGGCCCCAATTAAGCCCTTAGAGCCAGCCTCTGAGAAGCTTCTGACTCTAAAGTTAGCTCTTTTACTGGCCCTGACATCTCTCAAGCGAGTTGGAGGTCTACAAGCTCTCTGTTGCCCCTTCCTGCCTTGACCTTACCTCTGGCTTACCCAAGGCCTTCCTGTATCCTAGGCCGGATTATATTCCTAAAGTGCCTACATCGGCTGCCCACCCTGTGGTGTTGCAGGTTTTCTGCCCTCCTCTGTTCCTCACACCAGAACAAGAGAGGATGCACCTGCTGTGTCCAGTAAGGGCTCTCTGTACTTACATCCACTGCTCCGGCCAGTGGCATAAGTCGGAGCAGCTACTGGTCTGCTTTGGCAGCGACAGGAAAAGTGATGCTGTGTCAAAGCAGCGCATCTCTACATGGATAGTGGAAGCAATCTTAAGGGCTTACGACATGCGGTCTCGCCACACCTCTGGGCATAGCCTCTGGTGCCTCTTCAAAGGCTTTGTCCCTAGGGGTATCCTTGCAGGATGTGTGTGGGACTGCAGGGTGGTCTATGCCATACACAGTCATTCATTATTACAGCCTGGATATTCATTCCACCCGGGCTTGAGTGTCTTGCAGTGACCCTCAGGCTTGGGTATTTTTGAACAGGCCGTACCCTCGTTATGATGGAGTGGGTATTCCCATACTGTTATGCTAAATGCAATGTCAAAGTTCCCTTTGAAACAGAACGTCGTGGTAACGCATGTAACCCTTTTCCATGAGAAGGGAACGAGGCGTTGCATAGCACTGTCATACCAGGGCAGGCCTGTGAATTGCATCTTCGCTTCATATAATAGAGTCTGGCAGCGTGGTTCACAGGTGCCATATATATATATATATATATATATATACTATATATATATTCACTACTTTAGTTTAAATGCACTTCAGTACATTAACAACTATAGGATAGCTATATTTGTATCAGTCTAAATGTATGTTCAATACATAAACAACTGTACCAACTCAAGCTACATAAGCCTAAATGCAATAAAATGCATAAACAACTATACAACATCAGCTAATGCCCCATTACTCTAAATGTCATGTGTTTCTATAAGAAGAACTGTGGTTTTATTTGATGTAAGAAACTGTAATATTAACAAGATAAACTTAGTTCAGATATCAAAGTATATAAACTAGATACAAACAAACAGATATAAACGAGCCGGTTGTGATAGATTGCTATTTGGACATCTCAGAAATCTTTGTCATGTCAGAAATGCATAAAGCATGGAAGGTCACTAACCAAATTATCATCAAAAGCTTTGAGCTTACACAGTGTTTCTTGTACAGGCACATTTATACGAACTGTATGATCTGAATGTGCATTTGTGCGGCAAAGAAAATAAAGTGGTGGATGTCAATTCCCTAAAGAACAACATTTCTGGTTTGCATGGCAAAGTTTGTGTCAGAAGGAACTAAATTTGCCTTGTAATATGTGAGTGAGATCTCACGCTTTGATTTGAGCACACTTTTACGTTGAATTTAACTGCTGAAATTTGAAGATCTGTCTTCCCACATGGAGCTGTGAATGGTGGCTATGCAGTTAGTAGACCTATAGTCTGTACATGTGATTGGACCAGCTGCTCCAGCTGATTCCACCATTACCATGCACATACTGTATGATATAACTGGATCAGATCTGAGTGATCAGATGTGATCAGATCTCAGTGAACAGAGATAGTATTAGTGGAACCTTACTTTTCAACTCTTTTTTTTTAATTTTTTTTTTACTTTATTTTTTTTCTGTTTTTTTTTTTGTCTGTTGCACCTCCTAGTGTAATTTTGAGGGCCTGAGCGTGAAACAGTGGTTTTGGTTAACTTGGCATTGACATAAAATTCGTCTAAAGCCAATATATAGTATAATAGCGTTTGTTCGAGCTCAGCTATGCGTTCAGTGAATGCTGAATTCTGTTCTGCCCAGTTTTGTTTCTCATGTGCAAAACCGTCGATCTGCAGACGCAATCCCTCCATTTCATTATAGCAGGTTTTATTCAACTCAAACATTCTCTTGCAAGTACAGCATCCTGAAAAGTATCTAGGCTATTTCTGTACACTAAGTATCCAATAGCCGATATACTACGTTTATTAAACTTTGGTCTGCTTGGGAAAAAATGTTGCGCTTTAATGCCATTTTTAGTGCCATGTTCCGAACAGAACCACTCTAGAATAGATTTACTGCATGCCAAGTTTTGGGCACTGCGTGCCCAAACTTTCATGTTGCATGCTAGTTAATGTCTCTTTTACAACATCAGCCCACATTCGCATGAATTCTTACTGGATTTTGCTCGTCTTTCTCTCAGCCATCGTGTATAAAGATAACGTTCTTTCTCAGATTGTGTGCATTGGAGCACCTGTTACACTGTTGGGTTTTCCGACCTGTAAGGGTGAACTCCGACATATAGGCAATCCAGATTAATAATATTAAAAGGGTTAAATCACCACTAAATCTACAAAGATAGACCAATAATATCTGAGTAGAATTAGCTTTACAGTAGTGTGAAAAAGTGTTTGCCCCCTTCCTCATTTCCTGTTCCTTTGCATGTTTGTCACACTTAAGTGTTTCGGAACATCAAACCAATTTAAACAATAGTCAAGGACAACACAAGTAAACACAAAATGCAATTTGTAAATGAAGGTGTTTATTATTAAAGGTGAAAAAAATCAAACCATCATGGCCTGTGTGAAAAAGTGATTGCCCCCTTGTTAAAACATACTATAACTGTGGTTGTCCACACCTGAGTTCAATTTCTCGTCACACCCAGGCCTGATTATTGCCACACCTGTTCACAATCAAGGCATCACTTAAATAGGAGCTGCTTGACACAGTAAGGTCCACCAGAAGATCCTTAAAAGCTACACATCATGCCGAGACCCAAAGAAATTCAGGAACAATTGAGAAAGAAATTAATTGAGATCTATCAGTCTGGAAAGGGTTATAAAGCCATTTCCAAAGCTTTGGGAATCCAGCGAACCACAGTGAGAGCCATTATCCACAAATGGTGAAGACATGGAACAGTGGTGAACCTTCCCAGGAGTGGCCGGCCCAAAATTACCCCAAGCGGCAGCGACGACTCATCCAAGAGGTCACAAAAGACCCCACAACAACGTCCAAAGAACTGCAGGCCTCACTTGCCTCAGTTAAGGTCAGCGTTCATGCCTCCACCATCAGGAAAAGACTGGGCAAAAATGGCCTGCATGGCAGAGTTCCAAGGAGAAAACCACTGCTGAGCAAATAGAACATCAAAGCTCGTCTCAATTTCTCCACAACACATCTTGATGATCCCCAAGACTTTTGGGACAACATTCTGTGGAACCGATGAGACAAAAGTGGAACTCTTTGGAAGGTGTGTGTCCAAGTATATCTGGCGAGAAGGAACACTGCATTTCATAAAAGAACATTATACCAACAGTAAAATATGGTGGTGGTAGTGTGATGGTCTGGGGCTGTTTTGCTGCTTCAGGACCTGGAAGACTTGCCGTGATAAAAGGAACTATGAATTCTGCTGTCTACCAAGAGATCCTGAAGGAGAATGTCCGACCATCTGTTTGTGTACTCAAGCTGAAACGAACTTGGGTTCTGCAGCAGGACAATGATCCTAAACACACCAGCAAGTCCACCACCGAATGGCTGAAGAAAAACAAAATGAAGACTTTGGAGTGGCCTGCAAAGTCACGCTGATCTGAATCGTATTGAGATGTGTGGTATGACCTTGAAAAGGCCGTTCATGCTCGAAAACCCTCTAATGTAACTGAATTAGGACAATTCTGCAAAGATGAGTGTGCCAAAATTCCTCCAGGACGCTGTAAAAGCCTCATTGCACGTTATCGCAAACGCTTGGTTGCAGTTGTTGCTGCTAAGGGTGGCCCAACCAGTTATTAGGTTTAGGGGGCAATCACTTTTTCACACAGGGCCATGATGGTTTGGATTTTTTTTCACCTTTAATAATAAACACCTTCATTTACAAATTGCATTTTGTGTTTACTTGCGTTGTCCTTGACTATTGTTTAAATTGGTTTGATGTTCCGAAACACTTAAGTGTGACAAACATGCAAAGGAACAGGAAATGAGGAAGGGGCAAACACTTTTTCACACCACTGTATATAATAATGCCATAGTTTCCTATGTACATGTTAGAAGAATAGCTACAGCTAAAAAGCTAGAAGAATATTACAGTAATCAGATATTTTTCTTATTTGTAAGATGCTTTGGATAAAAGCGTCTGCTAAGTGAATAAATGTAAATGTAAATGTAATGTTGGTTTAGACTTCATCCTATTTAGACTTGGTCGATCAACTTTATGTTGTCCTAAACGGATATTTCCTATTGAGCCTGTACACTCTAAGTACACTCAACTTAATCCACATTGTTATCCTGTACTAACCTGGTCGCAGATTTGCTGAAACAAGGACTTACCGTAATTTACTAGAGACAATACATTCAGATTAATTCAGAGTATAATCAAGTCTAATAATTTATTTAACCAGGTATGAAAAGATCCAAATAAAACACTACTATTGATAATAATAAGAAAGAATTACATGCACCATTGCATTCCAGTCAAAACGAAAACATAATAATACAACATAAGAGAGACAATCCTTACATATCTGGTAGAGAAAAACTACACACAGTGATCTGTCTACCGATTCCCTAAATCTTTGGCCAGCTCTCCCCTAAATACCCAGATGCTCCCTGGATCCACCATAAGGTGCTGTTTGTGATTATAATTTGATGTCTGTGGAAGGATGTACCTTATTTACATGCAGGAGGTAATTTGGGTGAGGGACCTTGGGAGGGTATGCCTTTAACGGCATGCACCATTTTATTTAAACTGTTGTTGAGGGAATTTTCCAGTCACACTGAGACCTTTTTTATAATACAGTAAATATGTATAGGTGACATCTTATTCACATTACAAGATGTTATGTAGTGTATACAGACTTTGGGTGTGTTTAGGGTGATCTTGACACAGAGAGAGAGAAAGAAGGGTGTGAGGAGAGGAAGGAGGAAACAGTGTAGTGATGATTTCCTGGTCTCTTCTCAGCATGATGTGCTATCTCAGGTGTGGATGCTAATTTTGTGGGAGAAAGACTGAGTGTTCTTTCTCGAAGTAGTCCTTTGTCCTCAGAGTGTAGTTCTCTCTAAGTTCAGACATCTTAGCACCAGCCTTACAAGGTCCTGTGTCTGCCCAGGTGTCTCCGTTCAATGGGACATGCGTAATACAGCTCTAGTGGGAATTGACCAGAGAGCATCCTTTTAAGCTGCCCAAACTGGCCCCTTTCATTCTGAGGGAGCAGTGGCTGTACACTGTTGTACCTGGTTTATGAAGCTCCTCAACCTATCTCAGTGGTTAAACCCAGAAACACTGTGCAGGAACCTAATTTCTGCCACCTGTATTCTGTACTCTGAACCTTATTCTTTCAGTCACTGCCGACAGCACATGATCATAGGTGAACATAGTGATGTAGATTACACAACAGTACACAGAACAGAACTCTTTGTCCACAAACTGAGATCTTGCATCACTGCCACAGACCAGTACAGCAACCCTGACACAGGATTATACAAGGGCAGCTGGCTGAAACTCAGCATGTACCAGTTCCCTCAATTCATTAACAGTTCCCTACATTTGTTGAGAGTAAGCCTCCATAAGTTTTCACTGTGCAAATACAGTGGTTTTGAGTTCATGTACCTCAACTCCATCCACCCTGTGAGAAAACAAGGAGGATTTGTGCAGTTTAGGGAATCCATGTATAGAGTTTATTAAGCTCAAAAGAATAAAAAACCTACGTTGTTTAATAATTGAATCATAGTCTGGACTTTCCAAGTTCAAACTGAAGACCACAGGCAAATGTGTATAGAGGGCAAACACAGCAAGATCCAAAAGTCCAAAGTCATTACTACAGAAAATAACTAGAGAACATGCTAATTAAACAACATACCCATAATGATGTATTTACAGGATTTCATAGAAACACTGTGAAACATAGCATTGATATGGACAGTGGCTAGCACGTTATGTGAATTCAATAACAATGGCAACATGCTCATTAGTCCAGTGTCTGAGACAGAGTATGCCGGTTGTGATGGAATTGTATTGAATGGATGTATTAATTTATATGTTTGCATTATTAGAAAAGTGCCTCAGCTATGTCTTGTCTTTGGACAGGTACCAGTATGAGACAACTATCACACATGTCACAGAGTCTAGTGAGACTGAATCCATTTTCCCATGTCTTGCAAATGGGAGCCATTCACAAGAGGATGAATCTAGAACAGCTGAGAGTCAAACAGGTGAGTGACAGCCACTCTATCCAATCCAAAGACGTAACATAACATAACAAAACATAACATAGCAGTGGGATTGAGAGAATGGATGACTCAGGTGGTACGAGTAAAATTTTTTTTAGCATTCTTTCCAGCTTTTTGCCACAGCCTTTAAAATTCCCAACAAACAAAAGTCAAATGTTTTTCACATTTGCGTGTCTACACACACAAGCTCAGCAGAATGATGTCAGGACAGATTGTTTTGCTCCATGCCACTGTGTCTCTTGACTCCACTTCCACACACCCCACACCCTGCTGCAATGCACCCCAAAACAAACAAACAAACAAAAAAAACAAAGGAAAATTTAGAGCAGTATTTAATAAAACACAGCTGTACACTAATTTATTAAATCACTTCTTCATTATAAAAACGTGAGAATCATCCCCCCACCACAAAACCACAACAAAACACAAGAGAATACATCATTATTTATTTTCTCCCCTGCAAGAACAGTGTCTTGGGGAAAATTATGACTACTGCCTGAAACACTGAATATATCAGATGGGCATTGTTTTTCTCTTATTTTCTCCTTTTCCTTTTCATCACTTCTACCTTCTTTGTATTTCCATCGAGTGGCTTTGTTGCTTGTCAGACTGCTATTGTATATATGAATTTATTCTTAATTATGTGCCTGGTTAAATTAAACATAATTATAAGAAAATTGCTTTATGGATGACTCACTATAATCATACACTGACCCAAACAGACCTAATATAAATCAACATAGTAAGTTTGGGATGCTGTTATATGATATCAACACCCATTAGGCATTGTCTAGAGTTGTCTAAATATGACCTTTGTACTTGCAGAGTGTGAGAAAACGTCAGGATCATATTTATGGATCTATGTGTTTCTGGGAAACATGTTACGAGGGATTGGGGAGACTCCAGTGATGCCTCTTGGACTGTCTTACATGGATGACTTTGCCAGAGAAGAAAACATAGCTTTCTACATTGGTATGAAGAAGTAGAACACACCCAAAAGCTTATCAAGCTTACAGTTTGCTAAAGCATAATGTCAAATTGATAATATTATCTGTGCTCAGTAGCCTGCATTTACACTCAGATAGTATTATAGCTCTAGATATTATTGTATTTTCCCTTTGTATGCCAGTGGTTATTACACTGTTATCATAATGCATTGTGGAATAAAACTTATCATACTTAGATGCTACTAAATTGTTTACATTGATATTGGAAATCACTATATCTGGCAGAAATTGAAATCTCTCTCTCTCATCTTCAATAATCTATTTCTCTGTGTACTGTGATAAGAATTTTTTTTCCTAATAACCGATGCCACTGTCTCTATCTCTCTCTCTAAACACAGCATGTATACAGAGTTTTGGTATTCTGGGACCTGTGGTTGGCTTTATGCTGGGTTCCTTCTGCGCCAAACTCTATGTGGATATTGGAGCTGTGAACTTAGGTAACAATTATAAATCAATCAATCAATCAACCAACTAATCCGTCAGCCAGTCAGTCCGTCTGTCTGTCCACCCGTCCATCTGCTCGCCAATCCATCTATCTATCTATCTATCTATCTATCTATCTATCTATCTATCTATCTATCTATCTATCTATCTATCTATCTATCTATCTATCTGTCTGTCTGTCTGTCTGTCTGTCTGTCTGTCTGTCTGTCTGTCTGTCTGTCTGTCTGCCTGCCTGCCTGCCTGCCTGCCTGTCTAGTCACATATTTCCATCAGAGCCATCCTTATTATTGATTAACTTTAGTACAAAGGATCAGTCTGTCACTATCTGGTCAATCCGGGTGAAGCAGTTATAAGAGTTTGGGGTTTGTTTTATTAAAACTGTTCAAAAAGTGAATTTCTGGTTATATGTTTACTGGAGCTTCTTAGTGTAATTTATTTTATTTTTTTTCTGTATTTTTTCCTGTGAATAGGTTAGTGCTTAGTATGATTGATAGAACATTAGATCATGTTAAATTACAGGATAGCTGAGGAAGTAACCAAACGGTGCTCTGGTGACTTTGTGTGTAAGATACAACCTATCTTTATGTCTCATAATTAAGAATGACCAGAACAAAAACGTCAAATAATAATATATCACATTATTTATTCTACTTAAATCAGTAATTTAACTGAATATGCACCAGTGATGAATTTCTCATGCCACTTGGGAACACCTGTTCATCCATGCAATTATCCACTCAGCAGCACACTGCATATACAGGTCCTTATAAAGTGAATGGTAATGTACAGCCAATGATAATGTACAATAATGTTGAATCTGTATATGGGTATATTTTATTACAGTGCCCTCCACTAATATTGGTAAATATGAGCAAAGAAGGCTATGATTTTTTTTTTATTATTGTTTAACTTTTTGATCTTTTGTTAAAAAAAATTCACAAACATACTCTGCTCTCATGAATATCAAACAATTGCAAACAAAACACAAAAAATATATTTGTTAAATATAGGTGTGCACAATTATTGGCACCCTTTTAGTAAATACTTTGTGCTACCTCCCTTTGCCAAGATAACAGCTCTGAGTATTATGCCTGATGACGTTCGCGAATACATGGCATGTGATCTGAGACCATTACTCCATACAGAATCTCTCCAGATTCTTCAAATGCTGGTGGACTTACCCCACAGGTTTCTATGGGTTTTAAGTTTTAAGTCAGGGGACTTGGGTGGCCATGGCAGGATCTTGATTGTGGTCAGTAAACCATTTCTGTGTTGAATTTGATGTATGTTTTGGATCATTGTCTTCCTGGAAGGTCCAACTATGGGCCATTTTAAGCTTTCTGGCAGAGGCAGTCAGGTTTATATCTGCTGATATTTGATTGAGTCCATGATGCCATGTATCCTAACAAAATGTCCAGGTCCTTTTTAAAACATGTCAAAAAATTTAGTATGAATGGAACTAATTACACTTTAATTAATACATTTGTTTTTCCTCACTGTGTCAATAGACAGCATCTCAATTAACTACAAAGACTCACGCTGGGTGGGAGCTTGGTGGCTTGGCTTCCTGGCCAGTGGTGCTGTGATGTTACTGGCTGGAATCCCATTCTGGTTCCTGCCCAGGTCACTGCCTAAGCAAGTAGAGGGTAATGCCAGGGAAAGCCAAGATGTCCATCAAAGCGAGCAAGATTCTTTCATCCCAGTGGTGAGCAAAAACTCTCCACCATCTGAAAAGGCTGAACCTGTCAACATGGTTGCCATGGCCAAAGGTACTTCACTGCTATTAAGAACCATCTCAGTTCATTTAAATAGATCATTTGATCATATACTGATTCCCACAAAGTAGTCTATGAACTGATTCTCAGAACATGATTTGATCTTGTGATAGAACTTGGGAAGAGTTAATAGATGATACATAAACATTAATAGCTATAAAGTGAACCACCCACATAAAAGGAAGGAAAAAAGGCCTAAGTTGAAAATAGTGTTTATGGATTATCCACATTATTAAAAAAATCATCAGTCATAAATCACAATATCTGACATGTTGTAAATGGTTTTTTGACTGTCTACATAGGACTATTCAAATGAAGTATTACTGATCATTTTACATAATTGAATAGCATTGAAATAGCCACTGGTTTGTATTAGTACAACCCCAATTCCAAAGAAGTTGGGACGCTGTGTAAAATGTAAATATAAACAGAATGCAATGATTTGCAATTCACATAAACCCATACAGTGGGGGAAAAAAGTATTTGATCCCCTGCTGATTTTGTATGTTTGCCCACTGACAAAGAAATGTTCAGTCTATAATTTTAATGGTAGGTTTATCTGAACAGTGAGAGACAAAATAATAAAAAAAAAATCCAGAAAAACGCATGTCAAAAATGTTATGAATTGATTTGCATTTTAATGAGGGAAATATGTATTTGACCCCTCTGCAAAACATGACTTAGGACTTGGTAATGACTTTGTAATTACTTTTCATTTTCAAAGCCCTGGCTGAGGGAAGGGGGTTCTCACCCAAGATTTGACAGTACATGGCCCCGTCCATTGTCCCTTTGATGCAGTGAAGTTGTCCTGTCCCCTTAGCAGAAAAACACCCCCAAAGCATAATGTTTCCACCTCCATGTTTGACGGTGTGGATGGTGTTCTTGGGGTCATAGGCAGCATTCCTCCTCCCACACTTTCACCCAGTTGTCCTCTGGTGGTCAGATGAGACCAAAATGGAGCTCTTTGGCATCAACTCAACTCGCCATGTTTGGAGGAGGAGGAATGCAGCCTATGACCCCAAGAACACCATCCCCACCGTCAAACATGGAGGTGGAAACATTATGCTTTGGGGGTGTTTTTCTGCTAAGGGGACAGGACAACTTCACTGTATCAAAGGGCATTGAAAATGAAAAGTAATTACTAAGTCATTACCAAGTACTAAGTCATGTTTTGCAGAGGGGTCAAATACATATTTCCCTCATTAAAATGCAAATCAATTCATAACATTTTTGACATGCGTTTTTCTGGATTTTTTTGTTATTTTGTCTCTCACTGTTCAAATAAATCTACCACTAAAATTATAGACTGATCATTTCTTTGTTAGTGGGCAAACGTACAAAATCAGCAGGGGATCAAATACTTTTTTTTCCCACACTGTATATTATTCACAACAGAACACAGAAAACATATCAAATGTTTAAACTGAGTAAATGTACCATTTTAAGAATAAAAAATAAGGCAATTTAGAGTTTGGTGGCAGCAACATCAAAAAAAAAAGTTGGTACAGGGCACCAAAAAGCTGGGAAAGTAATTTTTTACTAAAAATAAACAGCTGGACAAACTTTTTTGAGACATGTGGATGCCATGAAACACTAAATTATTTCTTTTTTTTCTTAAAATGGTACATTTACTCAGTTTAAATATTTGCCATGTTTTCTATGTTCTATTGTGAATAACATATGGGTTTATGAGATTTGCAAATCATTGTATTCTGTTTTTATTAATATTTATTTACATTTAACATTGTATTCTGTTTTTATTAATATTTATTTACATTTAAAGTGTCCCAACTTTTTTGTAATTGGGATTGTATATCATATGACACTTCATTGGCTATCTTGTAGGAAATAACTACTGTAAAGTATTACTGAATACTGTTGTGTGTAGATTATAAACATCAGGTAATATTTGTTGACTGTGTACTTTGGTTAATACTGTAGATTTCCTGCCATCTTTGAGGAGGCTTTTCAGTAACACTGTTTACGTGCTTATCATCTGCACTGGTATGGTCCAGGTCAGCAGCTTTATTGGAATGATCACGTTTAAACCCAAATACATGGAGCAGATTTATGGCCAATCTCCATCCAAGGGTATCTTACTGATAGGTAAGTGTTTCTGTCATTTTCAGAAATGTTGGAAATGAGTAAGCTGATTTATTCATGATATTTTAAATTTTAAAGCCAGATCATAGAGTGAATGTAGCATTGTAAATACTGAAATCCTTATTCAGTACCATGTCCCAATATTCTACCCTCATTTGTATTTGATTTATATATTGAGAAAAACATGGACTTTTACCTGGTCACATGGTCACGTGTATTGATACTATACCACATTTAACAACACTTTAACTGATTGTAGGGTTCAGTTGTAACAGACTGTAATCTGAGCTCAGTTTCAAACCATGGACCCTGTAAGGCAACAACAATATTCGTTCAGCACGATGCCACCCGTAACATGGAAAAAAGTTATTGAATTATTGAATCAATTATTTAATTGGGAACTGTTTTTAGATAGTGCTGCTTATACAAATCACTGAATAATCAAGCAATGGGAAAACTAGGGTTGAGTTGACAATAAGGGCCAGGTTTAAAACTTAATTTTAAAACAACTATTCACATATCATGCTGATCATACACCTCACCTGAACACCTAGTGAAATGAAGAAAACCCATAAGAACCTATAAGAGAAGAAGCTATGATGACCAACTTTTCATTTGAACTTTCCACTTTTAACACCGTTTGCCAGTTTTATGTATGCACACATTCTGGCACACATAGATCAACCACTTAAAAATGTCTGGGTTACGCATGTAACCCTGCTCACTGAGAAGAGAACAAGACGATGTGTTTAGCATAACACTATGGGAGCACCCCTCGTGCGGGACCGGCATCTGAAGCCTGTGTAAAATCATGCCTATTTATAGGCGTGTCATGATCAGGTGACATGGCAATTAAGCGCGTTGCGTGATATAAATATGGCACCTGTTAACCACGCTGTCAGCCTCTATTATCTGAAGTGAAGACGTCAATTCACAGGCCTACCCCGGTATGACAAAGCCTGTTCAAAAAGACCCAAGCCCGAGGGTCACTGCAAGACACTCGAGCCCAGGTAAAAATTAATATCCAGGCTGTAATCAAATGAATGTGTGCGGTGTAGACCACCCTGCACCAGCATACACACATCCTGTAAGGATACCCTGTTGGACAAAGCCTTTGAGGAGGTGACCCCCCTAGTGGAATGAGCTCTTATACCCAGAGGCGTAGCGAGACCGCGTGCCTCATAAGCGATAGAGATTGGTTCCACTATCTAAATAGAGATGAGCTGCTTGACACAGCATCACCTCTACTGTCAGACAGGCAGCTGCTCCGACTTACGCCATTGGCCGGAATGGTGGAAGTAAGTACAGAGAGCCCTTACTGGACAGAGCAGGTGCATTCTCTCTTGTTCACTTGTGAGGAACAGAGGGCAGAAAACCTGCAACACCACAGGCTAGGCAGCAGATGCTTTTCAGAGGCTGACTCTAAGGGCTCAAATGGGGCACCTGACAGACCTTTCAAGATGGTATACACGGCCTGCAGATGACACCACGCATAATACTCGAAGTTAGAGGATGTTGCCCCACAGAGGCTCCATCAACAGTAGCATGGCTAAGCAAAATGGCGGCCCTGTAAACCCTGATTGTAGAAATACTTTTATTAGGACCACGTGTAGCTAGAAGTAATATTTCTGATCACATGGTTACTCTGGATGGACATTCTGTTTCAACATGTACAGCAGTTAAAGACCTTGGAGTGATTATTGACTCCAGCCTATCATTTAATGCTCATGTAGATAATATTACAAAGATAGCGTTCTTTCATCACAGAAATATTTCTAAGATAAGAAATATATTGTCACTGCATGATGTGAAAATACTACTTCATGCATTCGTCACCTCTGGATTAGATTACTGTAATGCCTTACTTTCTAGATGTTCCACTAGGAATATAAATAAACTCCAGTTAGTCCAGAATGCAGCTGCAAGAGGCCTAACTAGAACTAGAAGATACAACCATATCACACTAATATTATCAATACTGCATTGGCTCCCAGTAAAATCTCGCATTAACTATAAAATACTTTTATTAACCTATAAAAGCAATAAACGGTCTTGCACCACAATATCTAAGTGACGTTTTGGTTTTATATGATCCGCCACGCCTACTTAGATCAAAAGATGCAGGCTATTTGACGGTACCTTGAATAGTGAAGGCTACATCAGGGGGAAGAGCTTTCGCTTATAGAGCCCTACAGTTATGGAACAGTCTTCCTATTAGTGTTCGGGACTCAGACACAGTTTCAGTGTTTAATTCTAGGCTTAAAACATATTTTTTTACTCAAGCCTACCCTGACTAGACTTTCTATTATAATAATTCATAGTCCTAATAATCTTTTTTCTCCCTCTCTCATTTTGCCAAGCCACACACAAATTTATGGAGATACTAGAGATCCAGATCCTTTCTGCCTCTGGATGGAGGTCCAATCTTCTCCAATTCCAGACTGCTGGGACTACGGCTGCTCCTAAGGCCATACAGACTTCTTATAAGTCAATACTGTACTATTTCACACTATCTGTTGTTACCCAGATGAGGATGGGTTATCGTCTGAGTTTGGTTTCTCTCAAGGTTTCTTCCTCTTAAAACATCTTAGGGAGTTTTTCCTTGCCACCATCGCCACTCAGTGGCTTGCTCAGTTTGATAAATTCACACCTTTTAATATCTGTATACCGTGTTGATATTTCTGTAAAGCTGCTTTGAGACAATGTCTATTGTAAAAAGCACTATACAAATAATATTGAATTGAATTGAATTGATTGTAGAAGGAGCCCACCCTGCTGAGAAACGTCCTTGTGAGAACTCCAGGACTGTAGCTATTGCGCAGTTCACAGGGTCTAGCTGGCATTCCTCACACCACAAGACAAAAATCCGCCACTTGAGCACATAGAATTTCTTTGTGGATGGTGCTCTAGGGTTTAACATGGTCAGTTGTGAGACCAGAATGTATGAGCTGGTGCCCCTCAGGGGCCAGACCGATAGTTCCGATAGTTTCCATAGTTCTGGCCGAGGGTGATAAATCAGCAATCCGGTTTGAGACAGTAGATCCACTCTAAAGATACAAATGGTTCACCTGACAGACCTTCCAGGACCACAGAAAGGTCCGAGGAAGGTATCCGCGGCCTGCAGATGGGCCTCAGTCGCCTGACACCACGCATAAACATCGAAGTTAGAGTATGTTGCCCCAACAGGGGCGTGGCTGGCCACAATGTCAACCATGTAAACCCTGATTGTAGAAGGAGCCCACCCCGCTGAGAAACGTTCTTGTAGGAACTCCAAGACTGTAGCTACTGCGCACTTCACTGGGTCTACAATGGATCCCTGTGAATGGGAATCTCCCAAGGAGTGCCATCTAGCAGGAATATTATCTCTGAGAACCATATTCGAGCTGGCCCATAAGGTGCTACTAGCAGCAGACATAGACTGTCTTGGCGAACTCTCGCTTGAACTTGTGAGAGCAGAGTGATCGGGGAAAAGCAAACAGATGTGTACAGATGAGGGCCACTCCAGAGACTGTGAGCCGGACAGCTGTCTAAGACCGCACTCCAGCCCATGAGGGAGGTGTCTGTCATTACTATCTTGCCCTAAGGAGACTCTAGAGTGTGACCCAAGGCTAGAAACCGGGGACACTCAAATTCTCAGAGCACATAGACATCACCGCGTGACACTGATTACTTTTAGAGGTTTCATCCTTGGACAAAACCCCCAACTTCTCAGCCACCACTGAACGGTCTCCTGTGCAATAGGCCCAATGGTATGATGTAGGCTGCCCATAAGCTCCAATAATCTCCCATAGAGACTGGAGGGGATGCCAAGATCCAGCTTTATCTTGCTCAATGTTGATAGGATTGACCCTACACATATTGAGGGTAGAAACGCCCTCATCATAGTAGAATCCTTATAACCCCTAGAAAACAACGAGCTGTCTCTGGACAGCTCGCTGACCAGAGAACACTTAAAACTTGGAACAGCCTTGGCTAGTGGAGGTCCTACAGTAGCACTGGGGGCTAAATGATCTAACAACCTCATGTCCCCTGATATGTCCCTCCACAGCAGCTCAGGACCACTCTTCTTTGTCTGCTTGGCCTAAATGACCATTTTCAGATCAGGCCTAGTATCAGGCCATGACTGTGGCCGACCGGTTACCCTCGCTGTCTGCAGACGTTGGCGGGCTGCCATACTTGCCTTCTTTGTCTCCCTCACACTAGTGCTGGCCCGGGCTCCACTCGTGGATGCCCGGCTGACCTCGACACAACAGGGAAGGCACTGGCTGAATGCCGCCAAATGTTGAGCTCACTCAGCAGGTCTGTTGGTAGGCCTGCAACACTGTCATTGTCTGCAGTGACCCACAAGCAAGACTACTACTACATAGGCCTTGCCCACCAATGCCACGGTTGCCTTACACGGTGGCTTGGATGGCAAAGCCGGACCACTAAATGACCTGCCCTTGATGGAGAGAGGTAGCTCGCAATCACCTTCTCCATCTTCAGCATATCTAAATAGCCATGCTGTTCATTCCCCACAATAATCGAATGATCCAACATCGTGGGTTATAAATACGGCTTATGCATGGTTTTCCCTAAGAAGCCTGATATTTTGTCTTGTACTTCTGGAAGAAAGGGTAGTTTTCTGCAGTGTGAGGGATTTACTTTCACTGGGGAGAAAAAAGCTCATCCAGCATTAGTAATCACTTCAAGCAGCTCTGTATATGCTGCTCTCAGTTTTAGCACACCCTTCTGGCTCCTTGGAATCAGAGAGGAATTATTACTATTATTTGTGTGTGTGTGTGTGTGTTTCTTCTATTTTTTCTTAGTTTGTTCCCTTTTGGCTTTCCATAGCGGAAGGAGGAGTTGCAACACAAGCTCCAAACTCCAGCGGAGAGCCAGACCCGGAAGACAGAGCAAGAGATAGAGCAGCGCTCGTCTCCGGCTCTTCTTCCATATTTATACGAGATCCCCCGGACCTGAGACTGCTAGCTGCCTCGGCAGTGGCAGCCCTAGATCTGTGAGGCTCTGAAACCCTACTTGCTTCGGCTTCAATGCTTCGGTTACAATGCCCCTAGACACTTCACACAGAAAGTGTGCACTCCTCCCCGTGAGGAAACGGGAACAAGACGTAACACATTTCCTGAATTCTCTTACTCATAATTTTCTCTCTTGCTCATTCCTTTTTTTTTTACTTATCTTTATTTTTTAAAGGGATCAAAAAGTCCAGAGATTTTGAGAAAAGATAGAGAGGGAATGAAGCATGTTTTTGTTTTTTTACACAAACAACCGACATGCAGTCTTTTGCTGTAGATAATAAGGCTGACGGCGTGGCTCACAGGTGCCATATATATATCATGCGACGTGCTTAATTCCCATGTCACCTGATCATGGCAGGCCCATAAATAGGCTTGATAGGCACAAGCTTCAGATGCTGGTCGCGTGCGAGGGGCGCTCCCATAGTGTTATGCTAAACACAACAGTGATTGCTTAACAGTTGCATTATGAAAATTGTCAAAATTGTACATACGCCTTGCAGAATCTGCAAAATGTTAAGAATTTAAAACAATGAAAATGAAACAAATAAGAGGATCATAAAATTTGCATTTAGTTTTTTTATTTAGTCCTGCCCCGAATAAGCTATTTCACATAACAGGTATTTACATACAGTCCAAGAGACACAATAATACCTGAATTTACACAAAAATGAACCAGTTCAAAAATTTACATATTTAAGGCCTCATGCACAACTATTACAAAAGGTGCGAACATTCACTGATGCTCAAGAAGGTAACACACTACATTAAGAGCCAGGGGATGTAAACTTTTGAACAGGATGATATGTATAAATTGTTATTATTTTGTTTAAAGAGCTTATTTTTTCATTTAGTTCTACAATTCAGATATTTACATGTTTTCCAGAAGACAAAAAAAACAACAACAAAACAATTTACACTGATAATCCTGTTAGGAATTTGTTGCCTTCTTGAGAATCATAGAATGTTTGCACCTTTTGTAATAGTTATGTATGAGTTCCTCAGTTGTTTGAAAACCAAATAATTTGCAGATCTTGGAGGATTTTTCTTAAGAAGAGTGGGCAGTTAACTGCTCAGGACAAACAAGGGACTCATGAACAACTATCACAATTATCATTGTTCATGAAAATTCCAGTTGGATCTATGTATTTTTCATAGAGTTGTTTCTACTGTTTCTACCAGGCATTATGAATGTGCCTGCTTTGGCCTTGGGAATCATCTTAGGAGGCTTTGTGATGAAAAAGTTCCAACTGAGCGTGCTTGGTGCAGCCAAGATGACTATTTCCACCACTTTTCTGGCTTTTGTTCTCATGCTGAGCCAGTACTTCCTGCACTGTGGAAATACACAGGTGGCAGGGCTCACTGTGAACTATCAGGGGTAAACACAATCCCAATGTATACTTACATTCTTTTCTTCTGTCGAACACTCTGAGTGCGAATGTCTTTCATTTGTAATTATGCAGACCCTCATTATTAAAGGATTTTTAATGTACCTAATTTGGGATCAAGCTACATATAAATAACATTTTTGGGTGTAAGTGTGATAGGTCTCATTAGCTAGGATGAGTTGAAAGTAGCTGGAAAAGTGAACATTAGACTTCCCACACATATACACCGTGTTAATAATCTCATTCACAGATAATGATACATGACAAAAAAAACTGATTAAAGTACAATGGCACTTAAACATCAAAGTTGCATATGGCAAGGTCTGATCATAAAATCATCATGCATACATGCTGTCAACAGTTACCTTATTTAATCTTTGCTGTATCGGTCTGATCATATACATGTCTGGTCGGAGTGTGTGTAAATTTTGGGATACCATTTTAACTATGGTAAATGTTTAACACTGAATAATGCTTGATTTGCAGTAAAATAATCAAAATGAATATCAAATTCATCAATATCTAAAGCATAGCAAATAGAATCACAATTTTGCATATAGGAACCTCATACAGACATATTGTCATATATCCGTGATGCAGCGGATAAAGGGGACAGATGCAATCACATATAAGAATGATAGGTTTTTTTATAAAGAGGCAGACAAATCCAAAACGTAATCCGTAATCGTAATCCAGAAACAGGCGAAGGTCAGGCGAACAACAAACATGCATAAACAGGACAGGACAGAGATCAAGGTCGAGGTCACTCAAAACAGGGTCGAGAAACAAACAAACATAACATAAACATGAACGTAAACTAGGCGCGGATACCTGGGAGCGGATAACCCAGCGTGACTAGCTCTAACATGGACGTGAAATCTAAGTTTACTAAGTATAATACACCGCCCCGTGTGTAGCACGGCTCACAGTATATACACACGCACACACACACACTGATATCATTAGCCCCTGTAACTGCTAACCGCTGCGGGCGATACAATAACACACGTGACACTACGACACATGACAAGACAGGGCGGAGACATGACATCAGCAACAACAACAAACGCACATGTCCAGCTGTCACTCGGGATAAGCACGTGCTCTCGCATTCGCGCGGTAGAGCACGTTGCCACAAGGGGAAACCGTGACACATATAGGTTATGGGGTTTAGTGTCCACATGTAAATTGTTTATGTGAATCAGAATTAGCAGACGTGTAACATTTCATTAGTCCTTCATTTTAGTAATAGTTTGTTTTTTAATAATTGGCAATAGTTGTATTTGCATAAAAGAAGCACCATAAAGTTCTGACATAAATATGTAGACGCTTGGAGTCTTTCAGAATTATTATTTTTTGTTTATTCAGGAGGGAATCAACAAAAAAATCTTAGTTAAAAGATGCAGTGCTATATGGATGTTAATGAATGAGAACTTTGAGCTGGTTAAAAAAAAAAAGGAATGATATGTTTTGCAAATATATTGTTCTGGTGTATTAACCCCCTATATGCAAATATGGCCCTTGTGTTTAAAAATTCCTTGAAAGTGTCAAAAATATTTTCATCTTCATGTCAGTCTTTATTATTATAATTATATACTGCAGATTTTCAGAATAAAATTGCATTAAAATTTAGTTATAATATTATAATACTCAATAACATTCATGTTAGTTTAATTGTGTCAAATAGAGCTTGAGATTCGTTCTTTTACAGCACTAGCAATATTTTATGTAGAACATAATAATTATAGCTACTTTGTGACTTTCCTTCTCTTATTAACAGCCAAAGCGTTTGTAATGATTATTTGGGCTCTGTTTCTCCCTGCCAGTTTTCCGGACATTTCCTCCCAGCAGCAGAGTTTATTATCCCAGTGTAACTCAGGGTGCGCCTGCTCTCTAAAACACTGGGACCCAGTATGTGCCTTTAATGGCCTGACATATTCCACACCCTGCCTTGCAGGCTGCCAGAGCTCCACTGGATTCGGCAAGGAGATGGTGAGCTTCTCTCCTTCAAATGGTTACCTTTTCACCCCAAATTCACACATCACGTGAGTATCATATCCAAGGTACCATCAAGACCTCAAGCAATCCACATCAGATGTGTCTCCGCTATGCTTCTGCACAAGCTGTACAAGCAAATAGCAACTTGGATATTAATGTGTTTTTTTATTTCCAGCATTTGACTGACGGTTACGAGTTTTTTTTCTTTTGAGAGAAATTGAATAAGCCTAATTCGAAATCTACCAGAATCCACGAAGATACCCCTCACATTTTTGTAAATATTTGATTATTTGTTTTAATTTGACAACACTGAAGAAATGACACTTTGCTACAATGTAAAGTAGTGAGTGTACATCTTGTATAACAGTGTAAATTTGCTGTCCCCTCAAAATAACTTAACACCCAGTCATTAATGTCTAAACCGCTGGCAAAAAAAAGTGAGTACACCCCTAAGTGAAAATGTCCAAATTGGGCTCAAAGTGTCAATGTTTTGTGTGGCCACCATTATTTTCCAGCACTGCCTTAACCCTCTTGGGCATGGAGTTCACCAGAGCTTCACAGGTTGCCACTGGAGTCCTCTTCCACTCCTCCATGATGACATCACAGAGCTGGTGGACGTAAGAGACCATGTGCTCCTCCAACATCCGTTTGATGATGACCCGCAGATGCTCAATAGGATTTAGGTCTGGATACATGCTTTGCCAGTCCATCACCTTCATCCTCAACTTCTTCAGCAAGGCAGTGGTCATCTTGGAGGTGTGTTTGGGGTCATTATCATGCTGGAATACTGCATACTGATCATGCTCTTCTTCAGTATGTCACAGTACATGTTGGCATTCATGGTTCCCCTCAATGAACTGTAGCTCCTCAGTGCTGGCAGCACTCATGTCGCCCCAGACCATGACACTCCCACCACCATACTTGACTGCAGACAGGACAGACTTGTCTTTGTACTCCTCACCTGGTTGGTGCCACACATCCTTGACACCATCTGAACCATATAAGTTTATCTTGGTCTCATCAGACCACAGGACATGGTTCCAGTAATCCATGTCCTTAGTCTGCTTGTCTTCAGCAATCTGTTTTCAAGCTTTCTTGTGCATTATCTCTAGAAGAGGCTTCCTCTTGGGACGACAGCCATGCTGACCAATTTGATGCAGTGTGTGGCGTATGGTCTTAGCACTGACAGGCTGAACCCTACCCCTTCAACCTCTGCAGAAATGCTGACAGCACTCATACGTCTATTTCCCAAAGACAACCTCTGGATATGATGCTGAGAACGTGCACTCAACTTCTTTGGTCGACAGTGATGAGGCCTGTTCTGAGTTGAACCTGTCCTGTTAAACCGCTGTATGGTCTTGGCCACCGTGCTGCAGCTCAGTGTCAGGGTCTTGGCAATCTTCTTATAGCCTAGGCCATCTTTATGTAGAGCAACAATTCTTTTTTTCAGATCCTCAGAGAGTTATTTGCCATGAGGTGCCATGTTGAACTTCCAGTGACCAGTATGAGGGAGTGTGAGAGCGATGACACCAAATTTAACACACCTGCTCCCCATTCACATCTGAGACCTTGTAATACTAACAAGTCACATGACACCGGGGAGGGAAAATGCCTAATTGGGCCCAATTTGGACATTTTCACTTAGGGGTGTACTCACTTTTGTTGCCAGCAGATTAAAATTAAATCTATTGGAATATTTTGAGGGCAATTAATTTGAGGGCCCCGCAAATATACACTGTTATACAAACTCTACACTCACTACTTTACATTGTAGCAAAGTGTCATTTCTTCAGTGGTGTCACATGAAAAGGTATAATCAAATATTTAAAAAATGGTGAAGGGTGTACTCACTTTTGTGAGATACTATCCTTCAGTAAGATTATAAGTATGCCCAGTTAAACGTACTCTTAAAAGAACATTTTTTATTCAAAAAGTAACTAAAGTAAATGTATTGAAGTAAATGTACGAGTTACTACCCACCTCTGCATAATGCCCAATATTAACTTTGAATTTTTCTATAAATAATGACTAGCTGTATCACTGTCAGTTCCTTAACTGTTAATCATTTACAGTTATCATCATCATTATCAGCATTTAACATGAGATATTTAAAGAACTGACCACATAATGCAAACATCCGGGTTCCTAGATTACACAGCCTGCTAGAAACTCACTCCTCTTGCGACAGTTTTATTCCTGTCCAGATGCAAGAGCTTTATCACTGAGAAGACATGTAAAAAATTATGAATAGGCTTAGGTACCTGAAATTGCCTTTCTGTTTTTTTTCCTTAAAGGTCTTCCACAACTGCTCATGTATTCCTGAGGCACCGCTGCCTAGTTTGAACATGTCTGCAGTATTGGGTCAGTGTTCACGTAAAGACAACTGTGACTACATGTTTAAGATTTACATGGTGGTGACTGTAATAGGGGCCTTTATCTCAGCCAGTGGAGCCACTCCTGCTTACATTGTTCTTCTCAGGTAGGCCATTACAGAACTTTTAGCATGTTTGCCTTCAAGTTTATCAGATTTTGATTAAAATAATCCTCTCCTCTATCGTTTAGGTCTATCCAGCCAGAGCTGAAGTCTTTGGCTCTTGGAATGCAGATGTTAATAGTGAGAACTCTGGGTAGGAATATTAGCATTTTGCTTCTTCTAAACATTTAGATAATGCTGATGGCAATGCATGAGAACTCTGCTAAAGTGTTTGACATAATCCTGGATGATTTTCAGGTGGAATCCCTCCTCCAATATATTTTGGAGCTTTGATTGACAGGACATGTCTGAAATGGGGAACAAAGCGATGTGGAGGCCAAGGTGCATGTCGACTGTACAATGCTGATACTTTTAGGTGAATACATGCATAACTAAACAACAACAATAACAAAAATAAGTAAAATTTGTTATTGCTTCAGCACTGGCTTGAGAAATGAGATATCACAATGTGGAATTTTATTAGTCCCAGTAGCATTTCTGGCTATGGTCATTTAAAATTTCACACACACACACACACACACACACACACACACACACACACACACACACACACACACACACACACACACACACATACACACACACACACACACACATATATATATACATATATATATAGAGGTGCTGGTCATATAATTAGAATATCATCAAAAAGTTGATTTATTTCAGTAATTCCATTCAAAAAGTGAAACTAGTATAATGTATACGTTCATTACACGTGAACTGATATATTTCAAGTGTTCATTGCTTTTAATTTTGATAATTATAACAACTAATTACAAAATTACAACTAATGAAAACCCCAAAATCAGTATCTCAGAAAATTAGATTATTGTGAAAAGGTTCTCTCTCTCTCTCTCTCTCTCTCTCTCTCTCTCTCTCTCTCTCTCTCTCTCTATATATATATATATATATATATATATATATATATATATATATATATATCGATAGATAGATAGATAGATAGATAGATAGATAGATAGATAGATAGATAGATAGATAGATAGATATAGATATAGATATGATATGGATGTTTCGCTTTATTTTGCCCAGCATAGTATGAAATGTAGTTGTGGCTCTAATTGGTAACCCTAAATTGGATGGTATGACTCGAGTAGTGTAAGCATTTTTACATGACTGTTTTTACCCTTCAGAATGACTTTCTTGGGCCTTATCTATGGCCTGTCCTCTCTGGGCTTTCTGCTGTGGATGCTACTATTCAACAGACTATCACACCGCCAACGGCAGCTGGCACTGCAAAACCAGGCCAACAGCACAGAGCCAGAAGGCAACAACATAGCCATCGATAATGGAAATGCCCCGTTGGCTTTTGTGAAGTGCAAGGAAGAGCTGGATAAAGAGACCAGTATCTGAATTCTAATGTGGCTAAAACAAATGTTCTATAAGCTTTATTCGTACTGATTACATAATGAAAATGTGTACAGTTTGTAATGTGAGCTGTTCTGAGCTAAGAATTCTCTTACAAGATTGTATATGGCCCTGAGACTGCTTGTTACAACACACTTTGAACACACCATTTACTTTGTATATTTTTCCACACAGAATTCCTTACATTTCCCAAGAATAGACTGTTCCATTACCTGGTCATTAAGACAATCAGTATTCTTAAATGTGAAATATTTAGTGATAACTTGTCATATGTTTTTGTATCTTAATTTTTTTATAGACCTCAAGATTATTATGCAGTGAGAACTGATTACAAGTGAATAAGTAGATTTTACAGACAATATTTTTGACTAACTTTTATGCTCCTTTAAATGATTTAAACACTGCTGTTTAACAACAAAGAAATTTACTTGATATCACTAGTCTTAGAAAATGCAGAACATTCTGTATAACAAAGATAACTTTGGCTAACAAGAAGAGACAAAGCCCTGTATTTATAAAGTTAATGCCTCTATCAATTTATTTTCATGCTTCATATTGCTATAATTAATAACTTCTGTAGTAAAACTACATTCATCTGCAAAAGAAAAAATTGTTTTGGTCTTTTTTAGCTGAGAGATTTGTCCCCCCACATGGATGGAGTGTGACATCTCGGCTAACTCCACAGAATTCTTGTTACCATATATTTCCTGTTTTAAGCTGAGTGTTAAATCTTCACCAGAAGAGAGCAGCACTGCTATGCCTCCTCACAGAGCAGAATGGAGCAGCAGTTCCACCTCATACAGTCCCCTCTGAAACTATAACAGCGAGGCCAATTTTTGTTTTTGATATACACTAAAAACATTTGTGTTTGGGATCAACAGATGAATGAGAGATAGTAGAGCAGAATTTCAGCTGTCATTTCATTCGATCATATTATGTACTGTAGATGATTAGATATTCACAGCCTTTGCAATTTTACGTTGAGCAACATTCTGAAGTTGTACCACACATTATGAACAGTTTTCCACAGATTCGTGAACCTCTGCCCATCTTTACTTCTGAGATACTCTGCCTCTCTAAGATACTCTTTTTATACCCAATCTTTTTAGTAACACTTACTTTTCCAGCCTTTTGGTGCCCCTGTCCCAACTTGAGACATGTTGTGTTCATCAAATTCAAAATTACTTTATTTCTTCCTTAAAATGGAACATTTCCTCATTTTGAACACGTGACATGTTTTCCATGTTCTAGTATGAATAACATGGGATGACAAGATTTTCAAGTCAATGCATTCTGTTTATTTACATTTTACACAGCATCACAACTTTTTTGGAATTGGGGTTATATTTAAAAAATACATATATTCTAGTGAGACACAAGATGATTTAATTAAATGAGTACCAGCCAGCTAATTGACCGACATCCCAACATTCCTTAGCCACCCACTGTTGCATGTATGACACAAACATGTACGTGTCTTGTCTTTTACTGTGTGTATGTACGGGCATGTGCGTGCAAGAAATTAAGCTACTTGTAATGTAGAATCACTGAATCCGGTTCCTCAAATTTGTGATCATTGTGGAACATCAGCTAAGCTGCTGTGGCATTCCCAAGTGGAGGGAAACATTTATTCCAAATTTTGTAAAACCAACTACACCACCCTTGGAGAGAACCAGGGAAATACTCCCAAATAAAGGCACACAAGTTTCACCAATCTGGGCAAGGAACATGAGTGAGACACGAGTATTAATATAAAAATTTTATTTTATTATAACACTTAAACATCATTAAAACTTACCATACAAGTATAAAATTGCTTTCCCATGAAGCACAATAAGGATTTTTAAAACTAAGCACTTCTAAAGGCACAGGCTTGGTGGGAACAAGGCAAGCCAGCTGCAGCTCAGGAAGTGATCCAAACCCACTGCAAGTCACACCAAGCCTGGTGTATAGGGGCGGCTGTGGCGCAGTTGGTAGAGTGGGTTGTCCACTAATCGTAGGGTTGGAGGTTCGATTCCTGGCCTGAAGAGTCAGAATTCACATGCTGAAGAGTAAGAGTCCTTGGGCAAGACACTGAACCCCAAGTTGCTACTGATGGCAAGTAAGCGCCTTACATTGCAGCTCTGCTACCATTGGTGAATGATGTGTATGTGTAATGTGTATGTGTAATGTGTATGTGTAATGTGTATGTGTAATGTGTATGTGTAAAGGCAATGTGTAAAGCGCATTGGATAAAAGCGGTAATATATAAATATAATGGTAAATATAAGTATATTTACCATTTACCAAAATCATCAAACAGTGTCAAACAAAATCATACCTACAGTGTTGGCAGACTGTGAAACACACCACCGAATAAATGGAAGACAGACACAGCACGCATGCACCTGCTTCTTCTGTGTCATTCTGATGTCATGTCTTCGTCCCCATGTGTCATAGGTAGCTGTTGGTGGTTGCGGGACTAATGTCTGATATGTGTATACATACCGTGAGCCGTTATTCACACGGCGCGGTTCAATGTGTGTATGAATGTATCTCCTTCACATCACGGCCCGTGACAACACTAAACAATAAACAGAAAGAAGCACATTACACACACCATGGGGTGGTGGCTAGATCACCCAGGCCCACTGATACCACCACACGAAATAGAGGCAATTAAAAGCACCCAAGCAGAACCAGAATCATGGTAGACAGTACAAATGACAGTAGACAGTACAAATGAAAAATATAGCCACTACAGCATGGAGACAATAAGGCACAACATACACCTCAATATAGCTCAATAATTATGTGGTTGTGTGGAAAAGCAAACCTGAAAACACTAATTTGGCACTTAGCTGCTCATACTACTGTATATGTGGTTACAAAACAAACCAAAAATACTTCCAAAACTAAAGTCAACACGACAAACACTAACATGATGAAAACACTGAAGTAAAAAAAAAACCCAAATAAAACCATGAAGCAAAAACGTCTGGGTTACACATGTAACCCTGTCCTCTGAGAAGGGAACGAGACATTGCATTTTGCATAACACTATGGTGGAACGCCTCTTGCGCACGACCGGCATCTGAAGCTTGTGTAAAATCATGCCTATTTATAGGCTTGCCATGATCATGTGATGTGGAAATCATGTGATTTAATTATGGCACCTGTGAACCGTGTTATCAGACTCTATTATCTGAAACAAAGACGCAATTCACAGGCCTGCCCTGGTATGACAAGGCTACGCAACATCTCATTCCCTTCTCAGGGAACAGGGTTACATGTGTAACCCAGACATTCCCTTTCAAAGGGAACTTCGACGTTGCGTTTAGCATAACACTTATGGGAATGGGAAAACCCACTCCGTCAAACCGAGGTTACAGCCTGTTAAAAAAGACCCAAGCCCAAGGGTCACTGCAAGACACTCGAGCCCGGGGTGAATGTGTGTGGCATAGACCACCCTGCATCAGCACACACATCCTGTAAAGATACCACTTTGGACAAAGCCTTTGCGGAGGCGACTGCCATTGTGGCATGAGTGCTTATGCCCAGAGGCGTAGTGAGACCACACACCTCATAAGTAGTAGAGATTGGTTCCACTATCCAATTAGAGATGCACTGCTTTGACACAGCATCACCTCTACTGTTGCCACCAAAGCAGACCGGCAGCTGCTACAACTTACGCCACTGGCCGGAATGGTGGACGTAAGTACAGAGAGCCCTTACTGGACACAGCAGGTGAATTCTCTCTTGTTCCAGTGTGGGGAATGGAGGAGGACAGAAAGCCTGCAACACCACAGGGTGGGCAGCTGATGTATGCACCTTAGGAGGAATATAATACGGCATAGGATACAGGATGGCCTTGGACAATCCAGGGACAAAGTCATGGCAGGGATGGGCAACAGAGAAAACATGTAGATCTCCTACTCACTTTAGAGATGTCAGTGCCAGCAGAAGAGCTACTTTCAGAGTTAGAAGCTCCTCAGAGGCTGATTCTAAGGGCTCAAATGAGGCCCCTGAAAGACCTTCCAGGACCACAGAAAGGTCTCAGGAAGGTATAGCGTGGCCTGCAGTTCGGTCTCAGCCACATGACACCATGCATGAACTTCGAAGTTAAAGGATGTTTCCCCACAGAGTGTCCATCAACAGGGGCATGACTGGGCAAAATGGCGGCCACGTAAACCCTTACGTAGAAGAAGCCAACCCCGGTCAGAAATGTTCTTGTATGAACTCCAGGACTGTAGATATTGTGCAGTTCACTGGGTCTACAGTGGATCCCTGCGGATGGGAATCTCCCAAGGAGTGCCATCTAGCAGGGCTAGAACTTGGCGATGGGGGAAAAGCATACAGATGTGACCTCGGCCACAGGTGCACCATGGCGTCCAGCCATAATTATGTAGGAAGGAGTGAGCGTTAACCACAGTGAGCCATGTGTTGTCTCCTTGGAGGCAAACACATGCAGTCCCGCTTGGCCAAACCTTGCCATATGGACTCCACCACTTGTGGATGGATCCATCAATTCCTGGGCCTCAGCCCCTGCCTCAACAGGAAGTCTGGACCCATATTCCCAGAATGTACATTGCTCTTACTGACAAACGTTCCTTCTGCCCAAAGAAGAATTAGTTGCGTCTTCTTGAACAGGGGGCATGTACATAATCCTCCCTGGTGGACAATATATGAGACCAACGGTCTGTTGTCTGTAAACCGACATATTAAGGCAATTTATATGCCGCTCCAGATAAGGGCCGCACTAGAGACTGTGAGCTGTCTAAGACTGTGCTCCAGCCCGTGAGGGAGGTATCTGTCATTGCTATCTTGTGCTAAGGAGACATCCCTACAGTGTGACCCAAGGCTAGAAACCGGGGAAACTCAAATTCTCAGAGCATGTAGGCATCACTGCGTGACACTGATTATTCTCAGAGGTTTCGTCCTTGGACAGAACCCCCAACTTCTAAGCCACCACTAAATGGTCTCCTGTGCAATATGCCTATATGCACCAATAGTCTCCCAAGATCCAGCTTTATTTTGCCCAGTGTTGATAGGATTGACCAAACGCATGTTGGAGATAGAAACGCCCTCATCATAGTAGAATCCTTATAACCCCTACAAAATTTGTCCACTGCACTGGGGAAAGCATAATTTTATGAGGTTCAACCTGAAGTTCAAACATCTCAATGTTGAATTGTCAGTTCCCTGGAACATGCTAGAATTAACCAGTCATCCAGGTAGTTTCGTACATGGATGCCCTGGAGTCACAATGGAGCCAGAATGACATCCATGCACTTTGTGAAGATGTGAGGGGATAAAGCTTGCTATATTTCTATGTGGAAATATGCACCTTTTAGATCTATCATCAAAAACCAGTCTTCAAACTGAGTCTGGGGAACGATAAATTTGGGCGTCAGCATATTGAACCTGTATGTCCGAAGAGTATAGTTCAGATGACGCAGATCTAAAATTGGATTCTAAAAAACCACCATCCCTCATGGAACGGGATTCATTTTCTATGGCCCCGTTGTCCAAGATCTTACTTCTTGCGCTAATGTCGGGCTCTGGTCTGTGCTGACTACTGTGATGAGAACACCTCTGAATTGCAGGGGTCGAGCTATAAACTGGACCCGGTAACCCATTTCTACAGTAGAAAGAACCCATGGAGACACGTTTGGCAGTAGTTTCCATGCTGCCAGATGGTCTATAGTGACATTAACTATTCCACATTCTATTGGAGGGAAAGCATCAAATTTTTGTTGCCCTATGACAGCTTGCTGACCAGAGAACACTGAAAACTTGGGGGAGGCCCTACAGTAGCAGTACAGTATCGATGGGAGGACCTACAGTAGCACTGGGGGCTAACTGCCCTAGCAACCTCATGTTCCCAGATACGTCCCTCCACGGCCCCTCAGGACCAATCTTCGTTTCTTGCTTGGCCTTTATGACCATTCTCAGATCAGGCCTAGTAGAGGCTGCGACTGTGGTCGCCCAGTTCCCCTGGCTGTTCGCCAAGGGGTTGGTGGGCTACCATATTCACCTTCTGGGTCTCCCTCACACTAGGGCTGGCCCGGGCTCCACTCATGGATGCCTGGATGAACCCAAGGCAACAGGGAAGAAACTGGCTGAATGCCACCATATGTCGAGCTCACTCAGCAGGTCTGCTTGGTAGGCCTGCAACACTGTCATTGTCTGCAGTGACCCACAAGCAAGACTACTACAGCATAGGCCTTGCCCACCAATGGCACGGTTGCCTTACATAATGGCTTAGATGGCAAGCAACCCCCAATTACCTGATATCAATGGAGAGAGGTAGCTCGCAATCTCCTCCTCCACCTTCAGCATAGATAAATAGCGATACCGTTCATTCCCCACAATGGCTGAATAATCCAAAATCGTGGGGTTATAAATACGGTTTATGCATGGTTTTCCTGGAGAAGCCTGATATTTTGTAATGCACTTCTGGAAAAAATTGGAATTTCTGCAGTGTGAGGGATTTACTTTCACAGGGGAGAAAAAAGCTTATCCAGCCTTAGTAATCACTTCAAGTAGCTCTTTATATGCTGCTCTCAGTTTTTAGCACATCCATCTAGCTCCTCAGAGTCAGAGAGGAATAATTACTATTATATGTTACAATATATATTAATTATAGCTGCTTAATGTAGGCATTACCATGCGCAACCTCTTAAGGCTGCCATCGCATGCTACCCTCCTAGACGCTTCAACCAGAAAATGTGCACTATTCCCGTGATAAAACGGGAGCAAGCCATAACACACTACCTGAATTCTCTCACTGATATTGAACTCTCTCGCTTATTCTTTTTTTAAAGGGATAGAAAAGTTCTGAGATTTTGAGGAATGATTGCGAGGAAATGAAGCATCTTTTTGTTTCTTTACAGAAACAACTGACATACAGTCTTTCACTGAAGATAATAAGGCTGATAGCGTGGTTCACAGCTGAGATATTTATAATTTATAACATTTAATAGCCACGTCACCTGATCATGGCAGGCTTATAAATAGGCATGATTTTACACAATGCTGGTCATGTGCAAGAGGCGCTCGCCCATAGTGCTATGCTAAATGCAACGTCGAAGTTCCCTTTGAAAGGGAACAGTAAGTAGAACCAGAAACTGTTCAAGCAACACAGCAGTGGCATCAAATGAAGCGTCTTCGGCAAGGGATTTGCCTTAGATTAGATTTAGATGGTCAACTGCCCACTCTCACCTTAACACTAAGATCGGAGTCAAACTAACTAAAGTCCCAATTTGAATAAAGAAGATGTACTTACCATAGGGTTGATCAAACACCACATGCAAAGTTGTAGGATTACTCACAAGTACCGCGGCTCACCATACATATACATATCATTCAGCCACTGGCCAAATCTTGCAATCACTGAACGCGATATCTCACAAAAGTTTGTACACCACTCACATTTTTTGTAAATATTTGATTATATCTTTTAATGTGACAACACTGAAGAAATGACACTTTGCTACAATGTAAAGTAGTGAGTGTACAGCTTGTGTAACCGTGTACATTTGCTGTCCCCTCAGAATAACTCAACACACAGCCATTAATGACTATACTGCTGGCAACAAAAGTGAGTACACCCCTAAGTGAAAATGTCCAAATTGGGCCCAATTAGCCAGTTTCCCTCCACGGTGTCATATGACTTGTTAGTATTACAAGGTCTCGGGTGTGAATGGGGAGCAGGTGTGTTAAATTTGGTGTCATCGCTCTCACACTCCCTCATATTTGTCACTGGAAGTTCAACATGGCACCTCATGGCAAAGAACTCTCTGAGGATCTGAAAAAAAAGAATTGTTGCTATACATAAAGATGGCCTAGGCCATAAGACAATGGCCAAGACCCTGACACTGAACTGCAGCACGGTGGCCAAGACCATACAGCAGTTTAACAGGACAGATTCCACTCAGAACAGGCCTCGCAATGGTCGACCAAAGAAGTTGAGAGGTTGAAGGGGTTGGGGGTCAGCCTGTCAGTGCTCAGACCATATGCCACACACTGCATCAAATTGGTCTGCATCACTGTCATCCCAGAAGGAAGCCTCTTCTAAAGATGATGCACAAGAAAGCCCGCAAACAGTTTGCTGAAGACAAACAGACTAAGGTCATGGATTACTGGAACCATGTCCTGTGGTCTGATGAAACCAAGATAAACTTATTTGGTTCAGATGGTGTCAAGCATGTGAGGCAGCAACCAGGTGAGGAGTACAAAGTCAAGTGTGTCTAGCCTACAGTCAAGCATGGTGGTGGGAGTGTCATGGTCTGGGGCTGCATGACTGCTGCAGGCACTAGAGAGCAACAGTTCATTGAGGGAACCAGGAATGCCAACATGTACTGTGACATACTGGAGCAGAGCATGATGCCCTCCCTTATTCCAGCATGATAACGACCCCAAACACACCTCCAAGATGACCACTGCATTGCAAAAGAGGCTGAGGGTGAAGGTGATGGACTGGCCAAGCATACCTGCAGACCTAAATCCTATTGAGCATCTTTGGGGCATCTTCAAATGGAAGGTGGAGGAGCACAAGGTCTCGAACATCCACCAGCTCCGTGATGTCATTATGGAGGAGTGGAAGAGGACTCCAGTGGCAACCTGTGAAGCTCTGGTGAACTCCATGCCCAAGAGGGTTAAGGCAGTGTTGGAAAATAATGGTGGCCACACAAAACATTGACATTTTGGACATTTTCACTTAGGGATGTACTCACTTTTGCTGCCAGCAGTATAGACATTAATGGCTGTGTGTTGAGTTTTTGTGAGGGGACAGCAAATTTACACTGTTTCACAAGCTGTATGCTCACAACTTTATATTGTAGCAAAGTGTCATTTCTTTAGTGCTGTCACATGAAAAGATATAATCAATTATTGAAAAAAACTGAAGGTGTACTCACTTTTGTGAGATACTGAATATTCAAGAATTTTTGGACTTCAGTTCTAGGTTGTTTGGAACATTCAAACAAACTGAAATGTGTCATGTCATTTTTTCTTCATACAAGATACCATTTATTCCAAAAGTAACCTACTTAATTTTTTCTTATACAGCTTTTTATTTTACTTGGAAAATATCATATTCATGTCAAGAAATGGGCTAAAGCTAAGCCAATTTGTGCACAATTTATAAAAGAAATGAAACAATATGCAATATTTTACACTATTTAAGATTATAAACAAAATAGCAAAAAGACTTATGAGGCATTATGTTACTATAATTTGTTTACTTAAACGTTCTAATTTACCCCTGACTTAAATTGTATACCTCACACGTATGTTTTTGTTTTGTTTTCTTTCATATTAGTTGTGAGATGTATATGTTTATATGGAATCTGTACATATGTTGGTAATTAATTAAAACAAATGCTTCTGGCCTGACGCTGCTTCCGGCTTGACGCTGCCCTATGAGCTAACGCTATTATACTACTTTCTTCTATTTCTATACTTTAAAAATTATTTACTTACATTTTACAAATATAACACATTAGTTTAGATAAAACTAATCGTAATATTGCCCTGTTGCTAAATTTTGGTTTGTTTGTACAAACATCCACGACTAGCTTGCGTTTAGCTGTAGCCCGCTAGCATCGCGATTAGATGTAACCGCTAGCATCACCTACCGCTAGCCTATTTTATGTTTGCATTTCATATTTTGAATTTACCACTGTTTTGTTTAAAAAACAAATATGTCCACCGTCTCTTCTGTTCTGAGTGCGGATGACTCGCTCGAGCTTCACATGGTGCTGCTGGAACTGGAGGATGTGGAGAGGCAGATCCGCGGCCTACTCGACCAGCAGGCCCAGCTGCAGGAGCGACGAACTGCTCTGGAATCATCTTGTGCCTCTGCCCACACACCCAAGGTAAGCAAACAGTGTGGTATTTTCATTCCCAGCCCCTCTACGCCATGTGTTTCTCTGTGCAGAGACCGTGCAGCCAGGACTTTCCCAGCCATGGTCTCCGCCACACCGGCACCAACACACCTCGGGCCTTGGGTGAACCAGCGCCGGAAGGTGCAGGCTGTACCCTGGGCGAGGGTTTCTCCACCACCGGTGTTCCAGATTCCAACCCGGAACCGCTTCGCCCCTCTCCGCCAGACCAGACCCAACACCGTGATCGTCGGGACTCCATCGTGCGGAACGTCCGTGTAGCCTCATCCAAAGGTAAGGTGCACAGACATTGTTTTTCTGGTGCTCGTGTTCTTGATGTCGCTGTGCAGGTATTCAGAATCCTGAAGAAGGACGAGCGCATTGGAGCGGTTGTGCTGCATGCTGGGATGAACGACACCAGTCTACAGCAGACGGAGGTTCTGAAGAGGGACTTCTCCAGCCTGATCGAGACGGTGCGAGGCAGATCACCCACAGTGAAGATCATCGTCTCTGGACCTCTTCCCAAATTCAGACGTGGAGCAGAAAAGTTCAGTAGACTTCTCGCTTTAAATGATTGGTTAGTCTCTTGGTGTAATGAGCAGAATCTAGTGTTTGTTAATAATTTGAATCTGTTCTGGGAGCGTCCTAGGTTGTTTTGTCCTGATGGCCTGCACCCCAGCAGCGTTGGAGCAGAACTGCTGTCCGACAACATCTCCAAGGCGCTTCACTCCAACCGACTGTCTACCGTAAGTACATCTTCTGACAATAACAGTCAGTATAATCAATGCTCCATTAGTAGTCCATCAACAGTAATACATACTATAGAGACTGTGTCTGTTCCCGAAGCTAATATATACAAATATATAGAAAATCTCGGAAAGTCTGTGTTTGTAACCTAATTAAGATAAAATTTAATCATATTGAATGCACAGCCAGCACTTTTGATCTGAAGCTAGGAGTATTAAACATTAGATCTCTTATGTCTAAGCATCTTATTGTCAACGACATCATTATTGACCAGGAATGTAATTTAATGTGTTTAATGGAAACTTGGGTTAAACCAAATGAGTACATAGCATTAAATGAAGCCAGTCCTCCTGGATACAGTTATGTACATCAGCCTCATTCAACTGGTAGAGGTGGAGCTGTTGGTCTCATCCATAGTCAAAATCTAGTCATCACACAAAAACATAGTCATCAAGTTTAATTCTTTTGAAATTCTTTATAACAGTGTAAATTACGTAGCCACAAAAAATAAGTAAATTCCTCTAATTATTATTTACAGACCCCCAGGGCCATATACTGAATTTCATGGTGAATTTGCATACTTTTGTATCAAACCTGGTTGTGTCTGTAAATAAAGCATTAATCGTCTGAGATTTTAATATTCATTATGATAACCTGGAGGACCCTCTGAGAACAGCGGTTGTGTCCATCTTAGATTCAGTAGGGATTATTCAGAACGTAAATGGGCCTACTCATAATGGTGGTCACACTCTTGACCTCATACTAACATACGGATTAAGTATAGAAAATATTGTAATTTTTCTGCAGTCTGAAGTTATCTCAGACCATTATCTTATCTTATTCCTAATCCGTATTGATCATAATATCTCCACCTCACCTCGCTACCACATAAAACGCAAATTCACAGCAGCTACTGCACCGAGCTTCATAAATAACCTACCAGAGACATCGATTAGATTTGGATCAGTGCCTAATCCAGTAGAACTCGATCAGGCAACTGAAAGCTTGGAGTCAACACTCCGCAGCACACTAGATAGAGTGGCTCCACTCAAAAGAAAAATAATTAGAGAGAAAAAATTAGCACCCTGGTATAATGATCAAACACGAACCTTAAAACATAAATCTAGACAATTAGAATGTAAATGGTGCCAAACCAAGCTGGTGATATTTCAGACAGCATGGAAGGAGAGCCTACTGAAACATAGGAAATCTCTTGCCGATGCTAAAAAGAGCTATTTCTCCACCTTAATAGGAGATAATCAAAATCAATTTCAGATTCCTCTTCAACACGGTAGCAAAACTATCTAGGAATAAAACCACTACAGAGAGAAACACTCAATCATTACATAGAAGTGACGATTTCATGAAATTTTTCATTTATAAAATTGAAAATATTAGATGTGAGATACAGGCCATTAAATACAACCGGTCAGTTTGTAACAAACCCATTAGATGACAATGTGGCAATATCGGATCAATGTTTAGAGTGTTTTGCTCCACTTATAGAGACCGAACTAGCTACACTAATCTCATCAGCCAATTCATCAACCTGCATACTAGATCCCATACCTACATGTTTGTTTAAACAGATTTGTCCAGGAGTAATTAAGTCACTTTTAAATATAATAAATCCTTCCCTAAGCACTGGCTATGTACCTAAATCACTTAAATTAGCAGTTATTAAACCCTTGATTAAAAAACCCGACCTTGATCCGTCTCAATTGTCCAGCTATAGACCAATATTGAATCTCCCCTTCATCTCTAAGATTTTGGAAAAAGTTGTAGCAAAGCAGTTGTGCTCGTACTTAGATAGGAACAACATTTATGAAATGTATCAGTCAGGATTTAGACTTCATCATAGCACAGAGACAGCTTTAGTTAAAGTAGTAAATGACTTTCTTTTGACCTCTGATCAGGGCTGTGTCTCGCTGCTTGTGTTACTCGACCTTAGAGGAGCTTTTGATACTATAGATCAGACTATTCTCCTTGATAGATTAGAAAATGTTGTTGGCATTAAGGGAACAGTCCTCTCCAGGCTCTGGTCGTATCTGACCGATTGTTATCAGTTCGTAGATGTAAATGCTGATTTCTTCATGCGTACTGAGGTTTTTGCTCTCTTTTGCTGAGCCCCACACGAATTTATGGAGATATTGGAAATCCAGATCTTTTCTGCATCTGGATGAGCTCAAATCTTCTGCTGGGACTACGGCTGCTCCTAAGGCCATACAGACTTCTCATTTTCACATTATCTGTGTTACTTTCACATTATCTGTGTTACCCAGATGAGGATGGGTTTGCCTTCTGAGTCGGGTTCCTCACAAGGTTTCTTCCTCAAAAAACATCTTAGGGAGTTTTTCCTTGCCACCGTCGCCACTCAGTGGCTTGCTCAGTTGGGATAAATTCCATTTATGTTTCTCTCTGTTTTATATCTGTTTCTCTCTGTTTATCTGTTTCTATTTCTGTAAAGCTGCTTTGAGACAATGACTATTGTAAAAAGCGCTATACAAATAAAATTTAATTGAATTGAATTAAAAGGTTTGTTGACAGCTGGTCCCTCACCGCATAGAGACCACATGATTACTTCACAGAGATCTTCATTCAGTCCAGGCAGGTCTTCTGTCAACAAAACCTTTGTGATTGAACTGGCATTGGATTAAAAACATGATGTATGAATTAATCCATATCAGTTAAAAAAAACAACAACCTTGAGAAAACTTACCCTCAAAGTTGTTGATATAAGTCGAAACATAGCATTTAAAACTGTTCTCCTTCTTACTAGATGGAGTGATAGATGCCAACGTCACAATGTGACTGACATCTTTTATAGTAATCCGCAGATGATCTTGCAAGCAGCGAGTGTTGCTGACAGAACTCATTGAACCGGTCAGTAAAAATCACTTTAAGTCGCAGTGGCCACTGAAACTAAATGCCTAATCCTTCATTCCACTGCGCGAGCAACAGGTTTGTCTACATGCCTGAGACTCCAAACGGCACCAACATGCACATTCACCTCAAATACTCTTTTAAAACCGTAGATTGTCTACATTGAGATTATGTGAAATTATAGCTTTAGCATGTTGTCTTTAGTTCTTTTGTGGTTTCTATATTTATAAAAATTTGACTTTATCTGCTTTTCTGCTCTTCAACTTGAGAAAACCATGTAAAAGAACAAAGCATTGAACTAAGAGACATGTGTGCATTAGCATATAACAAAAAGAATTTTGACATTTTAAATTGTCAAGGAGAGAATATTTAAGGCATATCAAATCTATTTTACAGCTGCATAATTTGATTAGATCTGCTCAAGATAATACATTGTACTGTCATATCCAGATAAAAAATAAATAAATAAAATAAGCTTTAAACAAGTTTTGGCTATAATTGCAGATATTTTGGTGAAGATACAGTGTATGAGGGACATGTTGTGGATGTGACCATCCCACACATGTGGTTCTTTTCTCTCACTATTTTGCATGCAAAACACAGCAGTCTTTATTATGTTTTTTGTTTGAAAAGTTATTTGTGTTGTAATATATTGCTTTTTCAAACAAACATGTTTTTTTGGACAGCTGTACAAACAAAAAAGGAGCAACAGGATGTTTCAGTGTACTTTATGAACTGTTCAAACAAAGAAGTACACAAAGTTTAAATATTTGTATGTCAAATTGACATGAATTGTTCCTTTTGAATTGGTTCTGAAACTGAAAAAACTTACAGTGGCGCTTGAGCTTTTTGTGAATCCTTTAGAATTTTCTATGTATCTGCATAAATATGATGTCAAACATCATCAAATGTTTCACACAAATTCTAAAAGTAGACAAAGAGAACCCAATTAAAGTAATGACAACAATATTATACTTGGTCATTTAATTATTGAGGAAAATGATCCAATGCTACATATCTGTGAGTGACAAAAGTATGTTAACCTCTAGGATTAGTAGTTTATTTGAAGGTGAAATTAGGGTCACGTGTTTTCAATCAATTGGATGACAATCTGGTGTAAGTGAGCACCCTGTTTTATTTAAAGAACAAGAATCTATAAAAGTCTAATCTTCACAACATGTTTGTGGAAGTGTATCATGTCACGAACAAAGGAGATTACTGAGGACCTCAGAAAAAGAGTTTTTGATGCTCATCCGGCTGGAAAAGATTACAAAACAATCTCTAAAGAGTTTGGACTCTACTAATCCAAAGTCAGGCAAATTGTGAACAAATGGAGGATATTCAATTGACTATTGTTACCCTCCTCAGGACTGGACGACCAACAAAGATCACTCAAAGAGCAAGACGTGTAATAGCCGGCAAGGTCACAAAGGAACCCAGGGTAACTTCTGAGCAAACAAAGGCCTCTCTCGCATTGGCTAATGTTAATGTTCATGAGTCCACCATCAGGAGAACACTGAACAACACTGGCTTGCATGGCAGGGTTGCAAGGAGAAAACCACTGCTCTACAAAAAGAACATTATTGCCCTTCTGCATTTTACTAAAGATATGGACAAGCCAGAAGGCTACTGGAACAATATTTTGTGGATTGATGAGACCAAAATAATCTTTTTGGTGTAAATGAGAGTGGTTATATTTAGAGAAAACAAAACACTGCATTTCAGCATAAAGACATTATCCCATCTGTGAAACATGGTGGTGGTAGTATCATGGTTGGGACAGTTCTGCTGCATCTGGGCCAAGACGACTTGCCATCATTGATGGAACAATGAATTCTGAATTATAACAGCAATATCTAAAGGTAAATGTCAGAACATCTGTCTATGAACTGAACCTCAAGAGAAAGTGAGTCATGCGGCAAGTCAACGACTCTAAATGCACAAATCCTTCTACCAAAGAATGGTTAAAGAATAATAAAGTTAATCCTTTGGAATGGCCATGTCAAAGTCCTGACCATAATGCAATAGAAATGTTGTGGAAGGACCTGAAGCAAGCAGATCATGTGAGGAAACCAACCAATCCAGAAGTGAAGCTGTTCTGTACTGAGGAATAGGCTAAAATTCCTCCAGGCTGATGTGCAGGACTGAACAGTTAACTGCTGTTGTTGCTGCACAAGAGAGTCATACCAGATACTGAAAGCAAAGGTTCACATACTTTTTGTGTGTGTGTGTGTGTGTGTGTGTGTTTGTGTGTTGGTCTCTCTAAAATTGAGCATGACAAACAAATTTTACAAAGAAAAATGTCCTTCATCACTAATCAAACATGTAGACAAATATTCCAAAGAAACAATACATTTCCTTTATCGCTATGCAATACAGGAATGTAATAACATTTATAGAGAAACAGGATGTTTCAAGTGAATGTACTCTATTAACTCTTCAAACAAAGAAGTACACACAAATACCTTTTTGCTGGTTTACCTTTGCTTAGCTAATTAAACCAATAAATTCACAATGTTGACGTAGTGAGGTGTGTGTGTGTGTGTGTATAAACCGAACAACAAATTCAAGTTTTGGAATGGCCTAGTCAAAGTCAAAGAACCTACCGAGATGCTGTGGCAGGACCTTAAAGGGGGAGTTCATACTCATACACCCTCAAATGTGACTGAACTAAAGCATTTCTGCAGAGAAGAGTGGGCCAGAATTCCACCACAGCGCTGTGAAAGACTGATCTCCAGATATCTGAAGCATTTGTTTACACTAAAGTTGGCACAACTAGATTTTACGTTTACAGGGTCAATTAGATCTTCACTTGAATAATAGGTGTTGGCAAACTTTTTATGCTTCCGTAAAATTATTTATAAAAACTGTATTGTGTGTTTACTTGGGCTGCCTTTGTTTCATTATGTATTTTGTATGAAGATCTTAAACTATTTAGTATGACATATACACAAAAGTATAAGAAAAAATCAACAGAACCTTTTTCACAGCACTATACAGTATATATATATATATATATATATATATATATATATATATATATATATATATATATATATATATATATATATATATATATATATATATATATATATATATATATGTATATATACCGCACAACATTCCTACAATCCTTGAGTTCTTACAAAAAACGTTTCTCAGTGGGGTGGGTTTCTTCTACAATCAGGGTTTATGTGGCTGCCAGTTCGGCCAGCCACGCCCCTGTCGATGGAGCCTCTTTTGGGCAACATCCTCTTATTCAAGGTTTATGCATGGTGTCAGGTGACCATCTGCAGGCCACACATGCCTTCCTGGGACCTTCTGTGGTCCTGGAACGTCTGTCAGATGCCCCATTTGAGACCTTAGAGTCAGACTCTGAGAAGCTTCTGAATCTAAAGGTAGCTCTTCTGCTGGCCCTGACATCTCTCAAGTGAGTAGTACATCTACAAGCTCTCTCAGTTGCACCTTCCTGCCTTGCCTTTACCCCTGGATTAGCCAAGGCCTTCCTGTATCCTAGGCCAGATTATATTTCTAAGGTGCCTACATCTGCTGCCCAGCCAATGGTGTTGCAGGTTTTTATGCCTTCCTCTGTTCCTCACACCAGAACATGATGTTGTGTTAAAGCAGCGCATCTCTAATTGTATAGTGGAAGCAATCTCTATTGCTTATGAAACGCTACGCCTTTGCATAAGGGCTCATTCCACTAGGGGGGTTGCCTCCTCGAAGGCTTTGTCGAACAGGGTATCCTTACTGGATGTGTGTTCTGCTGCAGGGTGGTCCACACCACACACATTCCTTTAATATTACAGCCTTAATATTCATTCATTCTTAAAGGGAGTGCTCATAATCTCAGCTTGTTACCTGTATAAAAGACACCTGTCCACAGAAGCAATCAATCAATCAATCAGATTCCAAACTCTCCACCATGGCCAAGACCAAAGAGCTCTCCAAGGATGTCAGGGACAAGATTGTAGACCTACACAAGTCTGGAATGGGCTACAAGACTATTGCCAAGCAGCTTGGTGCGAAAGTGACAACAGTTGGTGCGATTATTTGAAAATGGAAGAAATACAAAAGAACTGTCACTCTCCCTCTGCCTGGGGATCCATGCAAGATCTCACCTCGTGGAGTTGCAATGATCATGAGAACAGTGAGGAATCAGCCCAGAACTACACAGGAGGATCTTGTCAATGATCTCAAGGCAGCTGGGACCACAGTCACCAAAAAAAACGCCGTGAAGGACTGAAATCCTGCAGCGCCCGCAAGGTCCCCCTGCTCAAGAAAGCACATATACATGCCCGTCTGACGTTTGCCAATGAAGTGTTGTGGTCAGATGAGACCAAAATGGAGCTCTTTGGCATCAACTCAACTCGCCGTGTTTGGAGGAGGAGGAATGCTGCCTATAACCCCAAGAACACCATCCCCACCGTCAAACATGGAGGTGGAAACATTATGCTTTGGGGGGTGTTTTTCTGCTAAGGGGACAGGACGACTTCACCGCATCAAAGGGACGATGGACGGGCCATGTACCATCAAATCTTGGGTGAGAACCTCCTTCCCTCAGCCAGGGCAGTGAAAATTTCTTTGTCAGTGGGCAAACGTACAAAATCAGCAGGGGATCAAATACTTTTTTCCCTCACTGTAGGTGAGGATAGGGGCATAAATTAATAAGTAAACCACTGGAGTAGAGGATGAGCAAGCACAGCATGTAGGGCAAAGGGGTGCCCAACATACCGATGCCCCCAGATTAAGACAGGAAAAAACAAACACAAAAAAAAAATTAAGGTGCTTTTACATAGTAGTCAGTTTCTGAGTTCAAATCAGTGAAAATCATATCACATTTCATAGCATTTCTGTTCTATTTTCTTACTTTGTGACTTGTTGCTTATGTTAGCAGCTTACATGGATATATAAATGTCGCCTGCAACCCAAAACACAGGGCATGTCTGGTTCACTTGCTGTATTTGGCTCAATTTAGGAGTGAATCACTTTTGCACTGCAAGTGACTCATGCTAGAATTTGGCTTAAACCATACCAAGACCAACTCAGCAAAATTGCTGTTGTTCACACCGGAGTGTGATTGCTGTGCTCTCACATGCACAAATGAACAGCAGCAAAGAGGAAATTGCACCGGAGTTCAATTCAAACAGACTAAATACTGCATATGTAGAAGCACCCTTAATTATCTGCATGGATTACGGATATTAGCAAAAAGAAGAAAAGCATATTTTGATCACAGTTAAAGATAAGAATGTTTAGCAGACATTTTCCACAATTCCAGCCATCCATCCATCTTCTACCGCTTACTCCTTCTTCAGGGTCACGGGGGAACCTGGATCCAATCCCAGGGAGCACCGGGCACAAGGTGGGGTACACCCTGGACAGGGTGCAGTCACATACACTCTCACACTCACCCATTCATACACTATGGACATTATAGACATGCCAATCCGCCTACCATGCATGTCTTTGGACTGGGGCAGGAAACCGGAGAACCCGGTGGAAACCCCTGCAGCACAGGGAGAACATGCAAACTTCGCACACACATCCCTGGCGGGAATCGAATCCTGGACCCTGGAGGTGTGAGGCAAACGTGTTCCAAACAATTTCATGTTTACAAATATGGACATCTAAGTAGTAGCATTTCAAAATTTCACACTGATGTGCTTGGGAGAATAGAATTTAATTGTTCTTATGGTCGGGATGAACATTTTATGAGGCAGCTTAAAACCACTGGCAGTAAATGTCTAAAGTATGAGACCTCTCAATTTGAATGGACAGAAGCCATCCAGCTTCTGTCAATGCACATCAATGATATTTTTGCAATGTAGTTTCGGCCCAGTAATTTTACTCCCCCACCTTTCACTCTCCCTTGCTCTTGCAGGGTACCCGGTAATTTTGCATTCCACCACTAAAGGAAAAAGAGACCTTTGTCTTCAAACTGAGCTCTTACTTCACCAGCAAAGACTTGTAGTGTGACTGTTGCTAAACCAATCCTGCTGTCACTGACACTTCACTTTTTCCATCGATCATAGAGATCCCAAGATACTTAAACTCATTCACATAAGTAAGGTCTTTTCACCTGAATAGGACATCCCAATCTTTTCTGGAAGAGAACCATGACCTCAAACTTTTATCTTAGGCAGGTCAAACTAAAAACATTTCTGTTCATTTGTGCCTTTTAAAATACATAAGCAATTAAACTGCTCTTTTGGTACTTTTCATGTTCTATTTCTTCACATTTGGCTATTTGATCACCTTTACAGGATGCTGGCATTTACTCAGTTATTATTCAAAACAGCTAATATTTACATGCTTTATCTATCAAATAAAAATAAATCTTTATTTGACAACTTTGTGTATTTATGAGGTTGGTTCATTTCTGAATAATCAACCTTCTGATGGTTATCAAATAGGTTACTTAACTAGTGTTTACCTGTTACTTATCTGGTTTCTGTTTTAACCACAGTTTGTATAAAATATTCACTGCATGCTTGTGCTGCCTTGCACTCAATAAAGTCTCAATAAAGCATCAATTAAAAAAAAAAAAAAAAAAAAAAAAAACTCCTTGCCTAATTTGTGACACTACAGTATTAAACATAATACAATTGTTTGTTTTTGTGTGATATTATTGGCACATGTTTAACCTTGTAACTCAAGAAATTATGAACATTGTTTGGTGTATTGTAGTCAGCAAATATGCATATATCTGCTTTGCAAGCTGTTGTTAATAAGTTTTTATATAGTGGAACAATACCTTACTTTTTGCTCTTAATCAACTAACTTAAATCATTATTTTCCCCATAATTATGAAAGCCATCAGTATTTTCTTTACGTATTTCAAATATTTTTTTTCTTTAAGTATTTAATATTTATTTATGATTTTCTGTCCTGTTGGTGTATACATTTATTTTAGATACTAAATTTTAAGCAGTGTCAGTGTACAGAGAACGGAGACTATGAATATCAATTACAACAATAGAAAATAAGGTGCTTACTTTGTAATTAATCCTGCTGTGAAGACCAAGAAACTGTATGGGATGCTTTGAAATGAAGTTGTTATGAAGAAAAAAAGATGGGGAACGTTATTAGCACATTAGCAATGCTTTGAAGCACTGTGAAATCCATTATTACAAAGTGCTTAGGCATGATAGGTAATTGCCAGAGAACTGTCTGAGAGTCCAGCTATAGAGATCTTGTAACTCACGAGAGTCCAGCTATAGAGATTTTGTAACTCCCAGGTACAGTGAAGGAAAGAAGTATTTGATCCCCTGATGATTTTTTACATTTGCCCACCGACAAAGAAATGATCAGTCTATAATTTTAATGGTAGGTTTATTTTAACAGTGAGAGACAGAATAACAATAAAAAAATCCAGAAAGACGCACGTCAAAAATGTTATCAATTGATTTGCATTTTAATGAGGGAAATAAGTATTTGACCCCCTCTCAATAAGAAAGATTTCTGGCTCCCAGGTGTCTTTTATACAGGTAATGAGCTGAGATTAGGAGCATACTCTTAAAGGAAGTGCTCCTAATCTCAGTTTGTTTCCTGTATAAAAGACACCTGTCCACAGAAGCAATCAATCAATCAGATTCCAAACTCTCCACCATGGCCAAGACCAAAGAGCTCTCCAAGGATGTCAGGGACAAGATTGTAGACCTACACAAGTCTGGAATGGGCTACAAGACCATTGCCAAGCAGCTTGTTGAGAAGGTGACAACAGTTGGTGCGATTATTCGCAAATGGAAGAAACACAAAAGAACTGTCAATCTCCCTCGGTCTGGGGGTCCATGCAAGATCTCACCTCATGGAGTTGCAATGATCATGAGAACAGTGAGGAATCAGCCCAGAACTACACAGGAGGATCTTGTCCATGATTTTAAGGCAGCTGGGATCATAGTCACCAAGAAAACAATTGGTAACACACTATGTCGTGAAGGACTGAAATCCTGCAGCGCCCGCAATGTTCCCCTGCTCAAGAAGGCACATATACATGCCCATCTGAAGTTTGACAATGAACATCTGAATGATTTAGAAGAGAACTGGGTGAAAGTGTTGTGGTCAGTTGAGACCAAAATGGAGCTCTTTTGCATCAACTCAACTCGACGTGTTTCGAGGAGGAGGAATGCTGCCTATGACCCCAAGAACACCATCCCCACCGTCAAACATGGAGGTGGAAAAATTATGCTTTGGGGTGTTTTTCTGCTAAGGGGACAAGACACCTTCACCGCATCAAAGGGACGATGGACGGGGCCATGTACCGTCAAATCTTGGGTGAGAACCTCCTTCCCTCAGCCAGGGCATTGAAAATGGGTCGTGGATGGGTATTCCAGCATGACAATGACCCAAAACACACGCCCAAGGCAACAAAGGAGTGGCTCAAGAAGAGGCACATTAAGGTCTCCAGACCTTAATCCCATAGAAAATCTTTGGAGGGAGCTGAATGTTCGAGTTGCCAAACATCAGCCTCAAAACCTTAATGACTTGGAGAAGATCTGCAAAGAGAAGTGGGACAAAATCCCTCCTGAGATGTGTGCAAACCCGATGGCCAGCTACAAGAAACGTCTGACCTCTGTGATTGCCAACAAGGGTTTTGCCACCAAGTACTAAGTCATGTTTTTCAGAGGGGTCAAATACATATTTTAAAATGCAAATCAATTTATAACATTTTTGACATGCGTTTTTCTGGATTTTTTTGTTGTTATTCTGTCTCTCACTGTTCAAATAAATCTACCATTAAAATTATAGACTGATAATTTCTTTGTCAGTGGGCAAACGTACAAAATCAGCAGGGGATCAAATACTTTTTTCCCTCACTGGAACACCATTCCTGTGATCAAGCACGTTGGTGGTAGCATCATGCTCTGGGTTGCTTTTCAACAGGAGGAAATGGACAACTTGTCTAAATTTAAGCAAATTGTTGAGGGCAATCTGTTTCAGCCAGCCATACCTCTGCATTAAGGGTGGAAATATATGCTCCAACAGCACAATAATGCAAAGCACAAGCCAATAATTACAAAGGACAAGCATACAAAAGTTTTTTTTTTTGTGTGTGTGTGTTTTGGAATGGCCAAGTCAAAGCCAATCTAATTGCATGACCAGAAATGTGACCAGAAGCTGTCTACCAACATTCTCCATCTAATTTGGCAGAGTTAGAAGAGATTTGCATTGAATGCATGCACACCATGTATTAAATGGAATGAAAGAAAATTACAAAATCAAAATATATAAAGCTCATAGATACAAATCTGAGACAACTCAAATCTATTATTGCTTACAAAAGGACAATTAACACTGAGAGGATGAATACTTATCAATTAAGCAACAATTAATTCTGATGATATTTAAATACTTTATTCATTAATTTTTATATTAAAGTTTATATTTAATTTCTGTAAAGAGTAACTTCTAAAAGAGCAGCAAAATATCCCATTCTGATATGCATTTTAACATTTAAAAATATGATGCTCTCAGTTGTAAATGGTCTTGAATGTGATTACACAAAAACTCACTTCCAACCATTTATTCATCCAACAGTGTAATTCTTGTTCCTTCATATTTCATAATTTTTTCAACTTTTTCTTTACCAAAAAAACACCAAAACATCCATTGATGCCTGACTTCTTGTATTAATAGTTTTGTACTCTGTATCCACACATTTTTCACCAAACATATAGTCAGTTACCCAGCATCTGTGTTCCCAGAAGAAACTTCACAGAAAATGCAGAAACAAAGCAGGAGGGACATGGCCTTGTCTTAAAAGCAGAGATATTCCTCACAAAGCGAAAATGACAAATACATTTAAATTACAGTGTCTTTGGATTTTACTGATAAAAAGGTATTTAATATATAATCTAAGACATTGATTGAATTGAAAGGGGAGGGGTTCTATGCTGGTACATTCATGGTAAATTCATTTCCTCATGTTATTCAAAGTTTGGAACTGGGTCTGGTTATAAAAGGCAGGAAGGACTCCTTCACACTCTTAATTCATGTTTGGTAGTTACAGTGTCCAAACATGACTCAGCACAGGATACTATTAGGGGTTTTAGTGTTTATCACAGGTAAGAGCTCTTGCTTGGACTAATTTATAATTGTAATTTTCTAACTAGATTGTGGAGGCTTTGCGTGTTATGTAATGAGCAACAACAATAAAATGTTATTTGAATAATGCACTTTAAATGTTGATTCTATATTTTCTTCCAGGCCAGTTTGGCTCTGTTTCAACACAAAGTCAATGTAAGTAGTTATACTTGGACCTAAATACATATGTTAGAATTTACAACTCTAGCTCATATGCATCTCAGATATGCAGGGTCTGGTTAGCTAATATTGCACAGATTTAGGACAATGCATGGTGAGGAAAATTTCTGCTACTATGCAGCCCTCAACTTGAGATGTACAGCTTTTACAATTTTCAATTGCAGAATGAAAACAGTTTACATATAGTTTCCAAAATCCTCAAGCAATTGTACTACTCCTTCAGCACTTTAAAATTCACATTCTTTCTCATTTATTTTACTTTATTCCTAATTAATATCTCTTCATTTTAATTATTTTAATCTGAATCCTATTTTAAGTAATGTGAATTATATAAAATAAATAAATAAATACAAACCTCTGCATTGCCTTGTATATTAAGTTGTGATACAGAAATATTCGTATCTTGCTTTCTCTATTTATTTATTTCTTTATTTATTTATTTTAGATGTGTGCAAGACCTTTGGCGGTGGGACCATAAAGACTTTCAATGAGACCTTATTCTATGTGAAATCCACATGTCCTGTAACATTGACACACTTCTCGTATGGGGAGGTCGACTGTTTTATCTCTGTGCAGCGTGATTCAACTGGCTTCATGAAGAAAGTCGAGATTGTGGTGAATAAAGTTGCTACCACCATTCAGGATGGCATGCTGACTGTACAAGGAAACAGGTATCTCACACAACACCTAGAATAAACACAAGAATGAGATATTGATTCATAATTACTTTCCTGAATTAATGTTAATCATTACCCTAGATCAATATTTCCAGTTTAATTAGAGTCACTATTGCACTTGAGAGCTTTCCTTGATATACATTTACATTTATTCATTTAGCAGACGCTTTTATATAAAGCGACTTACAAATGTGGAAATACTAGCGAAATGATATATCAAGTGCAGATCAATACAAGTAGTGTAATTGGGTTCTAGAGAAACAAAGCACCAGAGAAAGTTATTTTATTTTAAAAAATAAAATAAATTATAATGTGGGGTTGGCATTTTAGGGGTTAGTTAAGTGCTCACAGAAGAGGTGGGTGTTTTTTTTTTTTTTTTTTTTGTTTTTAAAGCACACACTTTGTTAATATATTGAATTATTATACCAGGTTACAGAAAAATTATACTTTAATATGTTTTGCTTAATGTTTTATCACCTTATTGTATGAAAATTTTTTGTATCCTAAGTATTTTCAGATCGGCCATAACGTACTTTTCATTATGCACTAGTGAAGCATTCACAAATTCAACATTGTGTGATGACTACAAAGTGATACTTACTGATGATATAATGACATTTGTTTACAGAGTCTCTCTGCCCTATGACCAGACTTATCAGAGTGTGTATACATTTGGCATTTACACCAAGCTTAGAAGCAAGGTTCTGCCTCTTTCTGTCATATGGTACAGTTTCCCTGAGGGTGTGACTTCACTTTGGGTTAGTACAGCAAAAACACCAGACGTTTCCAGTGTCTCTATACAACCTCAATTAGAAAATTTTATTCAGAGTGATAATAGTTATAATATATATATATATATTATGCGGATGGATGATGCGATGGCAGCTATAGTGCGCCAGAACACCCACCACACACCAGCTATTAGTGGAGAGGAGAGAGTGATGTAGTCAAATCAGAGAAGGGGATTATTAGTGGGCGATGATGGAGTAGGGGCAATGGGGGAATTTCACTAGGACAGCATGGTTATACCCCTACTCTTTTATTATTAGTGTCCTAAGAATTTCAATGGCCACAGAGAATCAGGACCACGTTTTAACGTCTCATTTGAAAGACGGTGCTGCTTTACAGTATAGTGTCATAGTTGTTTGATGATGATGATGATGATGATGATGATGATGATGGAACAGGACCATTCGCCCATTCTGACAACCAATATCTGATAACTGTACTAATTTCATTTTTACAACAGTGTGCAGCTATCTAATTGTTCTTATCAATTTTAGACATGTTTAAGCAGAACATTGCTTTTGTTAATCAATTTCCTGACCAGATGTGATCACTGCAGACATCATCAAGACACCTAGTTTAGAAAATAGTTCAAAAATAGTTTATAAAACAATATATATATATATATATATATATATATATATATATATATATATATATATATATATATATATATATATATATATATATATATATATATGTATAGTGGTCCAGTTTTTAACTGCACTGACAGGTTTTTATATACCATCACACACAAATAAGATTTTGGAGTAAGTTTTGTTTTTGTTTTCAATGTTTTAATATTTGTTATAGATTCAACTGGACCTGCCATTAGTGGATGAGATGACTGGGATGTGTGGGAGACTAAACAGTGACGGTTAGTGTCAAGATTTAACAGGAACAATAGGAACAAATCCATTTTGCTTTATAGCAAATGTGGTTAATAATGCCTCTTTCATGAGCACTTTTATAATTTATTGAGATTTATGAGCATGTCCTAACACCATTTTTCCCCCCACAGAAAATAGAGCACAGCTTCTTTATAGCAATATCATCCGTAATGAAAAATGTATAACTGAAGATAATAGAAAAGTAACTGATACGAATAAGGTAAGCATTCTAAAAACACTCCTGCTTCAAAGAGCCATTATAGAATTATTCTAGACACTACTCCCTAAATTGCATTGACCAGAAACTAGATGATATCTGAGAAATTGGGTATGCAAGGAGCGAAATGAATTATATATATATATATATATATATATATATATATATATATATATATATATATATATATATATATATATATATATATATATATATATATATATATATATATATATTTTTTTTTCCCAAAATAAATTCTGACTAAGTCACACTCCATTTTTGTATGTCAGAAACCACACAATTAATTGCATGCATGAAGAACTCAAACATTTCTATTTTGTTTTCCAGACTTGTCAAAGATTTCAATCTATGGCCATGGAGTGCGTGGACATGGATCCTTTTGTAGATCTCTGCGAGCAAAACGTCTATAATGTACATAATCTTGTAAAGTGCTCTTTCTTTGAGGAGTTTCTTCAGCCCTGCGAGGGCGTCATCTTCTTCCCCCCACAATCACAATTGCGAGAAATAACTAACTGTGGTAAGTGTGCAATTTTTTCCACAGCATATCATTTAGATTATATTTATTATATTTCATATAATAAATGTGAAATTCTCTGCAGCTGAGCCTGCATGTCCTGGAGATTTGAAATTTCAGGATCAAGGTCCTGCTTTTCCTCCCACCTGCTCCAACCCCAAGCTTCAGACAGAATTCAATACCAGCACTTGCCTTCCTCAAGATGGTGTGTATTTCTAGATGCCAGTGCTGCGTTGAAAATTATAATCATCAATGTTTAAAGTGTGTTTTATTCTTAAGTACACTGGCCATCTAATGAATAACATAAGCAAAAAAGAAAAAGACATAATTTGACATATCATCAGCTCACGATTTTGGGTAACAGGTTCTGAAGGATGAATTTTTTTTTTGCAGATTCAAATTCAGTGTTTAGGCTTGTGTAATGTTGATTTTCACCTACTCCCACAAAAATCATGATTTAATTGTCCAGACCTGCAGGGCTAGTGCATACCTATAGGCGAACTATGCAGTTGCCTAGGGCAGCAGCACAGACAAGGCAGCAAAAAAGAGAGAGAGAGAGAGAGAGAGAGAGAAATTTTTTTATATTAACAAAATATGTAAATTAATTTGTCAATTCATTAATGGAATTATCACAGTCATATCAGAACATTATATCCACCATTAGATCTAAATCTAAATTCAGAGTTGGGTGTAATGTGTTACAAAGTAAGGTGTTACTGTGATCTAATTACTTTTCTAACGCAGTATTGTAACACAATGCATTTAAAATTTTGGGAATTTGATTACAGTTACCGACGTCAATAAAATTACGTTACTTGCATTACAGATGTAGTGTTAAGAAAACAATATTAAGTAAAATGTATTTTTAAAATAAATCATGTTTTGCCCCGAAGATTTTTTCTTTAGCCCCGAATAATTCTCCACTAGGAGCAGTTTGTCACTACGTAACTGAACGTCAGTAAAAGGAGAGCGCCTGCAATTTTATATCTTCAGTGAACGGAGGCAAGACCAATAAAACAGGGTTTACAGGAAAATATATTGAAACACTCATGTCTTATTGGCTGACAGTTTCTCAATTCTGCCAAACGCTAGCTCACAGTCAGTGTGAGGAAACATAGATATGTGCCGGGTTTTTTTTAACCAGTAAAGGGGTTGAAACTGAAACATTAACATCCTCTGATGCTGAGCAGGAAAATAAGGTGTGTAAATGTCTATATGAGTCTATATGATCCCTCTTATTTTGTTAAAATTATTAAGATTTTGCAGTTTTTACAAGACGTCTGACCGCAACTGTATGTGAGACTGGGGAAGTGGGCAGGGGTGGTTTCAGTTAATATCACAAATTGCTCGTACTTGCATACTCTGATTCTTAGTTCTGGAGGTGTTATAGAAAATGTGAGAAGCTTGACAGACCTGGTAAGTAATATAATCTGAGTAAATGCCACTGGACACTATTATAGTATGAGATTGTGTAAAGATCATTTAGTTGTTATATTGCACAAGCCTTATATTGTTCTAATTTTATTCTTATTGTTTTCTTTCTCACAGTCTGAGGCATATATGCTTGACATACCATCAACTTATAGCCAGCCTTGCCATTTACTCTCTATCTCTTTCTCTCAGGATTGGTCCTGAACGATCGAGCTGAAGGTTACCACAGTGTTAAGGTGCAGGACTGCCCTTGTGTGCACATGAGAGTAACATATGCGCCAGGCAAAAAAATCAGTTCAAAGTGCCAAACTTGGTGAGAACATTCTGCTTTAATATTCTTGTCATATCGTATGATTGGATCTGATCTCTTTAGATGCTGTTTATAGTGCTTTATCCTATCATCGTACTTTGCTTCTGTTTTTGTCTTAGTGAATGCATCAATGGGAAATGGAATTGTTCACCTAACACCTGTGTTCCTCCATGCGCCATTGAAGGCTGGTCTGTCACTACCTTTGATGGTAAACAATATTCTCTGCCTGGAAAATGTACCTATGTGGCTGCAATGGTAAGTTAAAGAAAAAAGTTTGTAAAGAAATATCTGTCTGTCTGTCTATATCTATATCTATATCTATCTATGTCTATCATATATATATATATATATATATATATATATATATATATAGTGGCAAGATATATATAAGATAGATAATATGCTGTCTTTTTACAGGGACTCAACTGGACAGTGACCATCCAGTTTTCTGATGTGACAATAGGAAAAATGTACCTTGATGTGTTTCAGGTGTGTTTTCTGCTATATGAATGTGCTGATGTTCTTTCTGGATCTTTTTAAAAAATTCTGATGACTATGTTTGTCTCTGTATTTAGGAACGATACACCTTCTCATTAAACAGTGTACAACTAGGGGGAAATGATATCACTATCACAGATCTGTCCAAGACCGGTAGGTTTTCTACAAGGCTAAATGAATATGATTTAGATCTTATGGAGTTGGTGTATCCAGATGTTGATACAGCAGCCAAAACATTTCTCAAGTAAAACACTATCAACAGTAATGAGGTAATCCAAATAACTGTCAATGTAACAAAGTGTGTAGTGAAAAGACAACACAACTTACAGCTGAAATTTACATTTACATTTATGGCATTTGACAGACGTCCTTATCCAGAGTGACTTACAATGAGCTGATTTATATAACTGAGCAGCTGAAGGTTAAGGGTCCAGGAGTTAGCAAAGTCAAGGGCCCAGCAGTGGCAGCTTGGTCGTGCTGGGCATTGAACTTGCAAAATTCTGCTCAGTAGTCCAATGTCACTATCGCTTCTCCATAATAGGCAAAAGGCAAAAATTATATGAGGTGAAAAAAATGGTTTGACATGAAAACTATAATATAAATATACAGTATAGGCTAACTACTGTATTTAGATGATCTACAGCAGTGTTCACCAACCTTATTCCTTGAGCTCTACCTTCCTGAAGACTTTAGCTTCAATCTTAACCATGCCCACCTCACCATCTCAGCTGTTTCTTAATTCAAAGAACACAAATAACGAACTTATCTAGGGTAATCGAGGACATCAAGAAGATCACATTGAAAAACTGTTACAATGATTTTAGAGACTCTCCTGTTTCCTCCCCAGTGCCTTAAAAAGAAAAGCAAAAGGGCATGTGTTCACTGGAAGTGAATGGTCTGCAGTACACTAGAAGAATGCAGCACACTGCCGATTTAAACATACCAGATCACTAATTAAAATAAATAAATAAATAAATAAAAAAGTTTATATATATATATATATATATATATATATATATATATATATATATATATATATATATATATATATATATATATATATATATATATATAATTAGCTAGTGCCATTAATATGAAAAGTTTCATTAATCACAAAAGTTTCATAAAATTAGTTTGTAACTAAAAATACATTAGCTATTTAAACTTGACAGCATAAACTGTATGGAAACAATTTATGATTTACTATATTTAGTTTTTTTATGTGTAAATTTACACAGACACCGGAGCATGAGTAGGATATGAATGTTCTTGCAAAATTATGAGATTTTTCCTGAATACCAAATTTCTTATGTAAATACTAATATGATTGATTTATCAATAAGTCCTATATCCAGCTTGATAAATGAGGCCCAATGATTTGAAACTTGATATGATTTTGCTTGCTGAAATGTCCACTTTATTTTGTGCATAGACTTAAAAGCACATTATATACTGTATTTATTATTATGATGACAATTTGGCATGAAAATACTTTTTGAGGGTCGTCAAACATATAATGATTAGATCAGATTCATTGGTGATACACCAGAGATAGAACATCATCTTATTATGATCTTATAATGCGGAGCCTGTGACAGCCAACAGAAACCACATCATATAATAATAATAATCTATAGTGATCTATTTTAAAAGTCTAATGGGAAAAGCATTATATTTATAACTAAATAGCTCAAACATTTTACAAATTTACTACCAATCAAGGTTCTTAAGTAAATGAATTAGAGTTATTGTAGCTTGTTACTTGTCTCTTACATGTAAAACATTTTCCATTTCAGAACATGCCAGCAGTTCTTGGCGTTTGCATGTTTGTGTGGTCCAGACCACTTTTGGAATGAAGATGGAAGTCCAAGTTTCTCCTGAAGTTCAAATATACTTGTATTTGCCACAAAGTGTTAGAACTAGAGGTATCCCTGTTCACTGTGGAGACTATACACACTATGGCCAGTGACTAGGCCCCATAGTTCCAGTGAAGGAAAATCATAATGCTACAGCATACAAAGACTTTCTTGAAAATCATATAACTTCAATTTTATGGCAAAAGTTTGGGGAAAGCCCACATGGTGGTCATGATTAGGCATCCACAAACATTTGGATATATAATGTATATCAATTACAGCCACTGTTTATTGACAACATTGTGGAATTTATTTGTGTTTGTGTGTATGTACATTTTATCATTAAAGGTCTTTGTGGATTGTACAACAACAACACAGAAGATGACTTCACTACGAGCAGTGGTATTGTGGAAAACTCAGCACAGACTTTTGCTCAATCATGGTCCCAGGGGGACTGCACACCAAATATCCCCCATGTCTGCATCAACACTGAAAACGGTACAGCTGCTATTTCATCATATAAAAGGGAGTTACACGTAAAAACATATATTATTTATTAGCATTGATTTTCTTGACTTTTCCTTTTTTTAATGATATTATTTTTTACTGATAACATTGTGTTTTGGTGAATTGTTTCTCTGTAGAGTTATTTGCTGAAGATAAGTGCAGCCAGTTGAGAAACACAAGTGGTGTGTTTGCCCAGTGCCATGAATATGTGCCTGTTAACACTTATTATGATGTAAGAAACAATTCATAGTTAAATTGTACTTGATGTTTTTATGAATAATTGCAGCAATTCTAAGTGCAATATTTAAATCTACAGGCCTGCATTCAGAGAACCTGTCAGGCTACTTCTGGCTTTCAGGAGCGTGCGTGTGTTGGCCTGGGAAACTACGCTAAAGCCTGTGCCAGTCAGGGCATCACCATTGGTGACTGGAGAGCAGAAACAGACTGCAGTGAGTCTTTGTTAATAGCTAAAAATACCTCAAATATTTGCTAGATGCATCACATAAGTGTTCAATTTCATCCCGCATGGTCCACATACTCTGTTGGGTATGACTTGATGTTTAGGCTACATAGCCTACACTCTGCTACACACCCCCATTTCACAATAAACAGTAATACTATAAACATAACACAGGGTTGTGGGGGCGTGGAGGCTATCCTTAGGCGCCAAGGCATGGGTACATCCTGGACAGGGTGCCAACCCATCGCGAGGGCAAAACACACACCCATAAACACAATACGGACAATCTGAAAATGCCAATCAACCCATACACTGCATCGTCCGCCCCACAGCCTGTGTTTGATGTGTGTGTGCATGGTGCCTTGTGATGGGCTTGCTTCCCATCTGTGACCCTGACGGAAAAAAAATGCTTACTAAAGAGGAATGAATAAATGATTAAATTATAGGACATTCGGTCCCAAGTGTAAGATAACAGTAATGTGGAAGCAACTTATGGTTTTTATATGCTTCTCTCTGTGTTCCAGCTCATTCCTGTGACAGTAATCTGAGGTTTGATTATGCCATGCAGGCATGCAATCGTACATGCCGCTCATTGTCTAGTCCTGACCCAACCTGTGACAAGCCAGATGACCCACTGGAGGGCTGCGGATGCCCATCGGGCACTCACCTCAACACACCACTCAAGTGCAGCCCTGTTGACCTCTGCCAGTGCAAATACTCAGGTGGAACAACGCTCCAGGGCCTGTGGTTATTGATGGACGCCAATGGTATGCTGTGCTGTTCAGTCACACTACTGGTAAAAGGTGTACTGGCATAATTTAGATTCTCCTTGTAAAGAACTAAAAGCATAAACACAAGCACTAACCCCAGTAAAATGAGGAGAAACATTTAAAATATTCTATAATATTTATATATATATATATATATATATATATATATATATATATATATATATATATATATATATATATATGTGTGTGTGTGTGTGTGTGTGTGTTTGTGTGTTTGTGTGAAATCATATGTATACTATATTCAAAGAAACAAGTACAACCAACAAATTAAATTTTTTTTCTTTTAAAAATACAAATAAGATAGATGTAAATTATGCTGGATCTTTGTTTTGCAGCATGTGTGAAATGGAAATCTCAAGTGTTCAGATAATTGTGGTAATTTTTTTCTTCTTTTCCATATGCAATATTGAGTTGTTAATAAATGACTAGCTATATGCTGTAACGACTGTGGACATTAATGGTTGTAGTGTAGCGCTTTATGCAAATATCCATTCAGCCAATCATATGGGGAGTGCAATGCAAACAAAAAAATCTGGCAGAAGTAGATCAACAACTTTGAATGAATGTTTAAATCAAACATAGAATGGTGGTAGGAAATGTTATCTCAGTGACACTGACTATGGCATGGATTTTGGTGCCAGATGGACTGGATTGAATATAGCAAAAACAGCTCATCTACATTAACTCAAAGTGTGGTGAACAGAAAAGTATCTCAAAATGCTACGACAACAGAGGACCACATTGGCTTTTACCCTGTCAGCCAATAACAGGAATCTGAGGCTACAGTGGGCACAGGTCCACTGAAACTAGATAGTCTCAAAATGAAAAAATAAAATAAAAATTAAGACCAAGTGATGTTTTTCCAATGTTCAAATGTACAGGTTTGGCTGAGTTCCTGACCTGTATCTGCAGGGGTTTATGGCTGATTGGATAAATGCATGAATGAGCAGGGGTACAGATGTTCAGATTAAATATCAATCATTAATTCCAGTTACTGCAGTGAACGTTAATTTTAAAAGCAAACTATATTTACTGTTTTTTTTTATTAACTTTCACTGCAAAAATGAACTTAGATCGAACTGAAATTACCATTCTAATAATTTTGTTAAATAATTACTAATATTACAATTAATATAAAATTATAATTCCAAATTGTCTCTAAATAGAGGATTGCTATTAGAGGTACTACGGTAATTTTGCATTATCTCAATGTGTCATACAAATGTGAGGCCTTTAAAAGTGTTCTTAATTTGTCCTCTAGACTGTAAAATGGACAAATCTGTGTCCATTGTGCACAAACATCAGTAAACACAGCACAAAGGACATGTGAAAGCCTGAGCAAGACATTTGTGAGTATTTCTACATGAGCTGTCTCACTGCAGAATTAGCTGAGATATAATTGAATCCATGCATCGTCTTGTACCTAAGAATAAATAGGAACAAGTATTGGAATGGAAGAGATTGTATATAAACATGACACATGATCTCTTAGCAATCCAAAGGAGAATTATAAAGTTCAATGGGCTTTTATAAATCTTTTAGTACAGTTTAGTACAGCCTAGGCCAGACTGAATGAAAAAAAATCTGCCAGATTTACACACATTTCATAAATGTTGATTTTGTCATACACATATGCATATATTGTTAAATGACAATCACCTATAAAGTGCACAGTGTGTGCATGCCCAGAAAACTCTATAAAGGCAAATTTACTCTCACAATGAGAGCAGAAATTGTGAAATGAAGACACAATGGTGAAAGAATTGAAATTTCTCAGAAGAAGAAGAAGAAGTTTTGACTCACATAATATTCAGCCATGTAAAAGGACCTGAAAATGCGCTTCTTTTAATTTGATGTTTATTTCAGGTTGTTTCTCCCTTTAATATCCTCTTTGAGTATCCCCTTTAATAACATTGCTGTCATTAAGACAACAATGAACTTTATACCAGAATATTGTTTAGACAAATTTGAGGCCATTTGTCCAGAAGCTTAAGCTGGACCGAAATTGGGTCATGCAGCAGGACAAAATTTCCAAGCACACATCAGCAATTGACATCTAAATGGCTAAAGAAGACAAAATCAAGCTGTTGGCCAAGTCCAGACCTCAACCCAACTGGCTGGGATGCTGTGGGGATATTAAGAGAGGTTGTGCATAAACAAATGCCCTCAAACATCACTGAACTGGAAGCAATGGAGTCTCAGGCATGTAGACAAACTCTGTTGCTCACACGCAGTGGAATGAAGGATTAGGCATTTAGTTTCAGTGGCCACTGCGACTTAAAGTGATTTTTACTGACCGGTTCAATGAGTTCTGTCCAGCAACACTCGCTGCTTGCAAGATCATCTGCGGATTACTATAAAAGATGTCAGTCACATTGTAATGTTGGCATCTATCACTCCATCTAGTAAGAAGGAGGAACAGTTTTAAATGCTATGTTTTCGAATTATATCAACAACTTTGAGGTAAGTTTTTCTCAAGGTTGGTTTTCTTTTAAACTGATATGGATTAATTCATACATCATGTTTTTAATCCAATGCCAGTTCAATCACAAAGGTTTTGTTGACAGAAGACCTGCCTGGACTGAATAAAATCTCTGTGAAGTAATCATGTGGGTCTCGATGCGGTTGAGGGAGCAGCTGTCAACAAACTTTTCAATCATTTTGTTTTAATTAATTACCAACATATGTACAGATTCCATATAAACATACATCTCACAACTAATATGAAAGAAAACAAAACAAAACATACGTGTGAGATGTATACAATTTAAGTCAAGGGGTAAATTAAGAATGTTTAAGTAAACAAATTATAGTAACATAATGCCTCCATAAGTCTTTTTGCTTTTTTGTTTATAATCGTAAATAGTGTAAAATATTGCACATTTCTTTTAATTGTGCACAAATTGGCAAAGCTTTAGCAAATGTCTTGAAATGAATATGATATTTTCTAAGTAAAATAAAAAGCTGTATAAAAAAAAAATTAAGTAGGTTACTTTTTGGAATAAATGGTATCTTGTATGAAGAGGAAATGACGTGAAACATTTCAGTTTGTTTGAATGTTCCAAACAACCTAGAACTGAAATCCAAAAATTACTTGAATATTCAGTATGTCACAAAAAGTGAGTACACCCTCAATATTTTTCAATATTTGATTATATCTTTTCATGTGACACCACTGAAGAAATGACACTTTGCTACTATATAAAGTAGTGAGTGTACAGCTTGTGTAACAGTGTAAATTTGCTGTCCCCTCACAAAAATTCAACACACTGTGTCATTATTTATAGAAAAATTCAAAGTTAATATTGGGCATTATGCAGAGGTGGGTAGTAACGTGCTACATTTACTTCAATACATTTACTTTAGTTACTTTTTGAATAAAAAATGTTCTTTTTAAGAGTAGGTTTAACTGGGCAATCTTACTCAAGGACAGTATGTCCAAAAGTGAGTACACCCTTCACATTTTTGTAAATATTTGATTATACCTTTCATGTGACACCACTGGAAGAAATGACACTTTGCTATAATGTAAAGTAGTGAGTGTAGAGTTTGTATAACAGTGTATATTTGCTGTGCCCTCAAAATAACTCAACACAGCCATTAATGTCTAATCCGCTGGCAACAAAAGTGAGTACACCCCTAAGTGAAAATGTCCAAATTGGGCCCAAAGTGTCAATATTTTGTGTGGCGACAATTATTTTCCAGCACTGCCTTAACCCACTTGGGCATGGAGTTCACTAGAGCTACACAGGTTGCCACTGGAGTCCTCTTCCACTCCTCCATGATGACATCACGGAGCTGGTGGATGTTAGAGGAACTTTGTGCTCCTCCACCTTCCATTTGAGGATGCTCCACAGATGCTCAATAGGATTTGGGTCTGCAGAGATACTTGCGCCAATCCATCACCATCACCCTCAGCTTCTTTAGCAATGCAGTGGTCATCTTGGAGGTGTGTTCGGGGTCGTTATCATGCTGGAATAAGGGGAGGGCATCATGCTCTGCGCCAGTATGTCACAGTACATGTTGGCATTCATGGTTCCCTCAATGAACTGTAGCTCCCCAGTGCCTGCAGCACTCATGCAGCCCCAGACCATGACACTCCCACCACCATGCTTCACTGTAGGCAAGACACACTTGACTTTGTACTCCTCACCTGGTTATTGCCTCACATGCTTGACACCACATCTGAACCAAATAAGTGTATCTTGGTTTCATCAGACCATAGGACATGGTTCCAGTAATCCATGACCTTAGTCTGTTTGTCTTCAGCAAACTTTTTTGCAGGCTTTTTTGTGCATCATCTTTAGAAGAGGCTTCCTTCTGGGATGACAGTGATGAAGACCAATTTGATGCAGTGTTGCGGCATATGGTCTGAGCACTGACAGGCTGACCCCCCACCCCCTTCAACCTCTCAACTTCTTTGGTCGACCATTGCGAGGCCTGTTCTGAGTGGAATCTGTCCTGTTAAACTGCTGTATGGTCTTGGCCACCGTGCTGCAGCTCAGTGTCAGGATCTTGGCCATCGGTCTTATGGCCTAGGCCATCTTTATGTATAGCAACAATTCGTTTTTTTCAGATCCTCAGAGAGTTCTTTGCCATGAGGTGCAATGTTGAACTTCCAGTGACAAATATGAGGGAGTGTGAGAGCGATGACACCAACTTTAACACGCCTGCTCCCCATTCACACCCGAGACCTTGTAATACTAACAAGTCACATGACAACGGGGAGGGAAAATGTCTAATTGGGCCCAATTTGGACATTTTCACATAGGGGTGTACTCACTTTTGTTGCCAGCAGTATAGATATTAATGGCTGTTGTCTGAGTTATTCTGAGGGGACAGCAAATTTACACGGTTACACAAGCTGTACACTCACTACTTTACATTGTAGCAAAGTGTCATTTGTTCAGTGTTGTCACATTAAAAGATATAAACAAATATTTACAAAAATGTGAGTGGTGTACAAACTTTTGTGAGATATCGCAATCAGTGACTGCAACATTTAGCTAGTTCCTGAATGATATGTATATGTATGGCGAGCCGCGGTACCTGTGAGTAATCCTACAACTTCGCGTCTGGTGTTTGTTCAACCCTATGGTAAGTACATCTCCTTTATTCAAATTGGGACTTTAGTTAGTTTGACTCCGATCTTAGTGTTAAGGTGAGAGTGGGGAGTTGACCATCTAAATCTAATCTAAGGCAAATCCCTTGCGAAGACGCTAAATGTGATGCCTCTGCTGTGTTGCTAACAGTTTCTGGTTCTACTTACTGTTCCCTTTCAAGGGAACTTCCGATGTTGCATTTAGCATAGCACTATGGCGGAGCGCCTTTTGCACGTGACCGGCATTGTGTAAAATCATGCCTATTAATATAAATGTTATAAATTATAAATATCTCAGCTGTGAACCGCGCTATCAGCCTTATTATCTTCAGTGAAAGACTGCATGTCAGTTGTTTCTGTAAACAAACAAAAAGACGCTTAATTTCCTCGCAATCGTTTCTCAAAATCTCAGAACTTTTCTATCCCTTTAAAAAAAGAGAAGAAAAAAAGGAATAAGCGAGAGAGTTCAATATCAGTGAGAGAATTCAGGAAGTGTGTTACGGTTTGCTCCCGTTTCATCACATCAATAGTGCACATTTTCTGGGTGAAGGAGGGTAGCATGCGATGGCAGCCTCAAGAGGCTGTGCATGGTAATGCCTACACATTAAGCAGCTATAATTCATATATATTGTAACATATAATAGTAAAAATTCCTCTCTGACTCCGATGAGCCAGAAGGATGTGCTAAAAACTGAGAGCAGCATATAAAGAGCTTTTTTCTCCCCGGTGAAAGTAAATCCCTCACACTGCAGAAATTCCAATTTCTTCCAGAAGTGCATGACAAAATAACAGGCTTCTCGAGGAAAACCATGCATGAGCCGTATTTATAACCAACGATGGTGGATTATTTGGCCATTGTGGGGAATGAACGATATCGCTATTTAGCTATGCTGAAGGTGGAGGAGGAGATTGCGAGCTACCTCTCTCCATTGATATCAGGTAATTGGGGGCAGCTTGCCATCTAAGCCATTATGTAAGACAACCGTGGCATTGGTGGGCAAGGCCTATGCAATAGTAGTCTTGCTTGTGGGTCACTGAAGACAATGACAGTGTTGCAGACCTAACAAGCAGACCTGCTGAGTGAGCTCGACATATGGTGGCATTCAGCCATTTTTTTCCCTGTTGCCTCGGGTTCATCCAGGCATCCACGAGTGGAGCCTGGGCCAGCCCTAGTGCAAGGGAGACCCAGAAGGTGAATATGGCAGCTCATCAATCCCTTGGCGGACAGCCAGGGGAACTGGTCAGCCACAGTCGCAGCCTCTACTAGGCCTGATCTGAGAATGGTCAAAAAGGCCAAGCAGGCAACGAAGATTGGTCCTGAGGGGCCGTGGAGGGACGTATCAGGGAACATGAGGTTGTTAGGGCAGTTAGCCCCCAGTGCTACTGTAGGTCCTGCCCTCGATACTGTACTGCTACTGTAGGGCCTCCCCCAAGTTTTCAGTGTTCTCTAGTCAGCAAGCTGTCACAGGGCAACAAAAATCTGATGCTTTCCCTCCAAAAGAATGTGGAATAGTTAATGTCACTAAAGACCATCTGGCAGCATGGAAACTACTGCCAAATGTGTCGCCATAGGTTCTTTCTACAGTAGAAAGGGGTTACCGGGTCCAGTTTATAGCTCAACACCCGCAGTTCAGAGGTGTTCTCATCACAGTCGTCAGCACTTGAACACTGGGGCCATAAAAAATGTATCCCTTTCATGAGGGATGGTGGTTTTTTAGAATCCAATTTTAGATCTGCGTCATCTGAACTATACTCTTCGGACATACAGGTTCAGTATGCTGACGCCCAAACTTATCGTTCCCCAGACTCAGTTTGAAGACTGGTTTGTGATGATAGATCTAAAAGGTGCATATTTCCACATAGAAATATAGCAAGCTTTATCCCCTCACATCTTCACAAAGTGCATGGATGTCATTCTGGCTGCTTTGTGACTCCAGGGCATCCGTGTACTAAACTACCTGGATGACTGGTTAATTCTAGCATGTTCCAGGGAACTGACGATTCAACATTGAGATGTTTGAACCTCAGGTTGAACCTCATAAAAGTATGATTTCCCCAGTGCAGTGGACAAATTTTGTAGGGGTTATAAGGATTCTACTATGATGAGGGCGTTTATATCTCCAACATGCGTTGGGTCAATCCTATCAACACTGGGCAAGATAAAGCTGGATCTTGGGAGAGTATTGGTGCGTATAGGCCTATTTCACAGGAGACCATTCAGTTGGGGGTTTTGTCCAAGGACGAAACCTCTGAGAATAATCAGTGTCACGCAGCGATGCCTACATGCTCGGAGAATTTGAGTTTCCCGGTTTCTAGCCTTGGGTCACACTGTAGGGATGTCTCCTTAGTGCAAGATGGCAATGACAGACACCTCCCTCACGGGTTGGAGCACAGTCTTAGACAGCTCCCGGTCTCTGGTGTGGCCCTCATCTGAGCGGGCAACAAATTGCCTTGATTTGTCGGTTTACAGACAACACACCGTTGGTCTCATATATTGTCCACCAGGGAGGATTATGTCCATGCTCCCTGTTCAAGAAGCGCCAACTAATTCTTCTTTGGGCAGAAGGAACATTTGTCAGTGAGAGCAATCTACATTCTGGGAATATGGGTCCAGACATCCTGTTGAGGCAGGGGCTGAGGCCCAGGAATTGATGGATCCATCCACAAGTGGTGGAGCAGTGTTGTGCACTCCTTCTACAATCAGGGTTTATGTGGCCACCATTTTGCCCAGCCACGCCTGTGCTGATGGAGCCTCTGTTGGGCAACGTCCTCTAACTTCAAGGTTTATGCATGGTGTCAAGCGGCTGAGGCCCACCTGCAGGCTGCACATACTTTCCAGGGATCTTTCTGTGATCCTGGAAGGTCTGTCAGGTGCCCGATTTGAGCCCTTAGAGTGGATTTACTGTCTCAAGCCGGAGGGCTATTTTGTCACCCTCAGCCAGAACTGTGGGTCTGGCCCCTGAGGGGCACCAGCTCAGAGATTCTGGTCTCACAACTGAGGTTGTAGAAACCATGTTAAATGCTAAAGCACCAGCCACAAGGAAATTTTATGCACTCAAGTGGCAGCTTTTTGTCTTGTGGTATGAGGAATGTCAGCTAGACCCAGTGATCTGTGCAAAAGCTACAGTCCTGGAGTTCATACAAGAACATTTCTGACCGGGGTTGGCTTCTTCTACAATCAGGGTTTACGTGGCCGCCATTTCGCCCAGTCATGGCCCTGTTGATGGAGAATCTGTGGGGAAACATCCTTTAACTTCGAGGTTCATGCATGGTGTCATGTGTCTGAGACTGATCTGCAGGCCACGCAATACCTTCCTGGGACCTTTCTGTGGTCCTGGAAGGTCTTTCAGGGGCCCCATTTGAGCCCTTAGAGCCAGCCTCGGAGGAGCTTCTAACTCTGAAAGTATCTCTTCTGCTGGCCCTGACATCTCTAAAGTGAGTAGGAGATCTACAAGTTTTCTCTGTTGCCCCTCCCTGCCATGACTTTGTCCATGGACAAACACAGGGAGGCAGGTTGTAGTGAGAGAAGTGAAAAAAAGAACCAAGGATTTATTGTCCTTCAATCTGACGTGGTGTGTGTGTGGGTGTGTGCGTGTGTGTGTGTGGCTGGATGAGGGAAACCGGGGGGGGGCGGGGCTGGCGAAGCGGCGTTCTTGGTCGTCGGGATTCCCGGAAGAGCTGGGAAGAAGCGGTTCCCTATGCCGGGTTCTTAGCGTCACCATTGTCCTCGTCTCGTGCCGCTTCGTCCTCGTCGGGCCGGAGCCCTCTGTGACCGGAGAGAAGAGAGAAGAGCGAGAGAAAAAAAAACCAAACGAACAAAAATTGGGTAACCCGTGTTGCGTGGTTTCAGTGGCAAATACCTCATTTGTTAGTTGCCTACGTAGCGAGTCGGTCTCCAGTCTTCCTTGGGCGGAAGGGTGTCCTTTTTATCCCCTCCTTCTGGAGCTGTATTGGTGAGCATCTCGCTCCAGGTTCGCCAATCAGCCGCCGGCGGGCGTGGGTGGCTCCACCCCGCCGTGGCCGGCCCTTCCGGTAGTGTTGGGACCGGTGCGAGGCTGCCCGCCTGCCGGGCGGCGGCCGGGAAGGAAGTGAACCTCCTAGTTTCGCGCGTGGGTGTCGGTCCCCGAGACAATACATTCATTCATACATACATTGAACCTCGCCGTGTGAAGCACGGCTCACGGTATATGTACACATACCAGTTGTTAGTCTTGCAACCGCCAAAAGCTGCGGGCAATTCCAAAACACACGTGACCCTTCGTGTGACATCTTCGTGTCATGTGTCATAGACGAAGACATGACATCAACACAGAAGAAGCAGGCGCATGCGCGCTGCTTCACGGGGGAATCATGATAAGTGTCTGTGTAATTTTGGGTTAACCGGTGTTTTCCTTCTTACAGTAGCTAGCCTCCCTGCTCCAAGACTCAATGAGTCTTGGTGGGACAGGGGAGGCTAGCTGCTTTTATTTGGTGGTGTGTTTCACAGTGTGCTCAGTGTGCCAACACAACCACTTGCTTATGGTGTAGGTACTGTTTGATGATTTTGGTATTACTTGCAGTGGGTTTGGATGACTTCCTGAGCTGCAGCTGGCTTGCCTTGTTCCCACCAAGCCTGTGCCTGGAGAAGTGCTTAGTTTTAAAATCCTTATTGTGCTTCATGGGAGAGCAATTTTATACTTGTATGGTAAGTTTTAATGATGTTTAATTGCCATAATGAAATATAAATTTTATATTCATACTCGTGTCTCACTCATGTTCCTTGCCCAGATTGGTGAAGCTTGTGTGCCTTTATTTGGGAGTATTTCCCTGGTTCTCCCCAAGGGTGGTGTAGATGGATTTACAAAATTTGGGATAAACGTTTCCATCCACTAGGAAATGCCACAGCAGCTTGGTTGATGTTCCACAATGATCACAAATTTGAGCAACTGGATTCAGTGATTCTACATTACAAGTAGCTTAATTTCTTGCACGCATATGCCCATACATACATACAGTAAAAGACAAACTCGTACATGTTTGTGTCATATATGCAACAGTGGGTGGCTAAGGAATGTTGGGATGTCGGTAAAGATCAATTAGCTGGCTGGTACTCATTTAATTAAATCATCTTGTGTCTCACTAGAATATATATACATATACACACACATATATATATATATATATATATATATATATATTGTATATGTATATATATATAAATATATATATTTTTTTTAATATAACCCCAATTCAAAAAAGTTGTGATGCTGTGTAAAATGTAAATAAACAGAATGCATTGACTTGAAAATCTTGTAATCCCATGTTATTCATACTAGAACATGGAAAACATGTCACGTGTTTAAAATGAGGAAATGTTCCATTTTAAGGAAGAAATTAAGTAATTTTGAATTTGATGATCACAACATGTCTCAAGTTGGGACAGGGGCACCAAAAGGCTGGAAAAGTAAGTGTTATTAAAAAGATTGGGTATAAAAAGAGTATCTTAGAGAGGCAGAGTCTCTCACAAGTAAAGATGAGCAGAGGTATACGGATCTGTGGAAAACTGTTCATAATGTGTGGTACAACTTCAGAATGTTCCCCAACGTAAAATTGCAAAGGTTGTGAATATCTAATCATCTACAGTACATAATATGATCAAATGAAATGACAGCTGAAATCCTGCTCTACTATCTCTCATTCATCTGTTGATCCCAAACACAAATGTTTTTAGTGTATATCAAAAACAAAAATTGGCCTCGCTGTTATAGTTTCAGAGGGGACTGTATGAGGTGGAACTGCTGCTCCATTCTGCTCTGTGAGGAGGCATAGCAGTGCTGCTCTCTTCTGGTGAAGATTTAACACTCAGCTTAAAACAGGAAATATATGGTAACAAGAATTCTGTGGAGTTAGCCAAGATGTCACACTCCATCCATGTGGACCACAAATCTCTCAGCTAAAAAAGACCAAAACAATTTTTTCTTTTGCAGATGAAAGTAGTTTTACTACAGAAGTTATTAATTATAGCAATATGAAGCATGAAAATAAATTGATAGAGGCATTAACTTTATAAATACAGGGCTTTGTCTCTTCTTGTTAGCCAAAGTTATCTTTGTTATACAGAATGTTCTGCATTTTCTAAGACTAGTGATATCAAGTAAATTTCTTTGTTGTTAAACAGCAGTGTTTAAATCATTTAAAGGAGCATAAAAGTTAGTCAAAAATAATGTCTGTAAAATCCACTTATTCACTTGTAATCAGTTCTCACTGCATAATAATCTTGAGGTCTATAAAACAATTAAGATACAAAAACATATGACAAGGTATCACTAAATATTTCACATTTAAGAATACTGGTTGTCTTAATGACCAGGTAATGGAACAGTCTATTCTTGGGAAATGTAAGGAATTCTGTGTGGAAAAATATACAAAGTAAATGGTGTATTCAAAGTGTGTTGTAACAAGCAATCTCAGGGCCATATACAATCTTGTAAGAGAATTCTTAGCTCAGAACAGCTCACATTACAAACTGTACACATTTTCATTATGTAATCAGTACGAATAAAGCTTATAGAACATGTCTGTTTTAGCCACATTAGAATTCAGATACTGGTCTCTTTATCCAGCTCTTCCTTGCACTTCACAAAAGCCAACGGGGCATTTCCATTATCGATGGCTATGTTGTTGCCTTCTGGCTCTGTGCTGTTGGCCTGGTTTTGCAGTGCCAGCTGCCGTTGGCGGTGTGATAGTCTGTTGAATAGTAGCATCCACAGCAGAAAGCCCAGAGAGGACAGGCCATAGATAAGGCCCAAGAAAGTCATTCTGAAGGGTAAAAACAGTCATGTAAAAATGCTTACACTACTCAAGTCATACCATCCAATTTAGGGTTACCAATTAGAGCCACAACTACATTTCATACTATGCTGGGCAAAATAAAGCGAAACATTCATATCATATCATATCTATATCTATATCTCTATATCTCTATCTCTCTCTCTATCTATCTATCTATCTATCTATCTATCTATCTATCTATCTATCTATCTATCTATCTATCTATCTATCTATCTATATATATATATATATATATATATATATATATATATAGAGAGAGAGAGAGAGAGAGAGAGAGAGAAGCTTTTCACAATAATCTAATTTTCTGAGATACTGATTTTGGGGTTTTCATTAGTTGTCAGTTATAATTATCAAAATTAAAAGCAATGAACACTTGAAATATATCAGTTCACGTGTAATGAATGTATACATTATACTAGTTTCACTTTTTGAATGGAATTACTGAAATAAATCAACTTTTTGATGATATTCTAATTATATGACCAGCACCTCTATATACAGTATATATATGTATATATATGTGTGTGTGTGTGTGTGTGTGTGTGTGTGTGTGTATGTGTGTGTGTGTATGTGTGTGTGTGTATGTGTGTGTGTGTGTGTGTGTGTGTGTGTGTGTGTGTGTGTGTGTGTGTGTGTGTGTGTGTGTGTGTGTGTGTGTGTGTGTGTGGAAATTTTAAATGACCATAGCCAGAAATGCTACTGGGACTAATAAAATTCCACATTGTGATATCTCATTTCTCAAGCCAGTGCTGAAGCAATAACAAATTTTACTTATTTTTGTTATTGTTGTTGTTTAGTTATGCATGTATTCACCTAAAAGTATCAGCATTGTACAGTCGACATGCACCTTGGCCTCCACATCGCTTTGTTCCCCATTTCAGACATGTCCTGTCAATCAAAGCTCCAAAATATATTGGAGGAGGGATTCCACCTGAAAATCATCCAGGATTATGTCAAACACTTTAGCAGAGTTCTCATGCATTGCCATCAGCATTATCTAAATGTTTAGAAGAAGCAAAATGCTAATATTCCTACCCAGGGTTCTCACTATTAACATCTGCATTCCAAGAGCCAAAGACTTCAGCTCTGGCTGGATAGACCTAAACGATAGAGGAGAGGATTATTTTAATCAAAATCTGATAAACTTGAAGGCAAACATGCTAAAAGTTCTGTAATGGCCTACCTGAGAAGAACAATGTAAGCAGGAGTGGCTCCACTGGCTGAGATAAAGGCCCCTATTACAGTCACCACCATGTAAATCTTAAACATGTAGTCACAGTTGTCTTTACGTGAACACTGACCCAATACTGCAGACATGTTCAAACTAGGCAGCGGTGCCTCAGGAATACATGAGCAGTTGTGGAAGACCTTTAAGGAAAAAAACAGAAAGGCAATTTCAGGTACCTAAGCCTATTCATAATTTTTTACATGTCTTCTCAGTGATAAAGCTCTTGCATCTGGACAGGAATAAAACTGTCGCAAGAGGAGTGAGTTTCTAGCAGGCTGTGTAATCTAGGAACCCGGATGTTTGCATTATGTGGTCAGTTCTTTAAATATCTCATGTTAAATGCTGATAATGATGATGATAACTGTAAATGATTAACAGTTAAGGAACTGACAGTGATACAGCTAGTCATTATTTATAGAAAAATTCAAAGTTAATATTGGGCATTATGCAGAGGTGGGTAGTAACGTGCTACATTTACTTCAATACATTTACTTTAGTTACTTTTTGAATAAAAAATGTTCTTTTAAGAGTACGTTTAACTGGGCATACTTATAATCTTACTCAAGGATAGTATCTCACAAAAGTGAGTACACCCTTCACATTTTTGTAAATATTTGATTATACCTTTTCATGTGACACCACTGAAGAAATGACACTTTGCTACAATGTAAAGTAGTGAGTGTAGAGTTTGAATAACAGTGTATATTTGCTGTGCCCTCAAAATAACTCAAAACAGCCATTAATGTCTAATCTGCTGGCAACAAAAGTGAGTACACCCCTAAGTGAAAATGTCCAAATTGGGCCCAATTAGGCATTTTCCCTCCCCGATGTCATGTGACTTGTTAGTATTACAAGGTCTCAGATGTGAATGGGGAGCAGGTGTGTTAAATTTGGTGTCATCGCTCTCACACACCCTCATACTGTTCACTGGAAGTTCAACATGGCACCTCATGGCAAATAACTGAAAAAAAGAATTGTTGCTCTACATAAAGATGGCCTAGGCTATAAGAAGATTGCCAAGACCCTGACACTGAGCTGCAGCACGGTGGCCAAGACCATACAGCGGTTTAACAGGACAGGTTCAACTCAGAACAGGCCTCATCACTGTCGACCAAAGAAGTTGAGTGCACGTGCTCAGCATCATATCCAGAGGTTGTCTTTGGGAAATAGACGTATGAGTGCTGCCAGCATTTCTGCAGAGGTTGAAGGGGTAGGGTTCAGCCTGTCAGTGCTAAGACCATACGCCACACACTGCATCAAATTGGTCAGCATGGCTGTCGTCCCAAGAGGAAGCTCTTCTAGAGATAATGCACAAGAAAGCTTGAAAACAGATTGCTGAAGACAAGCAGACTAAGGACATGGATTACTGGAACCATGTCCTGTGGTCTGATGAGACCAAGATAAACTTATATGGTTCAGATGGTGTCAAGCATGTGTGGCACCAACCAGGTGAGGAGTACAAAGACAAGTCTGTCCTGTCTGCAGTCAAGTATGGTGGTGGGAGTGTCATGGTCTGGGGCGACATGAGTGCTGCCGGCACTGAGGAGCTACAGTTCATTGAGGGAACCATGAATGCCAACATGTACTGTGACATACTGAAGAAGAGCATGATCAGTATGCAGTATTCCAGCATGATAATGATAATGGTGATGGACTGGCAAAGCATGTATCCAGACCTAAATCCTATTGAGCATCTGCGGGTCATCATCAAACGGATGGTGGAGGAGCACATGGTCTCTTACGTCCACCAGCTCTGTGATGTCATCATGGAGGAGTGGAAGAGGACTCCAGTGGCAACCTGTGAAGCTCTGGTGAACTCCATGCCCAAGAGGGTTAAGGCAGTGCTGGAAAATAATGGTGGCCACACAAAACATTGACACTTTGAGCCCAATTTGGGCATTTTCACTTGGGGGTGTACTCACTTTTTTTTTGCCAGCGGTTCAGACATTAATGACTGGGTGTTGAGTTAATTTGAGGGGACAGCAAATTTACACTGTTATACAAGATGTACACTCACTACTTTACATTGTAGCAAAGTGTCATTTCTTCAGTGTTGTCAAATTAAAACAAATAATCAAATATTTACAAAAATGTGAGGGGTATCTTCGTGGATTCTGGTAGATTTCGAATTAGGCTTATTCAATTTCTCTCAAAAGAAAAAAACTCACCAGAAATTATAACCGTCAGTCAAATGCTGGAAATGAAAAAACACATTAATATCCAAGTTGCTATTTGCTTGTACAGCTTGTGCAGAAGCATAGCGGAGACACATCTGATGTGGATTGCTTGAGGTCTTGATGGTACCTTGGATATGATACTCACGTGATGTGTGAATTTGGGGTGAAAAGGTAACCATTTGAAGGAGAGAAGCTCACCATCTCCTTGCCGAATCCAGTGGAGCTCTGGCAGCCTGCAAGGCAGGGTGTGGAATATGTCAGGCCATTAAAGGCACATACTGGGTCCCAGTGTTTTAGAGAGCAGGCGCACCCTGAGTTACACTGGGATAATAAACTCTGCTGCTGGGAAGAAATGTCCGGAAAACTGGCAGGGAGAAACAGAGCCCAAATAATCATTACAAACGCTTTGGCTGTTAATAAGAAAAGGAAAGTCACAAAGTAGCTATAATTATTATGTTCTACATAAAATATTGCTAGTACTGTAAAAGAACGAATCTCAAGCTCTATTTGACACAATTAAACTAACATGAATGTTATTGAGTATTATAATATTATAACTAAATTTTAATGCAATTTTATTCTGAAAATCTGCAGTATATAATTATAATAATAAAGACTGACATGAAGATGAAAATATTTTTGACACTTTCAAGGAATTTTTAAACACAAGGGCCATATTTGCATATAGGGGGTTAATACACCAGAACAATATATTTGCAAAACATACAACATGTTTGTTTGTTTCTCGACCCTGTTTTGAGTGACCTCGACCTTGATCTCTGTCCTGTCCTGTTTATGCATGTTTGCTGTTCGCCTGACGCCGCTGTTTCTGGATTACGATTACGGATTACGTTTTGGATTTGTTTGCCTCTTTATAAAAAAAACCTATCATTCTTATATGTGATTGCATCTGTCCCCTTTATCCGCTGCATCACGGATATATGACAATATGTCTGTATGAGGTTCCTATATGCAAAATTGTGATTCTATTTGCTATGCTTTAGATATTGATGAATTTGATATTCATTTTGATTATTTTACTGCAAATCAAGCATTATTCAGTGTTAAACATTTACCATAGTTAAAATGGTATCCCAAAATTTACACACACTCCGACCAGACATGTATATGATCAGACCGATACAGCAAAGATTAAATAAGGTAACTGTTGACAGCATGTATGCATGATGATTTTATGATCAGACCTTGCCATATGCAACTTTGATGTTTAAGTGCCATTGTACTTTAATCAGTTTTTTTTTGTCATGTCTCACTATCTGTGAATGTGATTATTAACACGGTGTATATGTGTGGGAAGTCTAATGTTCACTTTTCCAGCTACTTTCAACTCATCCTAGGTAATGAGACCTATCACACTTACACCCAAAAGTGTTATTTATATGTAGCTTGATCCCAAATTAGGTACATTAAAAATCCTTTAATAATGAGGGTCTGCATAATTACAAATGAAAGACATTCACACTCAGAGTGTTCGACAGAAGAAAAGAATGTAAGTATACATCGGGATTGTGTTTACCCCTGATAGTTCACAGTGAGCCCTGCCACCTGTGTATTTCCACAGTGCAGGAAGTACTGGCTCAGCATGAGAACAAAAGCCAGAAAAGTGGTGGAAATAGTCATCTTGGCTGCACCAAGCACGCTCAGTTGGAACTTTTTCATCACAAAGCCTCCCAAGATGATTCCCAAGGCCAAAGCAGGCACATTCATAATGCCTGGTAGAAACAGTAGAAACAACTCTATGAAAAATACATAGATCCAACTGGAATTTTCATGAACAATGATAATTGTGATAGTTATCAATAATTGTGATAGTTCAATATCACCCTGATGGGTCTGCTTAAGGGGTCGTACTGCTTTCATACGGATTTGACTTCTCAACAGCACAATGACAGAAAGGTTAAAAAGCAGAGAGCAGCCAAATAGACTGGTCATTAGGCCCAGGAAGATAATTCTGTAAACAGATGGATAAAAGATCATCACTGTGGAAGAAGAACAAAATGGCTAATGTGGCTAAGGAGTATACAAGCATACACATGTTCACACAATCATTCACATCTACGAGCAATTTAGAGTCACAACGTTCCATGCTTCTTCACCATACTGGTTATGCACCATAAGTGTGCTTAGCAGTATTTATTAAAGGCTAGAAATAACCTATATTGTGGTGTATATCTTAGGTATGTATCAGGTTTCTATTTTTTTTTTTACTAAAAAAATAATTGGATTAATATAACAGATATCGAGATGTTGCCAGAGCCATCCATGGCCTGGAGCCAAGGGAGCAAAACTGGCCATGCATGGGTGGGTGGGTTGGTATATACTTTGTATATTCTCTCTACTCTGACCATCACAGTGATACAAGGCTTCTATAAGCTCATGTACACAGAAGAGGGCAGATAACACTTTCTTCTGAGTATGTTATGCTGCCCTGTGATACAGCATGAGCAGCAGTTTGAAAAGATGTAGTTAGGTGGTTTAACATGTTGCAGAAGAAGCATGTGTGAGCTTGCACCCTTCCTGGATGGTAGCTGTATGATAGAGGAGATCTGGTTGGTAGGTGGGAATTGGTGACCAAAGAAGTGACCAATTTGGGGAGAATATTGGGTGGGTGGTGGAAGAAACTTCAACAAAGACATAAGCCACAGCAGACTTACGGAAATCCAAGTATAGATCTAGGTAATACAGTATATAGATATAATTGTATACTGTAGCGGGATCAGCCCCGGGGGGCGAAGGCGTAGCACAAACACACGGGAGGCAGGTTGTAGTGCGAGGAGTGAGGGAAAACCCAGGATTTTATTTGTTCTTCGGTCCGTAGTGGTGGGTGTGTGTGTGTGTGTGTGTGTTTGGGTGCGTGTGTGCGTGTGGAGGGGGATGAGGGAAACCCGGCAGGGGCGGGGCTGGCGCAGCGGCGTCCTCCGGGGCGTGTCGGGATTCCCGGAAGCTGGGAAGGAGCGGTTCCCTGTGCCGGTTTCTCGGCCTCACCACTGTCCGCGTCTGTCGTCGCCGTCCTCGTCTGGGGCGGAGCCCTCTGTGAGCGGAGAGAGGGAGAGAGAGAGAGCGAGAGCGAGAGCGAGAGAGGGAGAGAGCGCGACCGGTTAGGTAAGCCCGTGTTTGCGCAAATTCAGTGGCAAATACCTCGGACATTAGTCGCCTACGTAGCCGAGTTGATCCTCCCCGTTCGAGGGCGGAAGGGTGTCCTTTTATCCCCTCCTTCTGGAGCTGGATTGGTGAACCTCCTGCTCCCGGTTCGCCAATCCGCCGCCGGCGCGGCGGGGGTTGGCTCCACCCTGCAGTGACGGCCCTTCCGGTTGGCGTTGGGACCGGCGCGAGGCTGCCCGCCTCGTGCCGGGGCGGCAGTCGGGGAAGGAGCGAACCTCCTAGTTTGCGCGGCGGGTGTTGGTCCGCCGCGACAATATATAGGTAATATTTACAGCCATCAGGGTTAACATTTAAAAACTGATATCTCTCAGTCACATCACATCTAAGCCATAAAGAATCTGTTCCCTTAACCATCAAGCTACCTTTTTACTTTGAAATGGGAATGAGTAATTAAATGAAAATGAATACATTTTAAAACCAGATGCTTCAATCTCCTGGAAATGTTGCTAAATACATATCTTAATTTCTTGTTACTCAGCTACTTCCCAATTCACACAATTGCATAAGCACACACACCTGTACATGTTTATATCGTACATGTGGCAGGACCCTTGGCTTCTGCAATTCCTCATGCTCCATTTCAAACAGGTGGAATCAATCGCAAATCCAAAGTACACTGGAGATGGAATACCAGCTAGAGAGCAGAAAGGGGAAGACGGTAGAAGCATGACCAAAACAAATATTTCATCCAAAATATTTGTTTAATGTAAATACTTTCTATCTACTGTATCTTTTTTTTTTTTAGTGGAATGTTCAATGCGTACAGCTAATTTCCTAATATAACTGCAATTATTGAGACTACTATTTTTTTTTAATCAAAGGGCCGTCACACCAAATATTGACTTTGTTTCATTTAAAACTGTTTACTGCACTTTATACTCAATATTTTAATGTCAAAACATTTAATTTAACTATTTTTCAAGGCATATTTGGTCTACAGTATGTCTTTGCATTTGCAAAACTTCAAGACTTTTGCACAGTAATATACAGTGGCAAGAAAAAGTATGTGAACATTTTGGAATTTCATGGTTTTCTGAATAAATTTGTCATAAAATGTTATTTGATCTTCATTTAAGTTAAGGGTATTGACAAATATAATCTGTCTAAAATTCTAAAAACACAAAAATTTCTGATCTTTCATGTCTTTATTGAGAACAACAAAAAAAAAACATCATAGTGCTTGTGGAAAAAGTATGTGAACCCTTGAGTTAATGACCTCAAAAAAGCTCATTGGAATCAGGTTTTAGCACACCTGGAGTCTTGTTAAGAAAATGAGATATAGGTGTCGACTACAGCTACTATGACTGATAAAAACCCCTCAAACATTTGGAGTTTGCTCTGCACAAGAAGCACATGCTTATGTGAGCCATGCCTCGCCAAAAAGAGCTTTCAGAAGATCTACGATCAAGAATAGTTGATTTACATAAAGCTGGCAAGGGTCACAAAGTGATTTCAAAGACTTTAGAACTTCACCAGTCTACAGTTAGGCAAACATTCTACAAATGGAGACACTTTGGGACTGTTGCTAGTCTACCAAGAAATGGACGCCCAGTCAAAATGACACCAAGAGTATAACAAAGACTCATCAATGAGGTAAAGAAACAACCCAATGACAGCCAAAGATTTGAAGGCATCATTGAAACTGGCTAACATCTCTGTTCATGAGTTTACAATATGTAAAACATTGAACCAGGAGGGTATCTATGGCAGGACACCATGAAGAAAGCCACTGCTTACAAAAAAGAACATTGCTGCATGACTGAAGTTTGCAAAAGAGCACATTGACACTCCACAGTGGTATTGGCAAAATGTTTTGTGGACTGATGAAACTAAGATTGAACTATTTGGAAAAACCACACAGCACTACATCTGGCATAGAAAGGTCACGGCATATCATCATGAAAACATCACCCCAACCCTAAAGTATGGTGGCAGAAACCTCATGATTTGGGCCTGCTTTGCTGCATCATTCTAAGGGTTCACTTACTTTTTCCACTGCCATTTTGAGTGTTGAATGAGTGTGTTCAATAAAGACATGAAAGATAAGAATTTTTTTGTGTTATTCTTTTAGGCACATTATATTTGTCAATACCCCTAACTTAGATGAAGATTAGATCACATTTTATGACTAATTTATTCAGAAAACCATGAAATTCCAAAGGGTTCAAATACTTTTTCTTGCCACTGTATAAAAAAGTCCTCTGAAGGTGTGCTGTGGTATCTAGCACCAAGATGTAATCAGTAGATTCTTAAAGTCCTGTAAGGGCCTCCAGGGATCACACTTGTTTGTTCAGCACATCCCGCAGATACTTGATCAGATTGTGATATGGGAAATTTTTAGGTCAAGTCAACACCTTAAACTCTTTGTTGTGTTCCTCAAACCATTCATCCATCCATCGAACCATTTTCTGTACCACTTATGCTTACTGGGTCACAGGGAACATGGAGCCTATTGAACAATATTTGCAGTGTGGCACGGTGCATTATTCTGCTGAAAGTGGCCAGTGCCATTAGGGAATACAATGCCATAAAGGGGTGTACTTGGTCTGCATCAATGTTTAGGTAGGTGGTACATGTCAAAGTGACAGCCACATGAATGCCAAGACCCAAGGCTTCCCAAACAGAATATCACACTGCCTCTGCCGGTTTGCCTTCTTCGCATAGTGTATCCTGGTGCCATCTCTTCCCCAGATAAGTGACACACACACACACACACACACACACACACACACACATGATGTAAAAAAAAAAGTGATTCATCAGACCAGGCCACCTTCTTCCACTGTTCCATGGTTCAGCTCTGCTGCTCACGTGCCCATTGTAGCCACTTTCATTGGTGAACAGGGGTCAGCATCGGCACTCTGACTGGTCTGTGGCTACGCAGCCCCATATGTAGCAATATGCAATGTGTTCTGTCACGTTTCTATCATAGCCATTATTAACTTTTACAGCACTTTGCGCTACAGTAGCTCTTTTGTGGGATCGGACCAGGCTGGCTAGCCTTCGCTCCTCATATGCATCAGTGAGTCCTCGATGCCCATGACCCTGTTGCTGATTCACCAGTTCTTCATTGGACCACTTTTGGCAGTAATTAACCACTGAAAACTGGTTTTGGAGATGCTCTGACGTAGTCGTCTAGCCAGCACAATTTGGCGCTTGTAAAAGTCACTCAGATCTTTACGCTTTCCCATTTTTCCCGCTTCCAAAACATTTACTTTGAGAACTGACTGTTCACTTGCTGTCTAATATATCCACCTCTTTACAATTGCCATTGTAACGAGATAGTCACGGTTATTCACTTGAAGTTTTAAGTTATGGCTGATTGGTGTGTGTACACACACACACACACACACACACACACACACACACCACGGCTGTGGATCAGGTGATAGAGAGGGTTGTCCACTAATCGTAGGGTTGGCGATTCGATTCCCGGGTGACTCCACATGCCGAAGTGTCCTTGGGCAAGACACTGAACCCCAAGTTGCTCCCGATGGCAAGCTAACGCCTTGCATGGCAGCTCTGCTACCATTGGTGTGTGAGTGTGTGCGTGAATGGGTGAATGAGACACAGCGTAAAGCGCTTTGGATAAAAGCGCTATATAAGTGCACATTTACCATTTACACACACACAGAAATGCGCGCTCGCAGTATATATGCACATCAACAATTTTTTGTTTAGTTCCTTACCTAGAGTTCTAATTGCTAGAGTCTGAACGCCAATGGCCAGTGACTTCAGCTCAGGAAGGATACACCTGCAATAAATCCACTTAGTACAGTTTGATTCTGTAGGGTAATGCAATTTTGCATGTTATGAAAGAGAAATACAACATGGCAAATTGAAGCAAAAATCTTTTATTTTTTGTTTTTCACTAACTGTATCATGACCATGAATATAGGTGTCATTCCCAGAGCTTTAATGAAATAAAGGACAACAAATATGGCCACATATGAGGTCAAACTGCGACTGCATGCTGATGTGTGAGGACACTGTCCAAGAGACATAGAGTTGCTGCCCTCTACTGGTGACAGGTTCACCACACAACTGCAGTTATGGAAGACCTGCAGAAAAAAGTGAAGGCTATATATCTATATATCTATATCTGTTCTATATCCTGGAATAAGGCCTAATATATCACCTACTATGATATCCTAACTCAACACACAATAAATATATTAATTAGCTAGCCTAAAGTTCACATTGTTCACCAAGATTAAGCTGGTATATTTACTGAAGAAGACAGGCAAGTGGAAGTAGCAAGTCAAATTTATGATTTATTTCCAGACATAGATGTACAAATCCCTGTTGCCATCAGTATGTACAGTCCTATTTTTTCTACAGTGGGGACAAGACATTAAAAGTAAAAATAAGTTTAATCATTTTGATGAATTGGGGTATGAAGGTACAGTATCTCACAAAATTGAGTACACCCCTCGCATTTTTGCAAATATTTGATGATATCTTTTCATGTGACAACACTGAAGAAATGACACTTTGCTACAATGTAAAGTAGTGAGTGTACAGCTTGTGTAACAGTGTAAATTTGCTGTCTCCTCAAAATAACTCAACACACAGCCATTAACTAAGTGAAAATGTCCAAATTGGGCCCAAAGTGTCAATATTTTGTGTGGCCACCATTATTTTCCAGAACTGCCTTAACCCTCTTGTGCATGGAGTTCACCATTTGGACATTTTCACTTAGGGGTGTATTCACTGTTGTTGCCAGCAGTTTAGACATTAATGTCTGTGTGTTGAGTTATTTTGAGGGGACAGCAAATTTACACTGTTACACAAGCTTTACACTCACTACTTTACATTGTAGCAAAGTGTCATTTCTTCAGTGTTGTCACATGAAAAGTTATAATCAAATATTTACAAAAATGTGAGGGGTGTACTCACTTTTGTGATATACTGTAAATCTACTATTAATCTATAGTAATAAAATATCGCATTTTTCAGTAATATGTTTATTTCCACATTTTCTGAAATTTAGCAACTTAGAAGCATTGAAGCCCTGCCTACTTGGGGCAATCACATAATCTTCACACTTTATTGTGTTTTAATTGAAATTAAATTTATTAAATTTACTTTTTGGGCCAATAATTATTGATAATCCATAACATTAAAAATAAAAACCGAAACATCACATTTCAATACATATACATATCCTTGGCCAAGGCACTTCAAACTGAGCTTAGGTGCATCCTTTTTGCTTTGCTTTTGACTAGACTTTATGGTAGAGTGACTAGACAGAAGCCAAAATTTAGATGTAAAGGACTCTGCGAGCATGAATATAAAACTTTTGGGGCTACACTGCAAGTGCCATTACTGGCTTAAAACAGGTAGGGACACTGGACAGAATTGCAAGATGGATGAATACAGAGATGTCCTTAAAAAAACCTGCTCCAGCGTGCACACATCCTCAGACTGGTGTGAAAGTTCATCTTTCAGCATAACAATGACTTGAAGCATACAGCCAAGATGATGCTGGAAAGTTTCTCTTGAATGGCCCAACAAATGCCAAAAAAAAATAACAAAAGAACTCCATAGAACATCTGTGGATAGACCTGACGATGGCAGTTCACAAACTTACTATGCATTATTGTGTGTAGATTGAAGGCCATAAATGTAAATTTAATTCATTTGATTGTAAATCTATAACACAATCACATATGCAAAAAGGGGCTTCAGGGGTTTCTTTAATAAAACATATAAATATAACTATAATACTTAAGTCAAAATATACATGAAATCACTGTTACTGTAGAATTGATACAGAACATTTTAATTCTAATATAATCCAAAGTCGAAGCTTCATTTGCATAAATAAACACAATTTTTTGGAAAAATACCTGAAAGATTATCGGCAATTCATTGGCATATTTCAATTGTGTTTTTTGTTTAAAAAAACCTTATTCACCCCTAATGTCCTACCTTAACTTTTTCTCCCACTATGAAATTGTTACCGTATTTTTGCCCTCTCCTGTGGAGCTTACACATCCTGCCAGACATGGAGACATGTATGTAATGCCATCATCAGAACACACTGGATCCCACTTTGCTGCAGAACATGAACAGTTCTGGTTACACTGTGAAAATAGTGTTTGTTCATCCAATGAAATCTGGGGTGTGCTGATTAGGGAAATAAAGATGAGGATTAAGTTAGAATTTAACTATTTCCATAAAGATACACACACAAAAATATATTCAGCAAGTTTACCAATTAAACTCATCAGGAGTACAACAATGTCCTCCAAATATATAGTACACAGAACTCAATTTCAGCTGCATTGAAAAATTAAAAGGATTTGTTACTTCATAATTGTAATGAGATTCTAATCCTAAAATTAGCAATACTAAACAAAGTTTTGGATGTTTTTCATTCTTTCTTCTCTAACAAATCAACGCTGGAACTGACTTGATATGATTAAGTTTCAGTACCCGTTATAAGAGACAGTGAGACCAGCAAGGGATATGTTATCACACTTGTTCATGAACTGCAGACACAGTAGGAGGAAGGCCAAGAAAGAGGTGAGGAATGAGAGCTGGGCTGCTGATAGCAAACCCAGATTGTACTTCTTCATCAGCAAGCCACCCAGCAACATCTCCAAAGTTGATAGAGACACATTTGTCAAACCTAATACAGGGTGCCAGAACTTTAGCTTCAGTCATCGCATGGAATTAGTGTTAGGTTTGATCGCATACAGTTAGCATGCTGTGCCCTGTTTGCTTTTCATCTGTGTATTTATTGTCTTGTGCATTTGTTATATATTTTTCTACCCATTTTACACTGTTGTGTATTTGCATTTTATGTAGTCCTGTGAAATTTGCTACTGTATTGTTGTGAATTGAAGAAACTACATTTGTTTCAGTGTATACAGAAGAATGTAAATAAGTTTTGATGATGGTGGTGGAGAGTGCTATAAGTCATGTGGAAGAAAATTAAATCCAGTTGAAATGGAGTTCAAAAGTGTGTGAACACCTGAACATCACACTCGCACATCACACTATTTTTCTTCCCCAAATTATTACCACGAAGTCGGAAGCGTACATTTGTATAAAATGTCTTGGTATGTTGTAGCATCACAATTTCCCTTCACTGGAACTAAAAGGCCCAAACCTGTTCCAGCATGACAATGTCCCTGTGCACAAAGCAATGGTTTGCCAAGGTTAGCGTAGAACAATTCAAGTGGCCTGCACAGAGCCCTGACCTCAACTGCACTGAACACCTTTGGGATGAACTGAAATGCTGACTGTGCACCAGGCCTCCTCACCCAACACCAGTGCCTGAACTCACTAATTCTCTTCACTAAATCCTCAAAATGTAGTGAAAGTCTTCCCAGTTGAGTGGCGGTTAATATAACAGCAAAGGAGCAGTAAATCTGTAATATGAGGTTCAGAAAAACGTATGGGGGTCAGGTTTCCACAAACCTTTGGCCATATAATGCATACATATGTGCTTCAGCTTTGTATCTGCTTCTAACAAACGCTACTCACCAATGAGTCAATTTGCTCTGGAGGCAGACAAGCCAAAATGCTGCTCCATGTATTTAGCCTTAAAGGTAAAGAGGCCGATGAAAGTACTGAAAATCAGGACTTGTTCACAGAGGATAATGATATAGACAGGATTACCCAAGAGCTTCTTCAGTGAGGGCAAGAAACCTGCACATTTAAACCGAGGTTATTGTTTTATAATGTTTGCTATTATTTACCCTGATCTACTATTGCATAAAAAGCAAATGCCTAAAAGACATTGAGCATATTTATACAACTAAACACCAAACCTTCAAACTCATTATATTAAGTATACTTCTAATGGACCACTATGTGTCTACATTGAATAAATTATCTGGGGCAGAAAAAGAAGCCATTTACCTTTTGTCATGTCAGCCAGTTTCATATATAACACAGAGGAATGTACAGTATGCTTCTGGTTGCCATGATGAGAGCTGGGATTGTCCCTGTGAGATTGTCCCTCTTCTTGCTTGAGTAAAGAGTAAGGGAAAGACCAGAAAGGAATGCCACCCAGGAGCATGAGGGCAGATGACATAAAGAAACCTAGCCACCAGGCCCCCACCCACCGGGCATCATTTGGAGTGATGGTCACTGTCTCTAAAAATATATATATATACATATATATGAAAAAAATCAAACAACATGAATACTCACCAAACAATAATGCAATAATGATTGCTCTATATAAAGCAGTAATGACACGATTGCATGCACACCCAGTAATCAGGGGCAATTTGATGCAGATACTGTGCTACAAAACATCTCTAGTCAATATCAGAACTAGTAACACAATGTAACACAATAAAGCATGCAGAGGACTTACCAGTGTCAACAAATCCAACATCAACATACAGTTTGGAAACCAAGGCACCCAAGAAGTAGCCAAACATTGGACCCATCAATGCTACTGCTTGGAGGCATCCTGTCAATAGAGATTTTGATAGAAAAACAGTGATCGGTTTTCAAACTAATCATGTAACATGATAAAATACTGAACACAATAATCAGGTGCATGGTTTTTGCCTTAAAAACAACCTTTACTTATGGAATATTGCTATACATACTATATACAGATGGGGGAAAAATGCAAGGAAAAATATCTGGGTTACGCATGCAACCCTGTTCCCTGAGAAGGGAACGAGACATTGAGTGAGCTTTACACTGTGGGAAGTGCTCTTGCATTTGACCGGCATCTGAAGCTTGTGTAACATCATGCCTATTTATAGGCATGCTGTAATCAGGTGACATGGAAATAAAAAGCGTCGCGCAATAAAAAACAGCACCTGTGAACTACGCCATCACCCTCTATTATCTGAAGCAAAGATGCAATTCACAGGTATGCCCCAGAGTGACAAAGCTACACATTGGCTTGTTCCTTCTCAGGGAACAGGATTACATATGTAACCCAGACATTCCCTTTCAAAAGGGAACTCAACTGTGTGTGAGCATTACACTGTGGGAATGAGAGTACCCACTCCGGCATACCAAGATGGCCTTTCCGAGCCCGAGGGTCACTGCAAGGCCACGAGCCTGGGGTGGAATGTATATATATCCAGGTTGTAATATCGAATGAATGTGTGCAGAATAGGCCACCCCGCCACAGCACCTACTTAGCAGAATGAGCTCCTATGCCCAGAAGCGTAAACAGACCGCATGCCTCATAAGCAATAGTGATTGCTTCTACTATCCAATTAGAGAATGGGCTGCTTTGACACAGCTTCACCTCTACTGTCGCCGCTGAATCAGTCCAGCAGCTGCTCCGACTTATGGCACTGGCCAGAGTGGTGGACGTAAGTACAGAGAGCCCTTACTGGACACAGGAGGTGCAGTTTCTTTTGTTCTGGTGTGAGGAACGGAGGAGGGCAGAAAGCCTGCAAACTACTGGCTGGACAGCAGACGTAGGCACTTTAGGAATATAATCCGGCCTAGTATATAGGAAGGCCTTGGCTAATCCAGGGTCAAAGTCAAGGCAGGAAGGAGCAACAGAGAGAGCTTGTAGACCTCCTACTTGCTTGAGAGATGCCTCCTACTTGCTGAGAATCATCCTTGTAAGAACTCCAGGACTGTAGCTAAACAATTTCATCATGGATAGTGCTCTTGTGTTCAACATGGTTCATGGAGAACAGAATCTATGAGCTGGTGCCCCACAGAGACCAGACCCACAGTTTCAATAGTTCCATTCAAGGGTGATAAATCAGCCCTTCAGCCTGAAACATTAGAGCCCTGCAAACAGGAATCACCCAAGGAGTGCCATTTAGCAGGGATATTATCTCTGAGAACCATATTCGAGTTAATAAGGTGCTACTAGCAGTGTTGGTCAATTTGTATTCAAAACTATTATGAAGCAACAGTCCAATACAACGTTATGTATTCACAGAGTCCATATGCTCTCAAACTAAAGTGTTAATCAAATTTGCGTTTATTACACTGTTATGTATACTTTCTGTAACGACTGTGTCATCAATGTGTGGTTAGTACAAATATACTAATATATATCACAGCCTCCATATTGGTAATTGGGTTTCTTCGCTTTTTTGGTATTTGTGTAAAGACCAAGTCAACCTCTAATCTCATTGTCACATCTGTCATGTTCCGTGACGTAGTGGAAGATAAGCCGGTACAAAAAGCAGTATGAACAGTTGTTTTATTAAAAGAGAAATGAGCAGACAAATCCAAATCGTAACCAAACACGTAATTCAAAGCAGGCAAGGACAGATGATCGGCAAACAGGCATACAATAGGGCTAGGCAGAGATCAGAGGGGCGGTCACGGGGATACAGGGTCGATATACCAAACATGAGACAAACAACAGCCCAGTGACTGGTAGCGGAGTAACCAGTATAAACTAATCCAACAAACTAAGAATGAGACTAAGACTATAACTATGACTTTGACTAAGACTATGACAATAACTACATCTATTCGAAACAAAACCTAATCTATCTCTATGCTAATCTAAGTCTAATAGTCCACATTGAGTGTTGCTAGGCATGCGATATATATGCTGACATGATTAGCCCCGTAACAGCTAACAGCTGAGGGTAATCCAGACACACGTGACATGGCAACCAATGACAGGACGGGGGGGAGACATGACATAAACAATTACAAAAGCACGTGTTGAAATGACACTGCTGTCAACATTGGAAAAGCAGGTGCTCGCGCGTTTGTGCTTAGAGCACGCTGCTTCAAGGGGAAATCCTGACACTCATGAGTTTGGACATAAACCTTTAATAAATTTTTCCTTATATATTGAATTTATAAATGTTTTCTGCAATGCTTTTAAATGTACTATAAAGTGCCTATGTAGGTAATAAAGTGGTTATATATATATAAAACGTAAGTTCAGTGTACTTGGGTAATTATAATATTATACATATTATATAATATTATGTAATATAATAATATAAAAGAATATAATAATATAAATATAATTTGCCTATGTAAAATGCAGAGTTCTCTGCTTTCGCAAAGACGTCGACGTATGAGATCCCCAGGGGCCTGAGTGGTGTTTCTCCAATCCCACGGATGGCATTTCCCAGGAACACATAAACCCACAGGTTAGATCCAGGTTCTTTCAAACAGCCTGCACCTACAGTTACAACAACACACATCTGTTAAATTTAGATTTGATACTTTAGATTTGATGCAAATTAACCCTGTGTCTCAGTTTATTATTTAGTTATTCACCTTAAAACATTATTAATGAAATACTATAAATTATTCAGTAACTACTGTACCTGAAAACTAAGAGAAAAGCTACATTATGTAGTTACAACAGTGAGGAAGGGGTCCAGAGCTGACCTCCTTGAAGATTAAAGGATTAAGATCTTAGTACCACAATGATATCTCTGAATCTCTGTAAAATAAAAATTTACCTGCTTTGAAACCCTGTGAATGCTCTGGGTGTATATCCAGGTAATTGCTTTGCATTCTGGGATATTGACAGGCAACAATATTGACAGTTTGATTCATTGAGCCTGGTATCGTTGTGTCATACTTGTACCTGCAGGATTGAAAGACAGGAAACCAAGAAGAAGATACTGCTTAAATTAATGAAACTGCATACCAAGCCTACAAATCATTAGTGCTTTAAAAATTACCATCCCATGAAGAAATGAGGCAGCCCAGTGAGAGCACAACCAAGACTCATCAGAAAACAACCACATCCTATCAGCTTGGGTCTGTGCAATTTTGCCCCACAATAGCTTACTAGAGCCAGAAAGAGCAGATTACCTGAAAAGGAAAAATTATTTATTATTGCAATAAACATACATCTCATAAAGATACTATACTTTTTTTAAATTATAGAATTATGGTTAAAACATAGTAGCTATATATGTATCATACTATAATAATTCTGGTTACTATATGGGGGCACAGTGGCTTAGTGTTTAGCACTGTGGTCTCATACCTGTGCTTCGGGGGTTTGCTCTGGGTACTCTGGTTTCCTCCCCCAGTCTTCTATGTAGGCTGATTTGGCATTCCCAAATTCATACATTTCTCACAATATTGAAACAGAGCAAATTTAACATTTAACATCATAGCCTGATATATTTTTTAAATTACGTAGTTTTCCTTTACTATGCTTATTGTATAGCCACTTTACCAACAACACAGCCACTATAGCCACTTTACCAACAACATGGCATAACCAAGTCTCTGTGTGTGTGTGTGCGTGTATGTGTGTGTGTGTGTGTGTGTGTGTGTGTGTGTGTGTGAATTAAGTACTCAGGTAGCTTTTCACCAGATTACTTATTTATTCTTACTTGAGTAATTAAATAAACTACAGTAGCAGTACTTCTCTTGTTGTTCCATCCTAATTTAAAAAGCTTTTAATAACATATTGTGGATAAAATGTCAATGTGTTTGCAATGAGATCTGTCTTCGAGTTCTTCTCTGCTGGCAAGGCACGATTCTGGTTCTTGTTTACTACTGTATCTGCTTCGACTCTGTTGTTTTACTTTTTCCCCCCAAGCAACACTCCCTCTCCATCTATCAACAATGCCCTCCACTAATATTGGCACTCAGTAGTCATGGTTGAACAATGTCCTTTTCCTAGTCATCAAGGTGTACTAAAACAATTAAAATATCAATGGGAAAATACTTCAAATATATTTTTCTGACATGAATTCATAGGGGTGCCAATAATTGTTGCACACCTATAATTAACAAAGGTTTTTTTTTATAAACTTGTGTTTGCAATAGTTTGATATTTATGATAGCAGAGTATTTTTACGATTTTTTTTTAACAAAAGGTCAAAAGGCTAAACAATAAAGACAATTTTCACAGGATTCTTTGCTCATATTTACCACGTGTGACAATATTAATGGAGGGCACCGTACCTGTATCACTCCTATCTATTTTTCTACCAGTTATGCTTTCTCATTCTGTCTATCTATCTGTATCACACTCTCTCTCTCTATCTCCTGTTCTATCAGTAACTCTGACTCAACACATAGTAACCACCCAGAAATCAATTGCAGCCAAAGCCTTTGTCAATACTGGTGTTTAGATCCCTGACCCAGAGCATTAAAAACACAGTGAAAGTTTTATATAAATACACAAGTAAATAAAAAGGTAAAAATATAAGCTTAAATAAATCTGTATCTTAGCTATTATTTTTAAATCAGCACTTAAAAAATAAAATACATAGAAAATGAATGTTAACACAAAATGTCTGGGGTGAAAAGCTGAGTTTGAAAGCCTATAGCCTAGGTCTATGTAAACATCAACTATAATCACAACCATCCTGATATCCAGTACAACAGCACATTCGTGAGTATGGTATTGCTTTTATACAACAGTTCTATAAATAAGAAATCAATATTGATTAACTGACATTTCAGAGTCAATATCAGTTTAAATGTAATGAACTATTGCTAGAATTGGTTGAATTCTAGTTTGAGGTTCTAGATTGAATTCAAGTTGAGTGATGCAAACAGTGAAATGTAGCAGTGCGGTTATACTAAATATCAGCACTCTTGGAACAAAACTTGTCCAATCAATTTAGTCGGCTGGAACTAACTGTTTTATAACATGCTATTAACATATTATAAAACTTCAAGGCTGTCAGTCCAGTAATTGAGCTTCTTATATTTTAAAAATGTTGAACAGAAATGAAATAACAACAAAGTACATTGCATATCTTTATTTAATGATTATATCATATGAATATGTCAGGCATTAGATGATCATTTACCACTATTCTTGAAAAGAAAGAAACAAAAAGTGAATAGTCAAGGACTATTAGCTATATTAGATTACCATTTAAACCTGATTTTCTTTAAGTTTAGTATTTAATCAAATGACTTGGAAAATGTAATGAAAGAAAAACATCAGAGGGAATCAATATTTGTTTTTGTTACTGAACATTCACAGTAGAAAGCAGAAAACACCAGATATTACCAAACTAAACCAATTTCAAACCTTCAATCACAATGCACTGACAATATGGAAAATTACAAACCATGTGAATCAAATTACATCACCAATATATGTATGAATTGTAGGCGTAAACACCTGGTTCTCTGAGCATTACAGTGACATTGTAAATCTTTTGAGGTTTCAGACTTCACTCTGGCACTCACAGCTGGTGATGTGTTTGTAAGTGTACTGTGTGGCTGTGCCTCCGCTGCAGACCAGAGAAATACTTCTCATCTCTGAGGTTTTCTCTCGGCAGCAGACCTGATTATGCTTCAACTGCAGATCTATCCCAGACCTCGTCCATCTACAAAACAATAGCACATGCAAACATTACATAACTGTCTGGCTCTACCAGTTATTTTCATTATGTGATCAAGCGACCTCTTGTGGTCATATGATAACAGTATTAATTTCAATTCTTCCCAGTGACTCAAATATTTTGATTCCATTGAAAAATAAGTTTAGTTCAGAATCGTTCACTGACTTGTTCAGTGTCCCTTTCCATAAGTTACATATTTACACCAGTAGGCAGTGTCAGTGTGTGTCTTTTTCCAGATATTATAAGTTATTGTTTCATTCACTGGATACTTTCATTTATAAATGCCAAGTTTTCAAGAGACAAATTTTAGTATTATGATTTATTAAAATTGGCATGTCCAATCCATAAAGAGAAGGTCTGGTGTGTTTATTTTCAAAAAAGACGTTTCAGTTGGCACAGGCTAGTTTGTAACAAGTTGTAACAAATGAGCATATGACTGTACTTTTTATATTTTAAATATTTTTATATATGTGCATAAAGTAGTACTCAGTGCTACACTCATTTAAAAAAAAATAAATAGCCATCATTCATATTAACACATTAATGTATAGTGGACTATGATATGAACAACACAACAACACATAAGGCATGTCTTAGTGCTACACACTTTTCACATGTACTGTTCCACCCTCTTTCTCTTCTTGGTAAAAGTTGGTGAACTGAATGAATGACATGCATATATCAGCTGAGCCATCGTCAGCGTCAGCAGATCCTTGTTCGATCACCTAGTTTGTTCATTTAATTCATAAACGATAATTACGTTTGCTCATTTCGTTCATGAACAACAATTACCAGTTTGCTCATTTTGATCACTCAGAATCAGTAGGTCTACTACTCTCAATCAGACTCAAAGTAAGGGGCGTATTCGTTCAACATGTCCAGCCAATGATATGCTCCTTCACAGCCTGTAGTCTTTAAAAGGCAAGGAAAAGCTGCCAATGCAGTCACATATTTTACACGGCCCGGACTTAAGTGAACAAAAAATATGTCAGTACATGAAGTGGACAAGCACTTAAAAGACTCGTTCAAAAACACAGATTCATTCACAAATTAAATACAACAATCATGCAGTATAGCTGGAAAATTACAGCAAGTGACCTCATCAGTTAGAGGTGAGAAATTAGCAAATGTGCATTCTTTAATCCAAGGACATCTTCTGCTCAAAGCTATGGATGTCACGAGTTTATTATTATAAATGCACTTATTTACATTTATATATAGAAAGTCTTATTCTTGTAGGAGTATCACTTGCTCTAAAGGTTGACCAAAGGAAATAAAAAATCTTAATAAATAGTGAGTCTTACAGGGAGCCAGAAGCACAGTTTCCTTCACAGGTGGGCAGCATCACTGCCAGAGTGCAGTTCTCAACAGTCATTTTGGACAGTCTGACTCCACACGTTGTGTTACCTAGAAGGTTTACACAAGCCAAGTGCGAACAACATGAAATAGTAACTGAAGTAAATGTGTGTGTACTTGTGTCACATTTGTCAGCACAAATAATAACTGTGATGTCTATTTTTGACCATTAACAGGAATTAACAGGATTTCATTAGGATTTTGATCAAACCATAAAAGGATTGAATGAAAGCACCCCCACACCATATAACCAGAAAGTAGGATTTTTGGCAAACAGATTTTCTTACCAATACAAAATCTCTGTGAAAACATCTATCTACTATGAGCCTTATGTTCAAAATCCTTCCAAAATATTGCACTGTGTTTGTTTAAAAGAGGAAGAATGAGATGAAGATAATCCACATACATGAATAGCAGCAATGTTGTTCATCCCAAACACGGAGTTCCTAGATAAGCACAATTCAGAAGAAGTCAGAATTTAAGAATCCATATCAGAGAATTTAAAATCCATATTAGTGATCCTATATGCTAAGATTGTAAGTGTGTTATAATTTGGGCAGACTCACCTCAGGACAGATCTGCTGTGGACACACACTCTTCTCTATTTCAGTGCCTTCTGTTGTACAATGAAATGTTTCACAGGGGCTCTGGGGGTCCCTCCATGTTTCACCCACCTGAAGTTTCCATGCAAAAAACATCAGTACTGTGCATTCCATTTTACACACTTGTTATTTCACTCCTTTGTTATTATGTTACACAGTGTTATACAGAATACATAGGTCTTTGGTCTTATTTAAAGAAAAAAAAAATTGGCATGGCTGCAGATTTTCACTCTAGACAAGCAGGAGCCATTCCTGATTCCACTACTACTATTATGTGTAGCTTATCATTGGCTGGAATAAACAAACTGCAGTTACAAAAGCCATTCATATTCTTCTGGAAGATATTGAGCACTATGAGAACTACTTATACCGAAGGGTTAAATTGGGATTTAGAAAATAGAGGAACTCTACTTCTTTCATGCACTGAAACAATGTGGGAATTTTTTTTTATTTGTTTATCTTCATTAATCACTTTAGCTGGGTCAGGGTTAAGAGTAGAGGTATGCATCAGGCCCCAGGAAAAAAGTAATTTTATTTTTATTTGGGTGGGAAATTGACATCACTTTTGCCATTTTCCTTTAATCAGCTTCAGTAAATGCTTAATTGTGATTTGGTTCTCGGAAGTTTAAATTACTCAGTTGTTTATATTTTGGAAAGTTTTTTAATATTGTGAAACAACAATAACATCTCTGGGAGTTGGCATTATTGGTCAGAATTTCATAGGGAGTGCGATTAAAAACAGTCCTGAACACATCTCTAATTTAGAGTCACTGATCCACTTACTTAGCCCAGGATTAAACCGAAGATGTTGAAGCTATAAGGTGGCAGTGCTACACATTGTGCCACCATCTCAACAATATGTGCACAATTTATGTTTCATTTGTTTTCAGTCTACAATATATCTGTTTTTGTTCAAAGGACTTTATTTGACCAAATACAAATGGTTGATGTGACTTAAGGTTTTCAGCTAACGTAATCAAAAGTATACAGTGGCCCCAAAAAGTATTTGGACACTTAAGCCACACTTACAAATGTATTAATTTCACTGCATTAGAAAACAACATGTCAAACCAAGTGCTATTTATTGTAAAGAAATATACCATAAACACACTTTTCAAGTGAAACACTTCCTCCCTTCCAAAGAGGCATACTGGTCATAACATATTTGGACACTTAATAGTGGCATGAAAATAGTTATATAGTTAACTATAGTTAATATTTAGTTTGCCATGCTTTGTTTTGCAGAACGTCTTGACGATGTCTGAGAACAGAAATTCTGACTTTATGATGCCATTACTGAACACAAGCTCCACTGTAGTGAAAAGAAAAAAACAGCCACAATCTTTCTCTAGAACTTTCTACTAGAAGCTAGTGTCTTTTTGTGCATGTTCATTAGCAAATGTTACCTTCTTATATATTCTTCAATATATTCAACTGTGGAGGAAGGAATGTTTAGTATTTTGGTGATCAGGCATTCTTTGTGCAGATGATGCTAGACCTTTTCTCATAAATTATGTCCCTCTTCTTAGATATTTTTTGCAATTACTTTTAACCAGCTGGTCTCAAGGAAATGTACACTGGATGTATGTTGTCAATTATCCTTCAATTTCATATAGGTACCCCTAGCAAAATAACCTTCTGGTGCAGTTCATCACATTAACTATGTATTACCTATGAATATGATTATGTCTTGTTTAAATAATGTTGTGCGTGTGATATCATTCTTTAAAATAAATGGCACATGGATAGATCTTTTCTAACTGTTTTCTATCGTAATGAAATTCATACATTTGTAAATGTGGTTGAAGTGTCCAAATACTTTTAGGACTACTGTATACAAAATATTTCATAATTACCTTACCTGAAGGAAAACATTCTACAATTGAATAAAGCATTGTGAAACTGTATTACATCATCATTATGTTTATGTCATGTATTGATTTCCCCCCCCCCCCCCCTCCCCCCTAACCCTCGAGACTCGGAAGGCGGGGGACACCTTGGACTGGGTGCCAACCCATCGCAGGGCACAATCACAGAACCATTCATACACTACAGACAATTTGGAAACACCAATAAGCCTACATCGCATGCTTTTGAAATGCGGAGGAAACCAGAGTACTTGGAGGACCCCTGATGCATGTGGAGAACATGCAAACTCGAACCTGGGAATCAAACCCCTCAACCTTGGAGGTGGAAGGCAAATGTGCTAACCACTAAGCCATCATGCTATAGTTTCATTAAATTATAATACCTTCTCCACTTTCCTTACACATACACAAAAGGTGGGGGAACTCACCTGATATGTTCTTCCATTGTATTTACAAGTCTTCTCAACTGTGAGAGAAAGGAAAAACAATCTAAATTAAATGCTTTACAAGGAAGATCTTAACAAGCAAGATATTACCAAGTGGCACTGATCATTTGCGATAGTGTTTTAAGCTGCAGCGTATACTCTACATGGGAAGAAACATAATACAAGAAGTGTTGATTCCATTCCAAAAATATTCCTTCATGGACACATAAAAGCACTTTAAACTCTTAAGTTAAATTATTTAAAATTCAAATGTAAATAAAACACAGTAATGCAGACATAATTTAAAAAATCTTTAAATTAAATATTGTTTAATTCTAAATGAAAATTAAAAATTTGACATCAATGAATATAAATAGCAGAATAAAACCAACGCAAAATAAGTGTTGAAAATGTTTTTCAGTAATTACAGCACAGAGTGGCAGTTGATGAAGTGCTAAATTACCGCATATCTGCTTGTTGCAGCAGTCAGAGATGAGTGCTGAGCCAGGACTGCATATGGGATTTGGAAGTGAAGGTTTTGGCCAGCATTCTTCTGTCCGAGTCTGATTATTGCATGTGCACATGTGGCAATTTGACTCCCATACTGCCCCAACCTTAGACAGAGATTTAGAGTGCAATCAGAGCCTTGGTGGAAAATACACGTAATTTTTTCTCACAATCCAATAGGTTTATTTTGGAGCCTTATTTGCATTTGTGATTTGTATTAAGAAAGTGTGTGCAGTTTAGGTTCCTAATAATGATTAGTGAATTTCTCATGCTCTCTCACTGATGGGTTCTCCCAATAATTGTGGGTGACTGGCAAACCATTGTTAACATTGCATCATAGCTAATAGGTAATATCTCACCGGCATGGGTTCTCCCAGTGGGCCTTTACAGTCTGATGAAAAAGCAAGCAAGAAATTTATGCACATTTATCTCACATAGGAACTGTCAGTTTAAGAGCAATTACTCAATCAGTTTGACAACAAATATGAGCTAGGTAAGTACAAAGCAAAATTTTATTACTACAAAAGCCTTTTACTGACACATTAAATAAATGCAGCTTTACTTCTAGGGTATTTACTTCTATATGGAAGTTGAATGTTCACCTGATATGGCTTACACTTATAGCTTAAAGCTGACTTTCTGTACATATTGTTTCATTTTAAATGTACTGATACACAGAGTACAAGAAAATCTTGCTGTTCTTTTTGACCTGTATAAAAATGGTAAGCACTCACTGGTGCATTCAGATACACAGAACTCTTTGTGTGGGTCAGCAAGTAGTTGATTTTCTGGGCAAAAACAACCAGGTCTCATTGTATCGAAAACTGGCCCTGAACGCGTGATACTATGCGAAGAACACACATAACACAGATTCAAATCAAGCTATCTACAACACAAGTTTTTTATATCAATATATATACAATAAGAAACCCGCCCTCACTTGCCACTGCAGAAATCTACTGGAGTGTTCCGGCACGCATCATAAATCATTCCTTTAGGACAAGTGATGTCTGAAAGAAACATTGTTTTAAAACATATAAAAGAATATACAACATGAATCATTTCATTATGGCAGAGCAAACACAGATTTTATCAGTTTTATTCATTAAAAGTGTGAATTCTTTTCCATGTAGACACATTTAATTAAAAGATTAATTCATAGTGATGCAGCTTATTATCTAAACACAATTTTAATTATATTTTCGTAGGACTTTTTAACCTACAATTGGTCATTACACAGAAATTACACATTTGGAAGTTTGCATGTGGGGTCATAAGTTGTTGCGCCTAAAGCCAGCATTTAATATTTAAGGAACTCTGTCTAAAATACAGACAGATATTCTGAATTAGCTCAGTATTTACCAGCCAACAGGACTTCTACATTCTCTGCATGTGTCCTATGCATGCAAGTAAAACCGATACTTTACCACAAATTCCATTGGTGAGATTTCTCCAGGCCACACAGAAGCCCTTCTTCTTACATTCATCAGCCAGACGCTCTAGTGGGGAGCACACAGTGTTGTTTTGAAGGGTCTGACAGTAATCAAACTCGCAGTTACGCACCAGCCTCTCCAAATCAAAGCCCTCACTGCATTGGCTAAACATTCTGAGATTGAAAAGGAAAACATATATTAGTAACACTTACATATGTATATGTTACAAAACAGTGAGAATTGTTATACAGCAAGAATGCAGCTCTACCACACTTTGTGAACCTGGCCAAAATACTCCTATCCCCACTATTCTGTTCTGTCACCCATTGGTCCAGGTAATCTGTTTTGATTTTATAGCAATATAATTCAGTTATTTAATTTTCCATTAAGAATACTTTATCTCAATTCATCCCAACAATATGGAAATAGAAAAAAGATTCATGAAATTCTTTCCCATGATAGTGTCTTGGATCAATTCTTTGCTTGCTTAGGTATAGGCTTCCAGTTTTTAGTGTGCTGTTTAGTCGCCTCTGCTGATTTTAGTATCATTTTAGTAAATTAGTTGTCTCAGGTGTGTAGTTAAGAGTTTCGGGCTCTTCTAAAATTGTGGCGCTAATTGTGGCTGATCGTGGGTAGTGCATCTGTATCAGTCAGAGGTGCAGCAGTTAGAGTATCACAAGAGTCCCTTCTATCCCATGCACACTGAAACATATTTCTCCCAATCTGTTCAAATGTAACACTATTCTCAATAATATATGTTGAATTCCTAGTTTATTAATTATTATTTTGGTAATCCTAGCAAACTGGCAATAAGTAATTAATACATTTATTATATTAATAAATAAAAAAAACACTCTTGAATCTGCTGGAGATGAATTTACTCAGATGAGTACCTTTAAAACTCCGATTTAGTAATATTCACCTCATTCTCATGATGAAACAGATTTAGTACTGCTCACTCAGTAGTAACTCATCTGAAGTGAAAATGATGTGGAGCACCAAAATACAATATTTGACACTGAGCTGTAATACTGCTGGATAATAAACATTCTTATATCATTTCCATTTAAAATGAGTGTAAAAAGAGGCTATTATACAGGTTATTTGCTTTATATTATAACACTTGTTGCTTGATGCTTGTATATTACTTTATGCAGATTAGATTCTATAAAACGTACAACCATAAAATGAATAAAAATATATGATTTTCTCCCCTATAGGCATTTTGTTTTCTTTTTGTGGGTTTTGGATTCTCAGTTCAGTAAAAAAAAAAAAAAAAAAAAAAAAAAAAGCTGAAGTTTTGCTGAAAACCATCCATCCATCTTAATCCACTAAATCCTTTTCAGGGTCATGTGGAAGCCTGGAGCCTATCTCAAGGGAGCAATGGGCACAAGGCAGGGTACATCCTGTACGGGGTACCAATCTTACACATATCACACAGCCATTCATTCCCTACAGATGTCTTTCTTGCACATCTTTGGACTGAGGAGGAAACCAGAGCACAGGGAGGATTTGTTGCATGGGAGGAAACCCCCGCAGCATGGGGAGAACATGCAAACTCTGCCACACGGTGGGAATCGGACCCCGGACCCTGGAGGTGTGAGGTGAACATGCTAACCACTAAGCCACGCGTGCACCCTCTGCTGAAAGCCATGATATCAAAAAATTGTTTAAGATGGTATAATACTGAAACTATATCTGTTGCAGAAATACTTTAGATTCCAGAGGGTTGAACCTTTTCTCTAACCACTGTTTATGCAAATAATCTGTTATGTACAGTATATTAGCAAATCTAGCAACTCTTTTCAAAAACCTTTAAGAAAAATGTTCCAAAAACAAAGCTGAAGCTTACTTGTTTCTGAGGAGTTCACAGAGAGGAGCCTTGCATGGTGGTGTTGGAGAACTAGTTGGTAGTATAGGGTGACAGGACACATTCTTTGGTTTGCAGTATGGTTTCAGTGGATCATCATCTACCCAGTCATATGCAGTCTTATCACAGCAGCTCTTATGCTCAACTGAACCATTCCTGCGCATACATGAGGCACCTCCACAAACACCTGAAAGCAAGAAAAAGAGTAACCTAGAATGATACAGTGCCCTCCACAAATATTGGCACCCTTGTAAAAATGAGCAAAGAAGGCTGTTTAAACTTTTGATCTTTTGTTTAAAAAAAAAATACATTCACAAAAATACTCTGCTCTCATGGATATAAAAAATTGCAAACTAAACACAAGTTTATCCAAAAAAATATATTTTTGTTAAATATAGGAGTTCAACAATTATTTAGTCAATATTTTTTGACTCCCTTTGCCATGGTTATAGCTCTTCTCCTATAATGTCTGATGAGGTTGGAGAATACATGGCAAGGGATCTGATTCCTCCATACAGAATCCCTCCAGATCCTTCAAATTTCAAGGTCCATGCTGGTGGACTCTCCTCTTCAGTTCACCTCACAGGTTTTCTATGGGTTTCAAGTCAGGGGACTGGGATGGCCATGGCAGGATCTTGATTTTGTGGTCAGTAAACCATTTTTGTTTTGATTTTGATGTATGTTTTCAATCATTGTCCTGCTGGAAGATCCAACCATGGCCCATTTTAAGCTTTCTGGCAGAGGAAGTCAGGTTTCATTTAATATCTGTTGATATTTGATCGAGTCCATGATGCCATGTATCCTAACAAAATGTTCAGCTCATCTAGCAGAAAAACAGGCCAACAACATTAACGAGCCACCACCATATTTAACCGTGGACATGAGGTACTTTTCCATATGGCTACCTCTCTGTGTGTGTCAAAGCCACCTCTGGTGTTTACTGCCAAAAAGCTCTATTTTGACCATAGAACCCGATCACATTTGAAGTTCCAGTAGTGTCTGGCAAACTGAAGACGCTTGAGCTTGTTTTTGGATGAGAGTAGAGGCTTTTTTCTTGAAACCCTTCCAAATAACTTGTGCTGATGTGGGTGATTTCAGATTGTAGTTTTGGAGACTTTCTGACCCAAAGACACAACTAACTTCTGCAATTCTCTAGCTGTGATCCTTGGAGATTTTTTAGCCACTCAAACCATCCTCTTCACAGTGTGTTAAGACAATAGAGACCCACGTCCAATTCCAGGTTGATTCATAAAATTTCCAGTTGACTGGAACTTCTTAATTATTGCCCTGATGGTGGAAATAGGCATTTTCAATGCTTGTGCTATTTTCTTATAGCCACTTCCATTTTTGTGAAGCTCAACAACCTTTTGCAGAACATCACAGCTATATTGCTTGGTTTTACCCGTTGTTATGAATGACCAAGGGAATTTGGCCTGTGTTAAGACATATTAGTACCCCTAGTGATGATTGAACAATTTCCTGTTCCTTGTCACCCAGGTGTACTAAAAAATGTTTAAATATCAATGGAAATATACTTCAAATATATTTTTCTCATATGAAAACATATGGGGTGCCAATAATTGTTGCACACCTATATTTACATCCCCCCACCCCCAAACCTGCTTTGTTCGCAGTTGTTTGAAATCCGTGATTATTTTTGTGATTTGCTTTAACAAAAGATCAAAAAATTCAACAATAAAGACATTTTTTTCACAGCCTTCTCTGTTCATATTTACCAAGGGTGCCACTATTTAAATTGTACAATTAAACAAACATTTTAGAAATAACTATTGATATACCATACATTTTCATTAAGTTAATAAGTACAATAATGGCATAATATGTGATATGACTATGGCAACCTATGTTACCTGAAAATACAAATCTATAACTATAACTATACAGTACAATAGTAATCATTAAAACCTACAAAATTTGCTAAATTTGGTTATTGTAGCTAGTGCCTTTTTGACCTATATTTTTTTTTTTTTTTTTTTTTTTTTTTTTTTTTTTTTTTTTTTTTTTTTTTTTTTTTTTTTTTTTTTTTTTTTTTTTTTTTTTGTTTCTGGAGTTGTGGTTTCTGTAGTTGTTTCTGGAGTTGTTGTTATGGTTACTGGAGTTGTGGTTTCTGTAGTTGTGGTTGTAGTTGAAGTTGTGGTTTCTGTAGTTGTTGTTTCTGGAGTTGTAGTTTCTGTAATTGTAGTTGTTGTTTGTGGAGTTGTGGTTATGGTTATTGGAGTTGTGCTTTCTGTAGTTGTGGTTGTAACTGAAGTTGTGGTTTCAGTAGTTGTTGTTTCTGGAGTTGTAGTTTCTGTAATTGTAGTTGTTGTTTCTGGAGTTGTGGTTGAAGTTTCTGGAGTTGTGGTTTCTGGAGTTGTGGTTATGGTTACTGGAGTTGTGCTTTCTGTGGTTGTGGTTGTAGTTGAAGTTGTGGTTTCTGTAGTTGTTGTTTCTGTAGTTGTGGTTATGGTTACTGGAGTTGTGGTTTCTGTAGTTGTGGTTGTAGTTGAAGTTGTGGTTTCTGTAGTTGTTGTTTCTGGAGTTGTAGTTTCTGTAATTGTAGTTGTTGTTTCTGGAGTTGTGGTTATGGTTACTGGAGTTGTGCTTTCTGTGGTTGTGGTTGTAGTTGAAGTTGTGGTTTCTGTAGTTGTTTCTGGAGTTGTGGTTGAAGTTTCTGGCGTTGTGGTTGAAGTTTCTGGAGTTGTGGTTTCTGTAGTTGTTGTTTCTGGAGTTGTGGTTATGGTTACTGGAGTTGTGCTTTCTGTAGTTGTGGTTGTAGTTGAAGTTGTGGTTTCTGTAGTTGATGTTTCTGGAGTTGTAGTTTCTGTAATTGTAGTTGTTGTTTCTGGAGTTGTGGTTGAAGTTTCTGGAGTTGTGGTTTCTGGAGTTGTGGTTATGGTTACTGGAGTTGTGCTTTCTGTGGTTGTGGTTGTAGTTGAAGTTGTGGTTTCTGTAGTTGTTGTTTCTGTAGTTGTGGTTATGGTTACTGGAGTTGTGGTTTCTGTAGTTGTGGTTGTAGTTGAAGTTGTGGTTTCTGTAGTTGTTGTTTCTGGAGTTGTAGTTTCTGTAATTGTAGTTGTTGTTTCTGGAGTTGTGGTTATGGTTACTGGAGTTGTGCTTTCTGTGGTTGTGGTTGTAGTTGAAGTTGTGGTTTCTGTAGTTGTTGTTTCTGGAGTTGTGGTTGAAGTTTCTGGAGTTGTGGTTGAAGTTTCTGGAGTTGTGGTTTCTGTAGTTGTTGTTTCTGGAGTTGTGGTTATGGTTACTGGAGTTGTGCTTTCTGTGGTTGTGGTTGTAGTTGAAGTTGTGGTTTCTGTAGTTGTTGTTACTGGAGTTGTGGTTGAAGTTTCTGGAGTTGTGGTTTCTGGAGTTGTGATTGTTGTTTCTGGAGTTGTAGTGGAAGTTTCTGTAGTTGTTTCTGTAGTTGGTGTTTCTGGAGTTGTAGTTTCTGGACTTGTGGTTATGGTTACTGGAGTTGTGCTTTCTGTAGTTGTGGTTGTAGTTGAAGTTGTGGTTTCTGTAGTTGATGTTTCTGGAGTTGTAGTTTCTGTAATTGTAGTTGTTGTTTCTGGAGTTGTGGTTATGGTTACTGGAGTTGTGCTTTCTGTAGTTGTGGTTGAAGTTGAAGTTGTGGTTTCTGTAGTTGATGTTTCTGGAGTTGTAGTTTCTGTAATTGTAGTTGTTGTTTCTGGAGTTGTGGTTGAAGTTTCTGGAGTTGTGGTTTCTGTAGTTGTTGTTTCTGGAGTTGTGGTTATGGTTACTGGAGTTGTGCTTTCTGTGGTTGTGGTTGTAGTTGAAGTTGTGGTTTCTGTAGTTGTTTCTGTAGTTGGTGTTTCTAGTTGTAGTTTCTGGACTTGTGGTTATGGTTACTGGAGTTGTCGTTTCTGTAGTTGTGGTTGTAGTTGAAGTTGTGGTTGAAGTTTCTGGAGTTGTGGTTTCTGTAGTTGTTTCTGGAGTTGTGGTTATGGTTACTGGAGTTGTGCTTTCTGTGGTTGTGGTTGTGCACTCCACTATGGACATTAATACATAGGGTTTTTTGTTTTGTTTTGTTTTGTTGTTAAACGAGTACATTAAAATTATCAAAACTGACACATTGTAATTATGAACAAATTATTATAACTCACCGCAAATAATTTGCCCTCCGGTGCAAGTACTATATCAAATGAAAACAAGTTATAAGATATTAGGCCATGTAATAAAACATTTTCCTATATTTGCATATGAAATACAAACTAACCAGTATTCACTAGGTGTAGTCACTGTCACACCAGGTCCAACCACAGTGTTGTTGAAGTAACAGGTACAGTTGTCCAAACTGGAACAAATTCTTCTGTTCTCATCATAATATGGCATCTCAGCAGGGCACCGTGGGTAACAACCTTAGCCAAAAATGTGTCTGTTTTATTACTTTTCACCATATAAATGTCAATCATTAATAAACTCTTAATATATATTTATCATCTCTCCTACTAACCAAACCAGTACCTAAACCCAGTTAATGAATTTATTTATTACAGTCCATAAAGCAGAACTAGGACATTTGAAAAGAACTGAAAAAATGCAAAGGGAAAAATTAAAACCTTCAAGCTCTCCAGAGAATTTGTTGTTTTTCCCACAAGTGTTAATATGTTGAGGACATGCCTCATAATGCCAGCTATACTGACCCTCTTCATTGTAATAGTCACAATAGACCGCTGTGGAAGAAAGAGCACATACACAAAACATTTTGATCTCATAACATAGCAAATAATGAAGAATTACATTTCCAGCCATCAGGAAGTAATTTTATAATTACTAATTGTGACTTCTAGAAGCCCCAAATGATATTGATAGAGTGTTCTTTGTTACAGTGGCATATGATTTTTAACAACTCAGGGTTTTTTTTTCCACTCTCAAAGAGATTCTTATACACACATAAAATCTATAAAAACATATAGTTTCAGAGAAGGCATCTCTTGGTTACACTATAATTAAAACTCAAAGCAACAAACACATTGACACAATATATAATCATGGAATTGCATATGATAAAATATCATAAATAACTGAGACAGGGACATATCTGTCTTTTTTAAATAATTTTCCACAAATAAGTAAAAAGTATTATCGAATGTTGTTAATGCTGCAAGACACGTACGGCACCGGTCTGGAGTTCTCCATTTGATACAAATATTTCGGGTTGTGCAGGCATCAGCGTATGCTGCCACAGCTGTGCAGAATCCTAGGAACTTGCCCTCAAAATCACATGAGCATGACTCCAGAATACAGGCCTGGTAATAAGGTGCTGGATCAACCTGGAAGCCATATTGAAAACTTCTTCAAAAAAGTTGATCATGTAATGTGGATTCATTCATGTTTGTACAAAGGCAAAACAGAAAAGATTATTATTTTTGAATTAAATATAAAAATTGTTGAAAAATATTATTGGTAAAAAACCTTTAGGTGGCAGGCTTCAAATGTGTCACTGTGTAAAATCATGCAGCGTCTCTGTGCCCAAGCTGCGCAGTATGAGTGGTGTTCACAGGGAAACAATTCCTGGGTCACATCTGAACAGGGGGGCACGGCTGTCTTCCAGCTGTTCCCAAAATCCAGTGTGCTGACCACTAGAGTGGAACTGCTCTTCAGCATATCATTCATTAACTTCCCATCAAAGTCACCACACAGGCCCCGCACTTTACCCTGTCGGTTCACACACAAAGGAAACATGAACAAGACAGCCTTGGGAAACACAGGGAAATTTGGTCACAAGGAATTTGTATTCACAACTATGAAACCAGCATGCAGAAAAATGCCTATAGCATCAGGATCATACTCCAAATGGACAACAGACAGTTCCAGACTGCTGAGCATGCTTTTGGCATGCAAGTTAACACCAGGACAAACAATGGAATTTTAATAAGCTTGTTCTAGGTTTGTTTAGGTCAAAAAGTTTATATCATACATGCCATCTCAATTATTAATCAGTCAGGCCATACATCTATTTAAATGGTAATACAAATAAACTGCTGCTTACATTCCAGTTGGTCTGCAACTCAATTTTGACTCTGGTTTGCTTGTCCCAAATCACATTGAGGCCCAGTTTTGACGAAGAGATAATGGCATACAGACCCACGGTGTGGAGAGAGTACAGTGACTGAGCACTCAACCCTTCTGGGAGCTTCTGAGTTACATTCATATTATGCAGGATTAGAGTCACTTCATTCTTTTGTTCATCCTGTTCAAGGTCAACAAATTTCTGTTCAGTTACAACAAACTTCAAGTATGACACAATCTATAAATATGTACTTGAATAAAATGTCATTAGTAGCATTTCAAATTTCACAACAAACCTCACAGTTGCCTTTCTGAAACCATGGCTAGTCACAATCTCTCAATTTTTTGTTTGTTCAAAATTGTTTTTAAGTTGGTTATTTTTATGTGCATAAATATATATACACTGTACATTCATTGGAAGAAATAGAATACAATTTTTATTTCATGGTAAAAGTCACCCAAATTCATTTAAGACAAAAGGAACATCAAAATCATCTTAAGGGCATGCTTATAATGGAAATGAAATTTTCATGATTCTTACTATTTTTAGGAGACGTAATGATGTAATCTTTTCAAGCAAATTAATGTAGAATCCCTGTTAAAATTGTCTGGTGAACAGTAATTGAATTGAAAGTTTCCTGTTACCCAAATCAAGTTTGATCTAGGGTCATAGAGCCATGAGAAAAAGAAAGTCTTTAAGTCTACATTTTTATTTAGCAGGGCCTTAATAACAATTGTGTGGTCCTCACCAACTTCTAAAACAAACACATAGCCTAATTTCAATAGTTCAATTGTAGTCACATTTTCAGATTCAGATTCAGATTACTTTTGTTGTCACCTGAGATTATTTGTTGGTTTATAGAAGTTGGTTAGGACCAATTGTTATTTGGGGTCTGATAAATATCAGCTAATTCCTTATGGCTATGATAGCAATGAATTTGGCTACTGTGGTGTTTAATTATTTTTTTTAGACATTCAAACGATTCTATAAAATGCTGTGTGTATTGAGGTGTCAATTGATTCACATTTAATATTTACAACTTGAGTTTTTCTTGTTCTTTTGGATGAAATAATTATTAATTGGATGAAGTAGCCTGTTTATATTAAAGTGATGTTCCTTAAAGCTGCAGTACAGAACTTTTTTAGGTTAAAATGAACAAAAATCAATTATTGAGCAAGTACATAAAAATTAGCGTTCAAAACTGTCTCCTTACCTTATCCCAATTCACAACAGTAAGCCTATAATAATGATTTATATATTGAGCTGTCTGGTCAGATTTTGTGGGAAATGTCATTTTGACGACATTCGTCTTTGCATGGTTACATCACATCAGTAAATAAAAAGAAGAAGACCTGGCTACTATAGCGTGGCATGTGGGGGCTGAGGATGGTGGAGTGTATCTTGTTTTTACAACAGTTGCTTAGAATTTAAACTTGTCATGCAATCATCATTGACATCTAGGGAAGCGTCTGTCATCAAAACTGAGAAACATTGAACCTTGGAGAGCCTGCAGTCGAAAAGGGAAGGCGACCGTGTCCATGCTAAAATGAGAATAAATATCGGCATGGCTTTTGAGAGGTTATGAGATATTCGAGATCTGAAGGGATTGAAGGCTTTTTTCTGCTGAACAGGTAAGACCGGGGGTGTTGAACTGTTAATCATCTGGGCCTGATCCCAGATTCTTCTCCATCAAAAAACTTTAAAAACGTACTTCTAAATAGACTGTTTGCATGCATTTTTGTTCTTACATTTGGGGGCTAATTTCTTTAAAAAATTTGAAAAAAAATTCTAATAAATTTCTAATAAAACTTGCATTGGGTTTTAACATTGGTTGCAGGACTACCTGACCAATAAAATATAAAATGTTTTGCTATCTAACATGAGATTAGGCTAGTTTGGTTTTGCTAGCTAAGGGGAGGCACAACTAAGTTATCATTGTATGGGTTTAACTGCAACAGTGACATGCAAAGTACATTAGCTGTAATTAAAGATATTTACACACCTTCCTGCTCAGCATCAGAGGATGTTTGTGTTTCAGTTTTAACCCCTTTACTGGTTTAAAAAAAAAAAAAAAAAAAAGCATATATCCAATTTTCCTCACACTGATTGTGTGAGCTAGCGTTTGGCAGAATTGATAGCTGTCACCCAATAAGACACAAGTATTTCCACACATCTTCCTGTAAACCCTATCGGATTGTTCTCACCTCTGTTCACTGAAGATACAAAATTACAACACCACCATCTTCTTTTAGAGATGGGGATAGAGACAAAGTTCAGTACTGCAGCCTTAAATTGCTTATATCCACAAAACTGAGTGATAAGTAATTGGATAGGACAAGAAGGATTATTATTATTATTATTATTATTATTATTATTATTATTATTATTATTATTTTTTACATTAAGCATTTTTGACTCCATCTGCACAAACAGGGGGTGGCAGTAAGCAGGGGGTGTCAGATATGTGGTACTATAGTCTTATACATGGCTAGTATGTCACAATGCAACCTTAATCACAGCAGAAATAAATCTTGAACATATTATTTTGCTCATGGCAGTCAAAAAACAGTTATTTAAACAATAAGACAGACTTGTAAAGTGCTTAAGTTTACAGTGTGAACATAGCCATAAAATGCTTTTTCAGAATAACACAAAGAAAGATTTAGGTACCTTGAGTGTCACTGAGATGGAGCGGGAACAGGTTAGAACTTCATCACAGCAAGGCACACTCTCTGCTTTAATGGAAAACAGCTCTTTGGTGCCAGCGTCCTAACACGCACACACACACGCACACACACACGCACACACACACGCACACACACACGCACACACACACACACACACACACAACACACACACACACACACACACACACACACACACATAGAATACTACATCAATTATTGTACCTGAATGTTAATGAGTCTTTATTGGTCACATTTACATTACAGCACAGTGAAATTGTTTTATTCGCATACCCCAGCCTGTCAGGAAGCTGGGGTCAGAGCACAGGGTCAGCCATGATGCAGCGCCCCTGGAGCAGAGAGGGTTAACGGCCTTGCTCAAGGGCCCAACAGTGGCAGCTTGGCAGTGCTGGGGCTTGTACCCCCGACCTTCCGATCAGTAACCCAGAGCCTTAACTGCTAAGCCACCACTGCCCCTTAACATTTTCATTAGTCATTCCAGTCATTTCCTTTTTTTTTTTTTTTTTTTTTACATAGTATTATTGTTTCGATTTGTGGGATCTTAACTTACCTCAACTAGAGTGTACTGACAGTGGCCGTTGAAGCGATACCATTTGGAATCAAAAGTCTTATATTGTCCATTGCCAAACACTTCGCACACTCCTGGGCATGGATCCCCTTGACAATCCCAATTAGCCTCCTCTGCAAGTGCTGAGAGAAAGTTAGCTTTTTAAATGATTTATTCTACAGAAATATCAAAAGATATTCTTATGTGGAAAAAGTAAGTACACCCTTGGCATCAGAAGCTAGTATTGCATTTTGCATAACTGTCCACCAGTCTTTAAAATTGGCATGCTGGAATATATGACCACAATTCCATGCAATATTCTTTTAGTTGCAAGATATTTAATGGTTTCCTTGCATGTACTGCTCGATTCAAATCCAACACAACATTTCAATGGGATTCAAATCTGCAAAACATGTCAGCTGTTACTGTGTCCAAACAACTCTCTTTCATTTGTATGTCCAGAGCACATTATTCCAAAAGGCCTGGTCTTTCCGTATGTGCTCAATGGCAAACTGTAGTCTTGCTCTAATGTTCTTTTTAGACAGCAATGGGCTTTTTTCCTGGTACGCCTCTCATGCAGGTCATATTTGTGCAATCTCTTTCAAATTGTAGAAGCATGCACTTTGACACCAACAGTTCAGAGAATTACTAGCAGATCCTGTGATGAAATTGTGGGTTTCTTGGAGACTTCTTTTTGCATCAGATTATCTGCTCTTTAGCTGAATTTGATTGCCAACAACTTCAAATTGGCAATCATTTGAAATGTGTGCCATTTGTAGATTATTTTCCTTACAGTGGAATGATGTGTTTCAAATACTTTTGAGATCTTTTTTAAATCCATTGGCAGATTCATAGACTTACTCAATCTTTTTTCTGAGGGCCTTACAGAACTCAACTTAAATCTTGCCATGATGACACCACACACCTCAATAACAAAGGGAACACCAGACACTAGATGTGAGAGTTTTAAATATAACACCTGCACTCCATAAGCCGTTTCCAACCGCTGGCACCCAATCTTGAACACCTGATTCTAATTTTATGGATTTGAAGTTGTCATAAAAGTAGGAGTGTACTTACTTTTTCCATGTGACGGGTCTGGTTTTTGTGAAAAGTACTAGAAAATGTCAATTTTATGTGTCATTTGATCACCATATTCTACAGTTTGATTCCACTCTCTGCCCAGATGCATATACCATCCCACCGAATTCACATGTGCAGTTCTCTTTGGTCACACAGCTACCATTATGGTCCGCATACTGGCCCTCTGGACAGTAACAGCCACTAATGCAGCTCTTATCATCACTCTATAAAGGCAATTCAGAAACAGAAAAAACATCAATTTAAATTTATACACTCAGTCCTGACTTCTGTCTCTCATTCATATGTAAAGTGCATGTGCATCATAGTACTTGCATTCATTCTTTCATTTTCTGGTCATATTGTTTTACGTTTCCTTGACACAACCTCATGCTTTTTCAACAACAATACGCATCAATTAGGGCATTTCAATGAGCATCAATGAGGGCATTTCAATGAGCATCAATGAGGGCATTTCAATGAGCATCAATGAGGGCATTTCAATGAACATCAATGAGGGCATTTCAATGAGCAGCAATGAGGGCATTTCAATGAGCAGCAATGAGGACATTTCAATGAACAGCAATGAGGGCATTTCAATGAGCAGCAATGAGGGTATTTCAATGAGCAGCAATGAGGGTATTTCAATGAGCATCAATGAGGGTATAACAGTCACAGAGACACTTTAAAAATTAAACATAGCAGTTTCCCTACATTATGTGCTTTATGTCCATGATAAACTGGATACAGGGTGTGTATCTTTTTTTATTAAATTATTTCCTTTCCACACTTAATTCACACCTAATTAACATTTTCTGTCTAAAGATTTAAGCATTTTCAGGTCCTTTTACATGGCTGAATAATATGTGAGTCAAAACTTCTTCTTCTTCTTCTGCGAAATTTCAATTCTTTCACCATTGTGTCTTCATTTCACAACTTTCTGCTCTCATTGTGAGAGTAAATTTGCCTTTTATAGAGTTTTCTGGGCATGCACACACTGTGCACTTTATAGGTGATTGTCATTTAACAATATATGCATATGTGTATGACAAAAATCAACATTTATGAAATGTGTGTAAATCTGGCAGATTTTTTTTTTCATTCAGTCTGGCCTAGGCTGTACTAAACTGTACTAAAAGATTTATAAAAGCCCATTGAACTTTATAATTCTCCTTTGGATTGCTAAGAGATCATGTGTCATGTTTATATACAATCTCTTCCATTCCAATACTTGTTCCTATTTATTCTTAGGTACAAGACGATGCATGGATTCAATTATATCTCAGCTAATTCTGCAGTGAGACAGCTCATGTAGTCTGATGCAGAAATACTCACAAATGTCTTGCTCAGGCTTTCACATGTCCTTTGTGCTGTGTTTACTGATGTTTGTGCACAATGGACACAGATTTGTCCATTTTTACAGTCTAGAGGACAAATTAAGAACACTTTTAAAGGCCTCACATTTGTATGACACATTGAGATAATGCAAAATTACCGTAATTACCTCTAATAACAATCCTCTATTTAGAGACAATTTGGAATTATAATTTTATATTAATTGTAATATTAGTAATTATTTAACAAAATTATTAGAATGGTAATTTAAGTTCGATCTAAGTTCATTTTTGCAGTGAAAGTTAATAAAAAAACAGTAAATATAGTTTGCTTTTTAAAATTAACGTTCACTGCAAATTGAACTGGAATATTGATTGTATTTAATCTGAACATCTGTACCCCTGCTCATTCATGCATTTATCCAATCAGCCATAAACCCCTGCAGATACAGGTCAGGAACTCAGCCAAACCTGTACATTTGAACATTGGAAAAACATCACTTGGTCTTAATTTTTATTTTATTTTTTCATTTGGAAACTGTCTAGTTTCAGTGGACCTGTGCCCACTGTAGCCTCAGATTCCTGTTATTGGCTGACAGGAGTAAAAGCCAATGTGGTCCTCTGTTGTCGCAGCATTTTGAGATACTTTTCTGTTCACCACACTTTGAGTTAATGTAGATGAGCTGTTTTTGCTATATTCAATCCAGTCCATCTGGCACCAAAATCCATGCCATAGTCAGTGTCACTGAGATAACATTTCCCTACCACCATTCTATGTTTGATTTAAACATTCATTCAAAGTTCTTGATCTACTTCTGCCAGATTTTTTTTTTTTGCATTGCACTTTCCCCATATGATTGGCTGAATGGATATTTGCATAAATAAGCACTACACTATAACCATTAATGTCCACAGTCGTTACAGCATATAGCTAGTCATTTATTAACAACTCAATATTGCATATGGAAAAGAAGAAAAAAATTACCACAATTATCTGAACACTTGAGATTTCCATTTTCACACATGCTGCAAAACAAAGATCCAGCATAATTTACATCTATCTTATTTGTATTTTTAAAAGAAAAAAATTTAATTTGTTGGTTGTACTTGTTTCTTTGAATATAGTATACATATGATTTCACACAAACACACAAACACACACACACACACACACATATATTATATATATATATATATATATATATATATATATATATATATATATATATATATATATATATATATAATATTGTAGAATATTTTTAAATGTTTCTCCTCATTTTACTGGGGTTAGTGCTTGTGTTTATGCTTTTAGTTCTTTACAAGGAGAATCTAAATTATGCCAGTACACCTTTTTACCAGTAGTGTGACTGAACAGCACAGCATACCATTGGCGTCCATCAATAACCACAGGCCCTGGAGGCGTTGTTCCACCTGAGTATTTGCACTGGCAGAGGTCAACAGGGCTGCACTTGAGTGGTGTGTTGAGGTGAGTGCCCGATGGGCATCCGCAGCCCTCCACTGGGTCATCTGGCTTGTCACAGGTTGGGTCAGGACTAGACAATGAGCGGCATGTACGATTGCATGCCTGCATGGCATAATCAAACCTCAGATTACTGTCACAGGAATGAGCTGGAACACAGAGAGAAGGCAATATAAAAACCATAAGTTGCTTCCACATTACTGTTATCTTACACTTGGGACCGAATGTCCTATAATTTAATCATTTATTCATTCCTCTTTAGTAAGCATTTTTTCCACGTCAGGGTCACAGATGGGAAGCAAGCCCATCACAAGGCACCATGCACACACACAATCAAACACAGGCTGTGGGGCGACGATGCAGTGTAGGTTGACTGGCATTTTCAGATTGTCCGTATTGTGTTTATGGGTGTGTGTTTTGCCCTGCGATGGGTTGGCACCCTGTCCAGGATGTACCCATGCCTTGTGCGCCTAAGGATAGCCTCCACGCTCCCCCACAACCCTGTGTTATGTTTATAGTATTACTGTTTATTGTGAAATTGGGAAATTGTGTAGCAGAGTGTAGGCTATGTAGCCTAAACATCAAGTCATACCCAACAGAGTATGTGGACCATGCACGGGATGAAATTGAACACTTATGTGATGCATCTAGCAAATATTTGAGGTATTTTTAGCTATTAACAAAGACTCACTGCAGTCTGTTTCTGCTCTCCAGTCACCAATGGTGATGCCCTGACTCGCACAGGCTTTAGCGTAGTTTCCCAGGCCAACACACGCACGCTCCTGAAAGCCAGAAGTAGCCTGGCAGGTTCTCTGAATGCAGGCCTGTAGATTGAAATATTGCACTTAGAATTGCTGCAATTATTCATAAAAACATCAAGTACAATTTAACTATGAATTGTTTCTTACATCATAATAAGTGTTAACAGGCACATAGTCATGGCACTGGGCAAACACACCACTTGTGTTTCTCAACTGGCTGCACTTATCTTCAGCAAATAACTCTACAGAGAAACAATTCACCAAAACACAATGTTATCAGTAAAAAATAACATCATACAAAAAAAGGAAAAGTCAAGAAAATCAATGCTAATAAATAATATATGTTTTTACGTGTAACTTCCTTTCATATGATGAAATAGCAGCTGTACCGTTTTCAGTGTTGATGCAGACATGGGGGATATTTGGTGTGCAGTCCCCCTGGGTCCATGATTGAGCAAAAGTCTGTGCTGAGTTTTCCACAATACCACTGCTAGAAGTGAAGTCATCTTCTGTGTTGTTGTTGTACAATCCACAAAGACCTTTAATGATAAAATGTACATACACACAAACACAAATAAATTCCACAATGTTGTCAATAAACAGTGGCTGTAATTGATATACATTATATATCCAAATGTTTGTGGATGCCTAATCATGACCACCATGTGGGCTTTCCCCAAACTTTTGCCATAAAATTGGAGTTATATGATTTTCAAGAAAGTCTTTGTATGCTGTAGCATTATGATTTTCCTTCACTGGAACTATGGGGCCTAGTCACTGGCCATAGTGTGTATAGTCTCCACAGTGAACAGGGATACCTCTAGTTCTAACACTTTGTGGCAAATACAAGTATATTTGAACTTCAGGAGAAACTTGGACTTCCATCTTCATTCCAAAAGTGGTCTGGACCATCACAAACATCGAAGACTGCCAATAGACTGTGGCATGTTCTGAAATGGAAAATGTTTTACATGTAAGAGACAAGTAACAAGCTACAATAACTCTAATTCATTTACTTAAGAACCTTGATTGGGTAAATTTGTGTAAAAATGTTTGAGCTATTTAGTTATAAATATAATTCTTTTCCCATTAGACTTTTTAAAATGGATCACTATAGATTATTATTATTATATGATGTGGTTTCTGTTGGCTGTCACAGGCTCACGTATAAGATCATAATAAGATGATGTTCTACATGACTCTGGTGTATCACCAATGAATCTGATCTAATCATTATATGTTTGACAACCCTCAAAAAGTATTTTCATGCCAAATTGTCATCATAATAATAACTACAGTATATAATGTGCTTTTAAGTCTGTGCACCAAATAAAGTGGACATTTCAGCAAGCAAAATCATATCAAGTTTCAAATCATTGGGCCTCATTTATCAAGCTGGATATAGGACTTATTGATAAATCAATCATATTAGTATTTACATAAGAAATTTGTTATTCAGGAAAAATCCCATAATTTTGCAAGAACATTCATATCCTACTTATGTCGGTCTTATATTTAAACATAAAAAACTAAATATAGTAAACATTGTTTCATACAGTTTATGCGTCTTTAATCTATTTTTTACACTTATCTTTGATTAATGACTTTTCATATTAATGGCACTAGTAATTATATATATATATATATATATATATATATATATATATATATATATATATATATATATATATAATATATATATATATATATATAATTTTTATTTATTTATTTATTTATTTATTTTTTTATTAGTGATCTGGTATGTTTACATCGGCAGTGTGCTGCATACTTCTAGTGTACTGCAGACCATTCACTTCCAGTGAACATATGCCATTTTGCTTTTCTTTTTAAGGCACTGGGGAGGAAACAGGAGAGTCTCTAAAATCATTGTAACAGTTTTTCAATGTGATCTTCTTGATGTCCTCGATTACCCTAGATAAGTTCGTTATTTGTGTTCTTTGAATTAAGAAACAGCTGAGATGGTCAGGTGGGCATGGTTAAGATTGAAGCTAAAGTCTTCAGGAAGGTAGAGCTCAAGGAATAAGGTTGGTGAACACTGCTGTAGATCATCTAAATACAGTAGGTAGCCTATACTGTATATTTATATTATAGTTTTCATGTCAAACCATTTTTTTCACCTCATATAATTTTTGCCTTTTGCTATTATGGAGAAGCGGTAGTGACATTGGACTACTGAGCAGAATTTTGCAAGTTCAATGCCCAGCACGACCAAGCTGCCACTGCTGGGCCCTTGACTTTGCTATCTTCTGGACCCTTAACCTTCAGCTGCTCAGTTATATAAATCAGCTCATTGTAAGTCACTCTGGATAAGGACGTCTGTCAAATGCCATAAATGTAAATGTAAATTTCAGCTGTAATTTTTTTTTTTTTTTTTTAAAAAAAAATTTTTAACCAGTTACACAAAAGTTGTGTTGTCTTTTCACTACACACTTTGTTACATTGACAGTTATTTGGATTACCTCATTACTGTTGAGAGTGTTTTACTTGAGAAATGTTTTGGCTGCTGTATCAACATCTGGATACACCAACTCCATAAGATCTAAATCATATTCATTTAGCCTTGTAGAAAACCTACGGTCTTGGACAGATCTGTGATAGTGATATCATTTCCCCCTAGTTGTACACTGTTTAATGAGAAGGTGTATCGTTCCTAAATACAGAGACAAACATAGTCATCAGAATTTTTTAAAAGATCCAGAAAGAACATCAGCACATTCATTTAGCAGAAAACACACCTGAAACACATCAAGGTACATTTTTCCTATTGTCACATCAGAAAACTGGATGGTCACTGTCCAGTTGAGTCCCTGTAAAAAGACAGCATATTATCTATCTTATATATCGCACCTATATTATATATATATATATATATATATATATATATATATATATATATGATAGACATAGATAGATATAGATATAGATAGATAGACAGACAGACAGATATTTCTTTACAAACTTTTTTCTTTAACTTACCATTGCAGCCACATAGGTACATTTTCCAGGCAGAGAATATTGTTTACCATCAAAGGTAGTGACAGACCAGCCTTCAATGGCGCATGGAGGAACACAGGTGTTAGGTGAACAATTCCATTTCCCATTGATGCATTCACTAAGACAAAAACAGAAGCAAAGTACGATGATAGGATAAAGCACTATAAACAGCATCTCAAGAGATCAGATCCAATCATACGATATGACAAGAATAAAAAAGCAGAATGTTCTCACCAAGTTTGGCACTTTGAACTGATTTTTTTGCCTGGTGCGTATGTTACTCTCATGTGCACACAAGGGCAGTCCTGCACCTTAACACTGTGGTAACCTTCAGCTCGATCGTTCAGGACCAATCCTGAGAGAAAGAGATAGAGAGTAAATGGCAAGGCTGGCTATCAGTTGATGGTACGTCAAGCATATATGCCTCAAACTGTGAGAAAGAAAACAATAAGAATAAAATTAGAACAATATAAGGCTTGTGCAATATAACAACTAAATGATCTTTACACAATCTCATACTATAATAGTGTCCAGTGGCATTTACTCAGATTATATTACTTACCAGGTCTGTCAAGCTTCTCACATTTTCTATAACACCTCCAGAACTAAGAATCAGAGTATGCAAGTACGAGCAATTTGTGATATTAACTGAAACCACCCCTGCCCACTTCCCCAGTCTCACATGCGGTCAGACGTCTTGTAAAAACTGCAAAATCTTAATACTTTTAACAAAATAAGAGGGATCATATAGACTCATATAGACATTTACACACCTTATTTTCCTGCTCAGCATCAGAGGATGTTAGTGTTTCAGTTTCAACCCCTTTACTGGTTAAAAAAACCCGGCACATATCTATGTTTCCTCACACTGACTGTGAGCTAGCGTTTGGCAGAATTAATAAACTGTCAGCCAATAAGACACGAGTGTTTCAATATATTTTCCTGTAAACCCTGTTTTATTGGTCTTGCCTCCGTTCACTGAAGATATAAAATTGCAGGCGCTCTTCTTTTACTGACGTTCAGTTACGTAGTGACAAATTGCTCCTAGTGGAGAATTATTCGGGGCTAAAGAAAAAATCTTCGGGGCAAAACATGATTTATTTTAAAAATACATTTTACTTAATATTGTTTTCTTGACACTAAATTTGTAATGCAAGTAACGTAATTTTATTGACGTCGGTAACTGTAATCAAATTTCCTAAATTTTAAATGCATTGTGTTACAATACTGCGTTACAAAAGTAATTAGATCACAGTAACACCTTACTTTGTAACACATTACACCCAACTCTGAATTTAGATTTAGATCTAATGGTGGATATAATGTTCTGATATGACTGTGATAATTCCATTAATGAATTGACAAATTAATTTACATATTTTGTTAATATAAAAATTTTCTCTCTCTCTCTCTCTCTCTCTCATTTTTGCTGCCTTGTCTGTGCTGCTGCCCTAGGCAACTGCATAGTTTGCCTATAGGTATGCACTAGCCCTGCAGGTCTGGACAATTAAATCATGATTTTTGTGGGAGTAGGTGAAAATCAACATTACACAAGCCTAAACACTGAATTTGAATTTGCAAAAAAAATAAAAAATTCATCCTTCAGAACCTGTTACCCAAAACCGTGAGCTGATGATATGTCAAATTATGTCTTTTTCTTTTTTGCTTATGTTATTCATTAGATGACCAGTGTACTTAAGAATAAAACACACTTTAAACATTGATGATTATAATTTTCACCGCAGCACTGGCATCTAGAAATACACACCATCTTGAGGAAGGCAAGTGCTGGTATTGAATTCTGTCTGAAGCTTGGGGTTGGAGCAGGTGGGAGGAAAAGCAGGACCTTGATCCTGAAATTTCAAATCTCCAGGACATGCAGGCTCAGCTGCAGAGAATTTCACATTTATTATATGAAATATAATAAATATAATCTAAATGATATGCTGTGGAAAAAATTGCACACTTACCACACTTAGTTATTTCTCGCAATTTTGATTGTGGGGGGAAGAAGATGACGCCATCGCAGGGCTGAAGGAACTCCTCAAAGAAAGAGCACTTTACAAGATTATGTACATTATAGATGTTTTGCTCGCAGAGATCTACAAAAGTATCCATGTCCACGCACTCCATGGCCCTAGATGCAAAATATTGACAAGTCTGGAAAACAAAATAGAAATGTTTGAGTTCTTCATGCATGCAATTAATTGTGTGGTTTCTGACATACAAAAATGGAGTGTGACTTAGTCAGAATTTATTTTGGGCAAAAAAAATATATATATATATATATATATATATATATATATATATATATATATATATATATATATATATATATATATATATATATATATATATATATATATATATGTATATATAATTCATTTCGCTCCTTGCATACCCAATTTCTCAGATATCATCTAGTTTCTGGTCAATGCAAGTTAGGGAGTAGTGTCTAGAATAATTCTATAATGGCTCTTTGAAGCAGGAGTGTTTTTAGAATGCTTACCTTATTCGTATCAGTTACTTTCCTATTATCTTCAGTTATACATTTTTCATTACGGATGATATTGCTATAAAGAAGCTGTGCTCTATTTTCTGTGGGGGGAAAAATGGTGTTAGGACATGCTCATAAATCTCAATAAATTATAAAAGTGCTTATGAAATAGGCATTATTCACCACATTTGCTATAAAGCAAAATGGATTTGTTCCTATTGTTCCTGTTAAATCTTGACACTAACCGTCACTGTTTAGTCTCCCACACATCCCAGTCATCTCATCCACTAATGGCAGGTCCAGTTGAATCTATAACAAATATTAAAACATTGAAAACAAAAACAAAACTTACTCCAACATCTTATTTGTGTGTAATGGTATATAAGAACCTGTCAGTGCAGTTAAAAACTGGACCACAATATATATATATATATATATATAATATATATATATATTGTTTTATAAACTATTTTTGAACTATTTTCTAAACTTGGTGTCTTGATGATGTCTGCAGTGATCACATCTGGTCAGGAAATTGTTTAACAAAAGCAATGTTCTGCTTAAAAATGTCTAAAATTGATAAGAACAATTAGATAGCTGTTGTAAAAATGAAATTAGTACAGTTATCAGATATTGGTTGTCAGAATGTGCGAATGGTCCTGTTCCATCATCATCATCATCATCATCATCATCATCATCATCATCAAACAACTATGACACTATACTGTAAAACAGCACCGTCTTTCGAATGAGACGTTAAAACGTGGTCCTGATTCCCTGTGGTCATTGAAAATCCTAGGACACTAAACATAAAAGAGTAGGGGTATAACCACGCTGTCCTAGTGAAATTCCCCCATTGCCCCATTGCCATATATATATATATATTAAAACTATTATCACTCTGAATAATATTTTCTAATTGAGGTTGTATAGAGACACTAGAAACGTCTGGTGTTTTTGCTGTACTAACCCAAAGTGAAGTCACACCCTCAGGGAAACTGTACCATATGACAGAAAGAGGCAGAACCTTGCTTCTAAGCTTGGTGTAAATGCCAAATGTATACACACTCTGATAAGTCTGGTCATAGGGCAGAGAGACTCTGTAAACAAATGTCATTAAATCATCAGTAAGTATCACTTTGTAGTCATCACACAATGCTTGAATTTGTAAATGCTTCACTAATGCATAATGAAAAGTACGTTATGGCCAATCTAAAAATACTTAGGATACAAAAATTTTTCATACAATAAGGTGATAAAACATTAAGCAAAACATATTAAAGTATAATTTTTCTGTAACCTGGTATAATAATTCAATATATTAGCAAAGTGTGTGCTTTAAAAAAAAACAAAAAAAAAAAAAAACACCCACCTCTTCTGTGAGTACTTAACTAACCCCTAAAATGCCAACCCCACATTATAATTTATTTTATTTTTTAAAATAAAATAACTTTCTCTGGTGCTTTGTTTCTCTAGAACCCAATTACACTACTTGTATTGATCTGCACTTGATATATCATTTCGCTAGTATTTCTACATTTGTAAGTCGCTTTGGATAAAAGCGTCTGCTAAATGAATAAATGTAAATGTATATCAAGGAAAGTTCTCAAGTGCAATAGTGACAAAAAAATATTTTGATTAGTAATTATTAAAAATAAAAAAAAAAAAAAAAAAAAAAATATTTTTTTTTTTTTTTTTTTTTTTTTGTTTTTTTTTGGAACCCCTTTTTTTTTTTCCCCCCCCCCCCCCTTTTTTATTGGGGGCAACTTTTTTTCCCCCCACTCTCGACTTTCTTCTAATTAAAGTTGTTTGTATCACCCCTGCACAGAGATAAAACAGTCGACCTCCCCATACGAGAAGTGTGTCAATGTTACAGGACATGTGGATTTCACATAGAATAAGGTCTCATTGAAAGTCTTTATGGTCCCACCGCCAAAGGTCTTGCACACATCTAAAATAAATAAATAAATAAATAAATAAATAGAGAAAGCAAGATACGAATATTTCTGTATCACAACTGAATATACAAGGCAATGCAGAGGTTTTTTATTTATTTATTTATTTTATATAATTCACATTACTTAAAATAGGATCCAGATTAAAATAATTAAAACGAAGAGATATTAATTAGGAATAAAGTAAAATAAATGAGAAAGAATGTGAATTTTAAAGTGCTGAAGGAGTAATACAATTGCTTGAGGATTTTGGAAACTATACGTAAACTGTTTTCATTCTGCAATTGAAAATTGTAAAAGCTGTACATCTCAAGTTGAGGGCAGCATAGTAGCAGAAATTTCATCACCATGCATTGTCCTAAATCTGTGCAATATTAGCTAACCAGACCCTGCATATCTGAGATGCATATGAGCTACAGTTGTAAATTCTAACGTATGTATTTAGGTCCAAGTATAACTACTTACATTGACTTTGGGTTGAAACAGAGCCAAACTGGCCTGGAAGAAAATATAGAATCAACATTTAAAGTGCATTATTCAAATAACATTTTATTGCTGTTGCTCATTGCATAACACGCAAAGCCTCCACAATCTAGTTAGAAAATTACAATTATAAATTAGTCCAAGCAAAAGCTCTTACCTGTGATAAACACTAAAACCCCTAATAGTATCCTGTGCTGAGTCATGTTTGGACACTGTAACTACCAAACATGAATTAAGAGTGTGAAGGAGTCCTTCCTGCCTTTTATAACCAGACCCAGTTCCAAACTTTGAATAACATGAGGAAATGAATTTACCATGAATGTACCAGCATAGAACCCCTCCCCTTTCAATTCAATCAATGTCTTAGATTGTATATTAAATACCTTTTATAAAACCCACCCCAAAGACACTGTAATTTAAATGTATTTGTCATTTTCGCTTTGTGAGGAATATCCCTGCTTTTAAGACAAGGCCATGTCCCTCCTGCTTTGTTTCTGCATTTTCTGTGTGCAAAGCTTTGACAAAATGAAGTTTCTTCTGGGAACACAGATGCTGGGTAACTGACTATATGTTTGGTGAAAAATGTGTGGATACAGAGTACAAAACTATTAATACAAGAAGTCAGGCATCAATGGATGTTTTGGTGTTTTTTTGGTAAAGAAAATGTTGAAAAAATTATGAAAGATGAAGGAACAGGAATTGCACTGTGGGATGAATAAATGGATGGAAGTGAGTTTTTGTGTAATTTCATTCAAGTCCATTTACAACTGAGAGCATCACATTTTTAAATGTTAAAATGCATATCAGAATGGGATATTTTGCTGCTCTTTTAGAAGTTACTCTTTACAGAAATTAAATATAAATATAATAAAAAAATTTAAATAAAGTATTTAAATATCATCAGAATTAATTGTTGCTTAATTGATAAGTATTCATCCTATCAGTGTTAATTGTCCTTTTGTAAGCAATAATAGATTTGAGTTGTCTCAGATTTGTATCTATGAGCTTCATATATTTTGATTTTGTAATTTTCTTTCATTCCATTTAATACATGGTGTGCATGCATTCAATGCAAATCTCTTCTAACTCTGCCAAATTAGATGGAGAATGTTGGTAGACAGCTTCTGGTCACATTTCTGGTCATGCAATTAAATTGGCTTTGACTTGGCCATTCCAAAACACACACACACACAAAAAAAAAAAACTTTTTTATGCTTGTCCTTTGTAATTATTGGCTTGTGCTTTGCCTTATTGTGCTGTTGGAGCATATTTTTCCACCCTTAATGCAGAGGTATGGCTCCCTGAAACAGATTGCCCTCAACAATTTCTTAAATTTAGACAAGTTATCCATTTCCTTCTGTTGAAAAGCAACCCAGAGCATGATGCTACCACCAACGTGCTTGATCACAGGAATGGTGTTCCAGTGAGGGAAAAAAGAATTTGATCCCCTGCTGATTTTGTACGTTTGCCCACTGACAAAGAAATTATCAGTCTATAATTTTAATGGTAGATTTATTTGAACAGTGAGAAACAGAATAACAACAAAAAAATCCAGAAAAACGCGTCAAAAATGTTATAAATTGATTTGCATTTTAATGAGGGAAATATATTCCACAATATAAAAAATTATTAACAACATTTTGCAAAGCAGATATATGCATATTTGCTGACTACAATACACCAAAACAATGTTAATAATTTCTTGAGTTACAAGGTTAAACGTGCCAATAATAACACAGAAAAACAAACAATTGTATTATGTTTAATACTGTAGTGTCACAAATTAGGCAAGGAGTTGTTTTTTTTTTTTTTTTAATTGATGCTTTATTGAGACTTTATTGAGTGCAAGGCAGCTCAAGCATGCTGTGAATATTTTATACAGACTGTGGTTAAAACAGAAACCAGATAAGTAACAGGTAAACACAGATAAGTAACTTATTAGATAACCATCAGAAGGTTGATTATTCAGAAATGAACCAACCTCATAAATACACAAAGTTGTTAAATAAATATTTTGATAAATAAAGCATGTAAATATTAGCTGTTTTGAATTATAACTGAGTAAATGGCAGCATCTTGTAAAGGCCAAGTGTGATTAGTAAAGAAATAGAACATGAAAAGTACCAAAAGCGCAGTTTAATTGCTTATGTATTTTAAAAGGCACAAATGAACAGAAATGTTTTTAGTTTGACCTGCCTAAGATAAAAGTTTGAGGTCATGGTTCTCTTCCAGAAAAGATTGGGATGTCCTATTCAGGTGAAAAGACCTTACTTATGTGAATGAGTTTAAGTATCTTGGGATCTCTATGATCGATGGAAAAAGTGAAGTGTCAGGGACAGCAGGATTGGTTTAGCAACAGTCACACTACAAGTCTGTGCTGGTGAAGCAAGAGCTCAGTTTGAAGACAAAGTTCTTTTTCCTTCAGTGGTGGAATGCAAAATTACCGGGTACCCTGCAAGTGCAAGGGAGAGTGAAAGGTGGGGGAGTAAAATTACTGGGCCGAAACTACATTGCAAAAATATCATTGATGTGCATTGACGGAAGCTGGATGGCTTCTGTCCATTCAAATTGAGAGGTCTCATACTTTAAACATTTACTACCAGTGGTTTTGAGCTGCCTCATAAAATGTTCATCCCGACCATAAGAACAAATAAATTTTATTCTCCCAAGCACATCAGTGTGAAATTTTGAAATGCTACTACTTAGATGTCCATATTTGTAAGCATGGAATTGTTTGGAACACGTTTGCCTCACACCTCCAGGGTCCAGGGTTCGATTCCCGTCAGGGATGTGTGTGCGAAGTTTGCATGTTCTCCCTGTGCTGCAGGGGTTTCCTCCAGGTTCTCCGGTTTCCTGCCCCAGTCCAAAGACATGGTAGGCTGATTGGCATGTCTAAAGTGTCCATAGTGTATGAATGGGTGAGTGTGAGTGTGTATGTGACTGCACCCTGTCCAGGGTGTACCCCGCCTTGTGCCCGTTGTTCCCTGGGATTGGATCCAGGTTCCCCCGTGACCCTGAAGAAGGAGTAAGCGGTAGAAGATGGATGGATGGTTGGAATTGTTGAAAATGTCTGCTAAACATTCTTATCTTTAACTGTGATCAAAATATGCTTTTCTTCTTTCGCTAATATCCATGATCCATGCAGATAATTAAGGGTGCTTTTACATATGCAGTATTTAGTCTGTTTGAATTGAGGGATTTTTATATTTTTATCATTTTAATGAGGGAAATATGTATATGACCCCTTTGCAACATGACTTAGTACTTGGTGGCAAAACCCTTGTTGGCAATCACAGAGGTCAGACGTTTCTTGTAGTTGGCCACCAGGTTTGCACACATCTCAGGAGGGATTTTGTCCCACTCCTCTTTGCAGATCTTCTCCAAGTTGTTAAGTTTTCGAGGCTGACGATTGGCAACTCGAACCTTCTGCTCCCTCCACAGATTTTCTATGGGATTAAGGTCTGGAGACTGGCTAGGTCATTCCAGGGCCTTAATGTGTTTCTTCTTGAGCCACTCCTTTGTTGCCTTGGCCGTGTGTTTTGGGTCATTGTCATGCTGGAATACCCATCCACGATGCATTTTCAATGCCCTGGCTAAGGGAAGGAGGTTCTCACCCAAGATTTGACGGTACATGGCCCCGTCCATCGTCCCTTTGATGCGGTGAAGTTGTCCTGTCCCCTTAGTAGAAAAACACCCCCCAAAGCATAATATTTCCACCTCCATGTTTGATGGTGGGGATGGTGTTCTTGGGGTCATAGGCAGAATTCCTCCTCCTCCAAACACGACGAATTGAGTTGATGCCAAAGAGCTCCATTTTGGTCTCATCTGACCACAACACTTCATTGGCAAACTTCAGACGGGCATGTGCTTTCTTGAGCAGGGGGACCTTGCGGGCGCTGCAGGATTTCAGTCCTTCACGGCGTTTTTTTGGTGACTGTGGTCCCAGCTGCCTTGAGATCATTGACAAGATCCTCCCGTGTAGTTCTGGGCTGATTCCTCACTGTTCTCATGATCATTGCAACTCCACGAGGTGAGATCATCATGGAGCCCCAGGCCGAGGGAGATTGACAGTTATTTTGTATTTCTTCCATTTGCAAATAATCGCAGCAACTGTTGTCACTTTCTCACCAAGCTGCTTGTTCTGTTGATTTTTTAAATATTTTTGTGTATATGTCATACTAAATAGTTTAAGATCTTCATACGAAATACATAATGAAACAAAGGCAACCTGAGTAAACACACAATACAGTTTTTATAAAAAAATTTATGGAAGCATAAAAAGTTAGCCAACACCTATTATTCAAGTGAAGATCTAATTGACCCTGTAAACGTAAAATCTAGTTGTGCCAACTTTAGGAGCAATAAGTGTAAACAAATGCCTCCGATATCTGGAGATCAGTCTTTCACAGCGCTGTGGTGGAATTCTGGCCCACTCTTCTCTGCAGAAATGCTTTAGTTCAGTCACATTTGAGGGTGTATGAGTATGAACTACCCCTTTAAGGTCCTGCCACAGCATCTCGGTAGGTTCTTTGACTTTGACTAGGCCATTCCAAAACTCGAATTTGTTGTTCGGTTTACACACACACACACACACACACACACACACACACACACACACACACACACACACACACACACACACACCTCACTACGTCAACATTGTGAATTTATTGGTTTAAGCAAAGGTAAACCAGCAAAAAGGTATTTGTGTGTACTTCTTTGTTTGAAGAGTTAATAGAGTACATTCACTTGAAACATCCTGTTTCTCTAGAAATGTTGTTAAATTCTTGTATTGCATAGCTGATAAAGGAAATGTATGGTTTCTTTTAGAACATTTGTCTACATTTTTGATTAGTGATGAAGGACATTTTTCTTTGTAAAATTTGTTTGCCATGCTCAATTTTAGAGAGACCAACACACAAACACACACACACACACACACACACACACACACACACACACACACACACACACACACACACACACACACAAAGATTGTATATTTCAGATATTTTATATACAGGACAGTTTTTCCATAACACACAAAAAAAATTGACAGCAAAGTCACCAAATATTTATCTTCAAATGACCTATTCATGTATGGAGATACAGTTCTCTCTGAATGTATTGTAATGGCAAGGCCTTTTCTACTGTTTTTGCTATACACTGAAGACATTTGGGTTGGAGATCAAATGGTCAGAATTTCAGTTTCATTTCCTGATATTTACATCTAGTTGTGTTAAACAACTCAGAACATGGGACTTAGGAACAGATAGTCTTAAAGTACATTTTAAGTAAATAACACTTAATATCTGGTTGCATATCCCTTGCATGCAATAAATGCATTAAGCTGGCAACCTACTGGCATCACCAAACTGTTGTATTTTTCGTTCTTGTTGCTTTTTGAGGCTTGTACTGCAGCTTCTTTAATTTGATGTTTATTTCAGGGGGTTTCTCCCTTTAATATCCTCTTCAGGTGTAGAAATGCATGTTCAGTTGGGTTAAGGTCTGGTGATTAACTTGGCCAGACTAAAACCTTCCACTTTTCCTCCCCCAGATGAAGTTTGCAGTGTGTTTTGGATCGTCTTGCTGTATGGTCCTCCTAATTAGATTGGATGCATTTTGCTGTAAATTGGCAGACAGCATGTTTCTGTAATAGGCTTATGAATTAATTCTTCTGCTACCATCATAAGCTACATCTTCAATAAAGAGTATTGAGCCTTTCCAGAAGCAGCTATGTCACTTCCTCCACTTTGATTGACCAATTAGCTTGTATGTTTTGGATCATAACCAGATACATGGGAAACTTGATTGCTGTCATTAAGACAACAATGAACTTTTATACCAGAATATTGTTTAGACAAATTTGAGGCCATTTGTCCAGAAGCTTAAGCTGGACCGAAATTGGGTCATGCAGCAGGACAATGATTTCAAGCACATCAGCAAATTGACATCTAAATGGCTAAAGGAGACAAAATCAAGCTGTTGGCCAAGTCCAGACCTCAACCCAACTGGGATGCTGTGGGGGATATTAAGAGAGTTGTGCATAAACAAATGCCCTCAAACATCACTGAACTGAAGCAATGTTCTAAAGAAGAATTGGCCAAAATTTCTGAAATAGTGTGAGAGACTGATAAACTCCTACAGGAAATGTGTATTATTAAATGTGTAGTTATTTTTGATAAAGATTGTTCAACAAATTTTAATAAATATAGAAACCACAAAAGAACTAAAGACAACATGCTAAAGCTATAATTTCACATAATCTCAATGTAGACAATCTAGCGTTTTAAAAGAGTATTTAAGGTGAACGTGCATGTTGGTGCCGTTTGGAGTCTCAGGCATGTAGACAAACCTGTTGCTCGCGCAGTGGAATGAAGGATTAGGCATTTAGTTTCAGTGGCCACTGCGACTTAAAGTGATTTTTACTGACCGGTTCAATGAGTTCTGTCAGCAACACTCGCTGCTTGCAAGATCATCTGCGGATTACTATAAAAGATGTCAGTCACATTGTAATGTTGGCATCTATCACTCCATCTAGTAAGAAGGAGAACAGTTTTAAATGCTATGTTTCGAATTATATCAACAACTTTGAGGGTAAGTTTTCTCAAGGTTGGTTTCTTTTTAAACTGATATGGATTAATTCATACATCATGTTTTTAATCCAATGCCTGTTCAATCACAAAGGTTTTGTTGACAGAAGACCTGCCTGGACTGAATAAAAATCTCTGTGAAGTAATCATGTGGTCTCGATGCGGTGAGGGAGCAGCTGTCAACAAACCTTTTAATCATTTGTTTTAATTAATTACCAACATATGTACAGATTCCATATAAACATACATCTCACAACTAATATGAAAGAAAACAAAACAAAAACATACGTGTGAGGTATACAATTTAAGTCAGGGGTAAATTAGAATGTTTAAGTAAACAAATTATAGTAACATAATGCCTCATAAGTATTTTTTGCTTTTTTGTTTATAATCTTAAATAGTGTAAAATATTGCATATTATTTCATTTCTTTTATAAATTGTGCACAAATTGGCTTAGCTTTAGCAAATGTCTTGACATGAATATGATATTTTCTAAGTAAAATAAAAAGCTGTATAAGAAAAAATTAAGTAGATTACTTTTGGAATAAATGGTATCTTGTATGAAGAAAAAATGACATGAAACATTTCAGTTTGTTTGAATGTTCCAAACAACCTAGAAATGAAATCCAAAAATTCATGAATATTCAGTATCTCACAAACGTGAGTACACCCTCAATATTTTATTTATTGATCATTGCAACTCCACGAGGTGAGATCTTAATGGACCCCCAGGCCGAGGGAGATTGACAGTTATTTTGTGTTTCTTCCATTTGCAAATAATCACACCAACTGTTGTCACTTTCTCACCAAGCTGCTTGGCAATGGTCTTGTAGCCCATTCCAGACTTGTGTAGGTCTACAATCTTGTCCCTGACATCTTTGGAGAGCTCTTTGGTCTTGGCCATGGTGGAGAGTTTGGAATCTGATTGATTGATTGCTTCTGTGGACAGGTGTCTTTTATACAGGTAACAAGCTGAGATTATGAGCACTCCCTTTAAGAATGAATGAATATTCAGACTGTAATATTAAATGAATGTGTGTGGCATAGACCACCCTGCAGCAGAACACACATCCAATAAGGATACCCTGTTCGACAAAGCCTTCGAGGAGGCAACCCCCCTAGTGGAATGAGCCCTTGTGCTCAGAGGCGTAGCGTTTCATAAGTGATAGAGATTGCTTCCACTATACAATTAGAGATGCGCTGCTTTAACACAACATCATGTTCTGGTGTGAGGAACAGAGGAGGGCATAAAAATCTGCAATACCATTGGCTGGGCAGCAGATGTAGGCACCTTAGAAATATAATCTGGCCTAGGATACAGGAAGGTCTTGGCTAATCCAGGGGTAAAGGCAAGGCAGGAAGTGGCAACTGAGAGAGCTTGTAGATGTACTACTCGCTTGATAGATGTCAGGGCCAGCAGAAGAGCTACCTTTAGATTCAGAAGCTTCTCATAGGCTGACTCTAAGGGCTCAAATGGGGCATCTGACAGACCTTCCAGGACCACATAAGGTCCCAGGAAGGTATGTGTGGCCTGCAGATGGTCTTCAGACTCCTGATACCATGCATAAACCTCAAATAAGAGGATGTTGCCCAACAGAGGCTCCATCAACAGGGGCGTGGCTGGCCGAACTGGCAGCCACATAAACCCTGATTGTAGAAGAAACCCACCCCACTGAGAAACGTTTTTTGTAAGAACTCAAGGATTGTAGGACTGTTGTGCGTTGTGTATATATATATATATATATATATATATATATATATATATATATATATATATATATATATATATATATATATATATATATATATATATATATATATATTATAGTGCTGTGAAAAAGGTTCTGTTGATTTTTAAAATATTTTTGTGTATATGTCATACTAAATAGTTTAAGATCTTCATACGAAATACATAATGAAACAAAGGCAACCTGAGTAAACACACAATACAGTTTTTATAAAAAAATTTATGGAAGCATAAAAAGTTAGCCAACACCTATTATTCAAGTGAAGATCTAATTGACCCTGTAAACGTAAAATCTAGTTGTGCCAACTTTAGGAGCAATAAGTGTAAACAAATGCCTCCGATATCTGGAGACCAGTCTTTCACAGCGCTGTGATGGAATTCTGGCCCACTCTTCTCTGCAGAAATGCTTTAGTTCAGTCACATTTGAGGGTGTATGAGTATGAACTCCCCCTTTAAGGTCCTGCCACAGCATCTCGGTAGGTTCTTTGACTTTGACTAGGCCATTCCAAAACTCGAATTTGTTGTTCGGTTTACACACACACACACACACACACACACACACACCTCACTATGTCAACATTATGAATTTATTGGTTTAAGCAAAGGTAAACCAGCAAAAAGGTATTTGTGTGTACTTCTTTGTTTGAAGAGTTAATAGAGTACATTCACTTGAAACATCCTGTTTCTCTAGAAATGTTGTTAAATTCTTGTATTGCATAGCTGATAAAGGAAATGTATGGTTTCTTTGGAAGACCAAAGAGACCAACACACAAACACACACACACACACACACACAAAAAGATTGTATATTTCAGATATTTTATATACAGGACAGTTTTTCCTTAACACACAAAAAATTTGACAGCAAAGTCACCAAATATTTATCTTCAAATGACCTATTCATGTATGGAGATACAGTTCTCTCTGAATGTATTGTAATGGCAAGGCCTTTTCTACTGTTTTTGCTATACACTGAAGACATTTGGGTTGGAGATCAAATGGTCAGAATTTCAGTTTCATTTCCTGATATTTACATCTAATTGTGTTAAACAACTCAGAACATGGGACTTAGGAACAGATAGTTTTAAAGTACATTTTAAGTAAATAACACTTAATATCTGGTTGCATATCCCTTGCATGCAATAACTGCATTAAGCTGGCAACCTACTGGCATCACCAAACTGTTGTATTTTTCTTTCTTGTTGCATTTTGAGGCTTGTACTGCAGCTTCTTTAATTTGATGTTTATTTCAGGTTGTTTCTCCCTTTAATATCCTCTTTAGTATCCCCTTTAATAACATTGCTGTCATTAAGACAACAATGAACTTTTATACCAGAATATTGTTTAGACAAATTTGAGGCCATTTGTCCAGAAGCTTAAGCTGGACCGAAATTGGGTCATGCAGCAGGACAATGATTTCAAGCACATCAGCAAATTGACATCTAAATGGCTAAAGAAGACAAAATCAAGCTGTTGGCCAAGTCCAGACCTCAACCCAACTGGGATGCTGTGGGGGGATATTAAGAGAGTTGTGCATAAACAAATGCCCTCAAACATCACTGAACTGAAGCAATGGAGTCTCAGGCATGTAGACAAATCTGTTGCTCGCGCAGTGGAATGAAGGATTAGGCATTTAGTTTCAGTGGCCACTGCGACTTAAAGTGATTTTTACTGACCGGTTCAATGAGTTCTGTCAGCAACACTCGCTGCTTGCAAGATCATCTGCGGATTACTATAAAAGATGTCAGTCACATTGTAATGTTGGCATCTATCACTCCATCTAGTAAGAAGGAGAACAGTTTTAAATGCTATGTTTCGAATTATATCAACAACTTTGAGGGTAAGTTTTCTCAAGGTTGGTTTCTTTTTAAACTGATATGGATTAATTCATACATCATGTTTTTAATCCAATGCCAGTTCAATCACAAAGGTTTTGTTGACAGAAGACCTGCCTGGACTGAATAAAAATCTCTGTGAAGTAATCATGTGGTCTCGATGCGGTGAGGGAGCAGCTGTCAACAAACCTTTTAATCATTTGTTTTAATTAATTACCAACATATGTACAGATTCCATATAAACATACATCTCACAACTAATATGAAAGAAAACAAAACAAAAACATACGTGTGAGGTATACAATTTAAGTCAGGGGTAAATTAGAATGTTTAAGTAAACAAATTATAGTAACATAATGCCTCATAAGTCTTTTTTGCTTTTTTGTTTATAATCGTAAATAGTGTAAAATATTGCACATTTCTTTTAATTGTGCACAAATTGGCTTAGCTTTAGCAAATGTCTTGAAATGAATATGATATTTTCTAAGTAAAATAAAAAGCTGTATAAAAAAAATTAAGTAGGTTACTTTTGGAATAAATGGTATCTTGTATGAAGAGAAAATGACGTGAAACATTTCAGTTTGTTTGAATGTTCCAAACAACCTAGAACTGAAATCCAAAAATTCTTGAATATTCAGTATGTCACAAAAGTGAGTACACCCTCAATATTTTTTCAATATTTGATTATATCTTTTCATGTGACACCACTGAAGAAATGACACTTTGCTACTATATAAAGTAGTGAGTGTACAGCTTGTGTAACAGTGTAAATTTGCTGTCCCCTCACAAAAATTCAACACACTGTGTCATTATTTATAGAAAAATTCAAAGTTAATATTGGGCATTATGCAGAGGTGGGTAGTAACGTGCTACATTTACTTCAATACATTTACTTTAGTTACTTTTTGAATAAAAAATGTTCTTTTAAGAGTAGGTTTAACTGGGCAATCTTACTCAAGGACAGTATGTCACAAAAGTGAGTACACCCTTCACATTTTTGTAAATATTTGATTATACCTTTTCATGTGACACCACTGAAGAAATGACACTTTGCTATAATGTAAAGTAGTGAGTGTAGAGTTTGTATAACAGTGTATATTTGCTGTGCCCTCAAAATAACTCAACACAGCCATTAATGTCTAATCCGCTGGCAACAAAAGTGAGTACACCCCTAAGTGAAAATGTCCAAATTGGGCCCAAAGTGTCAATATTTTGTGTGGCGACAATTATTTTCCAGCACTGCCTTAACCCACTTGGGCATGGAGTTCACTAGAGCTACACAGGTTGCCACTGGAGTCCTCTTCCACTCCTCCATGATGACATCACGGAGCTGGTGGATGTTAGAGACTTTGTGCTCCTCCACCTTCCATTTGAGGATGCTCCACAGATGCTCAATAGGATTTAGGTCTGCAGATATGCTTGGCCAATCCATCACCATCACCCTCAGCTTCTTTAGCAATGCAGTGGTCATCTTGGAGGTGTGTTCGGGGTCGTTATCATGCTGGAATAAGGGAGGGCATCATGCTCTGCTCCAGTATGTCACAGTACATGTTGGCATTCATGGTTCCCTCAATGAACTGTAGCTCCCCAGTGCCTGCAGCACTCATGCAGCCCCAGACCATGACACTCCCACCACCATGCTTCACTGTAGGCAAGACACACTTGACTTTGTACTCCTCACCTGGTTATTGCCTCACATGCTTGACACCATCTGAACCAAATAAGTGTATCTTGGTTTCATCAGACCATAGGACATGGTTCCAGTAATCCATGACCTTAGTCTGTTTGTCTTCAGCAAACTTTTTGCAGGCTTTTTTGTGCATCATCTTTAGAAGAGGCTTCCTTCTGGGATGACAGTGATGAAGACCAATTTGATGCAGTGTGCGGCATATGGTCTGAGCACTGACAGGCTGACCCCCCACCCCTTCAACCCCTTCAACCTCTCAACTTCTTTGGTCGACCATTGCGAGGCCTGTTCTGAGTGGAATCTGTCCTGTTAAACTGCTGTATGGTCTTGGCCACCGTGCTGCAGCTCAGTGTCAGGATCTTGGCCATCGTCTTATGGCCTAGGCCATCTTTATGTATAGCAACAATTCGTTTTTTTCAGATCCTCAGAGAGTTCTTTGCCATGAGGTGCAATGTTGAACTTCCAGTGACAAATATGAGGGAGTGTGAGAGCGATGACACCAACTTTAACACGCCTGCTCCCCATTCACACCCGAGACCTTGTAATACTAACAAGTCACATGACAACGGGGAGGGAAAATGTCTAATTGGGCCCAATTTGGACATTTTCACATAGGGGTGTACTCACTTTTGTTGCCAGCAGTATAGATATTAATGGCTGTGTGTTGAGTTATTCTGAGGGGACAGCAAATTTACACGGTTACACAAGCTGTACACTCACTACTTTACATTGTAGCAAAGTGTCATTTGTTCAGTGTTGTCACATTAAAAGATATAAACAAATATTTACAAAAATGTGAGTGGTGTACAAACTTTTGTGAGATATCGCAATCAGTGACTGCAACATTTAGCTAGTTCCTGAATGATATGTATATGTATGGCGAGCCGCGGTACCTGTGAGTAATCCTACAACTTCGCGTCTGGTGTTTGTTCAACCCTATGGTAAGTACATCTCCTTTATTCAAATTGGGACTTTAGTTAGTTTGACTCCGATCTTAGTGTTAAGGTGAGAGTGGGGAGTTGACCATCTAAATCTAATCTAAGGCAAATCCCTTGCCGAAGACGCTAAATGTGATGCCTCTGCTGTGTTGCTTGAACAGTTTCTGGTTCTACTTACTGTTCCCTTTCAAAGGGAACTTCGATGTTGCATTTAGCATAGCACTATGGCGGAGCGCCTTTTGCACGTGACCGGCATTGTGTAAAATCATGCCTATTAATATAAATGTTATAAATTATAAATATCTCAGCTGTGAACCGCGCTATCAGCCTTATTATCTTCAGTGAAAGACTGCATGTCAGTTGTTTCTGTAAACAAAACAAAAAGACGCTGCTTTTAATTTCCTCCCAATCGTTTCTCAAAATCTCAGAACTTTTCTATCCCTTTAAAAAAGAAAGAAAAAAGGAATAAGCGAGAGAGTTCAATATCAGTGAGAGAATTCAGGAAGTGTGTTACGGTTTGCTCCGTTTCATCACATCAATAGTGCACATTTTCTGGGTGAAGGAGGGTTAGCATGCGATGGCAGCCTCAAGAGGCTGTGCATGGTAATGCCTACACATTAAGCAGCTATAATTCATATATATTGTAACATATAATAGTAAAATTCCTCTCTGACTCCGATGAGCCAGAAGGATGTGCTAAAAACTGAGAGCAGCATATAAAGAGCTTTTTCTCCCCGGTGAAATTAAATCCCTCACACTGCAGAAATTCCAATTTCTTCCAGAAGTGCATGACAAAATAACAGGCTTCTCGGGGAAAACCATGCATGAGCCGTATTTATAACCAACGATGGTGGATTATTTGGCCATTGTGGGGGAATGAACGATATCGCTATTTAGCTATGCTGAAGGTGGAGGAGGAGATTGCGAGCTACCTCTCTCCATTGATATCAGGTAATTGGGGGCAGCTTGCCATCTAAGCCATTATGTAAGACAACCGTGGCATTGGTGGGCAAGGCCTATGCAATAGTAGTCTTGCTTGTGGGTCACTGAAGACAATGACAGTGTTGCAGACCTAACAAGCAGACCTGCTGAGTGAGCTCGACATATGGTGGCATTCAGCCATTTTTTTTCCCTGTTGCCTCGGGTTCATCCAGGCATCCACGAGTGGAGCCTGGGCCAGCCCTAGTGCAAAGGGAACCCAGAAGGTGAATATGGCAGCTCATCAATCCCTTGGCGGACAGCCAGGGAACTGGTCAGCCACAGTCGCAGCCTCTACTAGGCCTGATCTGAGAATGGTCAAAAGGCCAAGCAGGCAACGCAAGATTGGTCCTGAGGGGCCGTGGAGGGACGTATCAGGGGAACATGAGGTTGTTAGGGCAGTTAGCCCCCAGTGCTACTGTAGGTCCTGCCCTCGATACTGTACTGCTACTGTAGGGCCTCCCCCAAGTTTTCAGTGTTCTCTAGTCAGCAAGCTGTCACAGGGCAACAAAAATCTGATGCTTTCCCTCCAAAAGAATGTGGAATAGTTAATGTCACTAAAGACCATCTGGCAGCATGGAAACTACTGCCAAATGTGTCGCCATAGGTTCTTTCTACAGTAGAAAGGGGTTACCGGGTCCAGTTTATAGCTCAACACCCGCAGTTCAGAGGTGTTCTCATCACAGTCGTCAGCACTTGAACACTGGGGCCGCATAAAAATGTATCCCTTTCGTGAGGGATGGTGGTTTTTAGAATCCAATTTTAGATCTCGTCATCTGAACTATACTCTTCGGACATACAGGTTCAGTATGCTGACGCCCAAACTTATCGTTCCCCAGACTCAGTTTGAAGACTGGTTTGTGATGATAGATCTAAAAGGTGCATATTTCCACATAGAAATATAGCAAGCTTTTCCTCACATCTTCACAAAGTGCATGGATGTCATTCTGGCTGCTTTGTGACTCCAGGGCATCCGTGTACTAAACTACCTGGATGACTGGTTAATTCTAGCATGTTCCAGGGAACTGACGATTCAACATTGAGATGTTTGAACCTCAGGTTGAACCTCATAAAAGTATGATTTCCCCAGTGCAGTGGACAAATTTTGTAGGGGTTATAAGGATTCTACTATGATGAGGGCGTTTATATCTCCAACATGCGTTGGGTCAATCCTATCAACACTGGGCAAGATAAAGCTGGATCTTGGGAGAGTATTGGTGCGTATAGGCCTATTTCACAGGAGACCATTCAGTTGGGGGTTTTGTCCAAGGACGAAACCTCTGAGAATAATCAGTGTCACGCAGCGATGCCTACATGCTCGGAGAATTTGAGTTTCCCGGTTTCTAGCCTTGGGTCACACTGTAGGGATGTCTCCTTAGTGCAAGATGGCAATGACAGACACCTCCCTCACGGGTTGGAGCACAGTCTTAGACAGCTCACGGTCTCTGGTGTGGCCCTCATCTGGAGCGGCGTATAAATTGCCTTGATTTGTCGGTTTACAGACAACACACCGTTGGTCTCATATATTGTCCACCAGGGAGGATTATGTCCATGCTCCCTGTTCAAGAAGGCGCAACTAATTCTTCTTTGGGCAGAAGGAACATTTGTCAGTGAGAGCAATCTACATTCTGGGAATATGGGTCCAGACATCCTGTTGAGGCAGGGGCTGAGGCCCAGGAATTGATGGATCCATCCACAAGTGGTGGAGCAGTGTTGTGCACTCCTTCTACAATCAGGGTTTATGTGGCCACCATTTTGCCCAGCCACGCCTGTGCTGATGGAGCCTCTGTTGGGCAACGTCCTCTAACTTCAAGGTTTATGCATGGTGTCAAGCGGCTGAGGCCCACCTGCAGGCTGCACATACTTTCCAGGGATCTTTCTGTGATCCTGGAAGGTCTGTCAGGTGCCCGATTTGAGCCCTTAGAGTGGATTTACTGTCTCAAGCCGGAGGGCTATTTTGTCACCCTCAGCCAGAACTGTGGGTCTGGCCCCTGAGGGGCACCAGCTCAGAGATTCTGGTCTCACAACTGAGGTTGTAGAAACCATGTTAAATGCTAAAGCACCAGCCACAAGGAAATTTTATGCACTCAAGTGGCAGCTTTTTGTCTTGTGGTATGAGGAATGTCAGCTAGACCCAGTGATCTGTGCAAAAGCTACAGTCCTGGAGTTCACTACAAGAACATTTCTAACCGGGGTTGGCTTCTTCTACAATCAGGGTTTACGTGGCCGCCATTTCGCCCAGTCATGGCCCTGTTGATGGAGAATCTGTTGGGAAACATCCTTTAACTTCGAGGTTCATGCATGGTGTCATGTGTCTGAGACTGATCTGCAGGCCACGCAATACCTTCCTGGGACCTTTCTGTGGTCCTGGAAGGTCTTTCAGGGGCCCCATTTGAGCCCTTAGAGCCAGCCTCGGAGGAGCTTCTAACTCTGAAAGTATCTCTTCTGCTGGCCCTGACATCTCTAAAGTGAGTAGGAGATCTACAAGTTTTCTCTGTTGCCCCTCCCTGCCATGACTTTGTCCATGGACAAACACACGGGAGGCAGGTTGTAGTGAGAGAAGTGAAAAAAAGAACCAAGGATTTATTGTCCTTCAATCTGACGTGGTGTGTGTGTGGGTGTGTGCGTGTGTGTGTGTGGCTGGATGAGGGAAACCCGGCGGGGGCGGGGCTGGCGAAGCGACGTTCTTCGGGGCGTGTCGGGATTCCCGGAAGAGCTGGGAAGAAGCGGTTCCCTATGCCGGGTTCTTAGCGTCACCATTGTCCTCGTCTGTCGTCTTCGTCGTCCTCGTCCGGGCCGGAGCCCTCTGTGAGCGGAGAGGAGAGAGAGAGCGAGAGAGAGAGAGAGAAAACGCGAACGATTGGGTAACCCGTGTTGCGTGGTTTCAGTGGCAAATACCTCATTTGTTAGTTGCCTACGTAGCCGAGTCGGTCTCCAGTCTTCCTTGGGCGGAAGGGTGTCCTTTTATCCCCTCCTTCTGGAGCTGTATTGGTGAGCATCTCGCTCCAGGTTCGCCAATCAGCCGCCGGCGAGGCGTGGGTGGCTCCACCCCGCCGTGACGGCCCTTCCGGTTAGTGTTGGGACCGGCGCGAGGCTGCCCGCCTCGTGCCGGGGCGGCAGTCGGGGAAGGAGTGAACCTCCTAGTTTGCGCGTCGGGTGTCGGTCCCCCGAGACAATACATTCATTCATACATACATTGAACCTCGCCGTGTGAAGCACGGCTCACGGTATATGTACACATACCAGTTGTTAGTCTTGCAACCGCCAAAAGCTGCGGGCAATTCCAAAACACACGTGACCCTTCGTGTGACATCTTCGTGTCATGTGTCATAGACGAAGACATGACATCAACACAGAAGAAGCAGGCGCATGCGCGCTGCTTCACGGGGGAATCATGATAAGTGTCTGTGTAATTTTGGGTTAACCGGTGTTTTCCTTCTTTCAATGCAGCTAGCCTCCCCTGTCCCACCAAGACTCAATGAGTCTTGGTGGGACAGGGGAGGCTAGCTGCTTTTATTTGGTGGTGTGTTTCACAGTGTGCTCAGTGTGCCAACACAACCACTTGCTTATGGTGTAGGTACTGTTTGATGATTTTGGTATTACTTGCAGTGGGTTTGGATGACTTCCTGAGCTGCAGCTGGCTTGCCTTGTCCCCACCAAGCCTGTGCCTGGAGAAGTGCTTAGTTTTAAAATCCTTATTGTGCTTCATGGGAGAGCAATTTTATACTTGTATGGTAAGTTTTAATGTTGAATAATGCCATAATGAAATATAAATTTTATATTCATACTCGGTCTCACTCATGTTCCTTGCCCAGATTGGTGAAGCTTGTGTGCCTTTATTTGGGAGTATTTCCCTGGTTCTCCCCCAAGGGTGGTGTAGATGGATTTACAAAATTTGGGATAAACGTTTCCATCCACTAGGAAATGCCACAGCAGCTTGGTTGATGTTCCACAATGATCACAAATTTGAGCAACTGATTCAGTGATTCTACATTACAAGTAGCTTAATTTCTTGCACGCATATGCCCATACATACATACAGTAAAAGACAAACTCGTACATGTTTGTGTCATATATGCAACAGTGGGTGGCTAAGGAATGTTGGGATGTCGGTAAAGATCAATTAGCTGGCTGGTACTCATTTAATTAAATCATCTTGTGTCTCACTAGAATATATATACATATACACACATATATATATATATATATATATATATATATATATATATATATATATAAATATATATATTTTTTTTAATATAACCCCAATTCAAAAAAGTTGTGATGCTGTGTAAAATGTAAATAAACAGAATGCATTGACTTGAAAATCTTGTAATCCCATGTTATTCATACTAGAACATGGAAAACATGTATCACGTGTTTAAAATGAGGAAATATTCCATTTTAAGGAAGAAATTAAGTAATTTTGAAGTTGATGATCACAACATGTCTCAAGTTGGGACAGGGGCACCCAAAGGCTGGAAAAGTAAGTGTTATTAAAAAGATTGGGTATAAAAGAGTATCTTAGAGAGGCAGAGTCTCTCACAAGTAAAGATGAGCAGAGGTATACGGATCTGTGGAAAACTGTTCATAATGTGTGGTACAACTTCAGAATGTTCCTAACGTAAAATTGCAAAGGTTGTGAATATCTAATCATCTACAGTACATAATATGATCAAATGAAATGACAGCTGAAATCCTGCTCTACTATCTCTCATTCATCTGTTGATCCCAAACACAAATGTTTTTTAGTGTATATCAAAAACAAAAATTGGCCTCGCTGTTATAGTTTCAGAGGGACTGTATGAGGTGGAACTGCTGCTCCATTCTGCTCTGTGAGGAGGCATAGCAGTGCTGCTCTCTTCTGGTGAAGATTTAACACTCAGCTTAAAACAGGAAATATATGGTAACAAGAATTCTGTGGAGTTAGCCAAGATGTCACACTCCATCCATGTGGACCACAAATCTCTCAGCTAAAAAGACCAAAACAATTTTTTCTTTTGCAGATGAAAGTAGTTTTACTACAGAAGTTATTAATTATAGCAATATGAAGCATGAAAATAAATTGATAGAGGCATTAACTTTATAAATACAGGGCTTTGTCTCTTCTTGTTAGCCAAAGTTATCTTTGTTATACAGAATGTTCTGCATTTTCTAAGACTAGTGATATCAAGTAAATTTCTTTGTTGTTAAACAGCAGTGTTTAAATCATTTAAAGGAGCATAAAAGTTAGTCAAAAATAATGTCTGTAAAATCCACTTATTCACTTGTAATCAGTTCTCACTGCATAATAATCTTGAGGTCTATAAAACAATTAAGATACAAAAACATATGACAAGGTATCACTAAATATTTCACATTTAAGAATACTGGTTGTCTTAATGACCAGGTAATGGAACAGTCTATTCTTGGGAAATGTAAGGAATTCTGTGTGGAAAAATATACAAAGTAAATGGTGTATTCAAAGTGTGTTGTAACAAGCAATCTCAGGGCCATATACAATCTTGTAAGAGAATTCTTAGCTCAGAACAGCTCACATTACAAACTGTACACATTTTTCATTATGTAATCAGTACGAATAAAGCTTATAGAACATGTCTGTTTTAGCCACATTAGAATTCAGATACTGGTCTCTTTATCCAGCTCTTCCTTGCACTTCACAAAAAACAACGGGGCATTTCCATTATCGATGGCTATGTTGTTGCCTTCTGGCTCTGTGCTGTTGGCCTGGTTTTTGCAGTGCCAGCTGCCGTTGGCGGTGTGATAGTCTGTTGAATAGTAGCATCCACAGCAGAAAGCCCAGAGAGGACAGGCCATAGATAAGGCCCAAGAAAGTCATTCTGAAGGGTAAAAACAGTCATGTAAAAATGCTTACACTACTCAAGTCATACCATCCAATTTAGGGTTACCAATTAGAGCCACAACTACATTTCATACTATGCTGGGCAAAATAAAAGCGAAAACATTCATATCATATCATATCTATATCTATATCTCTATATCTCTATCTCTCTCTCTATCTATCTATCTATCTATCTATCTATCTATCTATCTATCTATCTATCTATCTATCTATCTATCTATCTATCTATATACATATATATATATATATATATATATATATATATATATATATATATATATATATATATATATATATATATATATATATACATAGAGAGAGAGAGAGAGAAGCTTTCACAATAATCTAATTTTCTGAGATACTGATTTTGGGGTTTTCATTAGTTGTCAGTTATAATTATCAAAATTAAAAGCAATGAACACTTGAAATATATCAGTTCACGTGTAATGAATGTATACATTATACTAGTTTCACTTTTTGAATGGAATTACTGAAATAAATCAACTTTTTGATGATATTCTAATTATATGACCAGCACCTCTATATACAGTATATATATATATATATATGTGTGTGTGTGTGTGTGTGTGTGTGTGTGTGTGTGTGTGTGTGTGTGTATGTGTGTGTGTATGTGTGTGTGTGTGTGTGTGTGTGTGTGTGTGTGTGTGTGTGTGTGTGTGTGTGTGTGTGTGTGTGTGTGTGTGTGTGTGTTGTGTGAAATTTTAAATGACCATAGCCAGAAATGCTACTGGGACTAATAAAATTCCACATTGTGATATCTCATTTCTCAAGCCAGTGCTGAAGCAATAACAAATTTTACTTATTTTTGTTATTGTTGTTGTTTAGTTATGCATGTATTCACCTAAAAGTATCAGCATTGTACAGTCGACATGCACCTTGGCCTCCACCGCTTTTGTTCCCCATTTCAGACATGTCCTGTCAATCAAAGCTCCAAAAATATATTGGAGGAGGGATTCCACCTGAAAAATCATCCAGGATTATGTCAAACACTTTAGCAGAGTTCTCATGCATTGCCATCAGCATTATCTAAATGTTTAGAAGAAGCAAAATGCTAATATTCCTACCCAGGGTTCTCACTATTAACATCTGCATTCCAAGAGCCAAAGACTTCAGCTCTGGCTGGATAGACCTAAACGATAGAGGAGAGGATTATTTTAATCAAAATCTGATAAACTTGAAGGCAAACATGCTAAAAGTTCTGTAATGGCCTACCTGAGAAGAACAATGTAAGCAGGAGTGGCTCCACTGGCTGAGATAAAGGCCCCTATTACAGTCACCACCATGTAAATCTTAAACATGTAGTCACACGTTGTCTTTACGTGAACACTGACCCAATACTGCAGACATGTTCAAACTAGGCAGCGGTGCCTCAGGAATACATGAGCAGTTGTGGAAGACCTTTAAGGAAAAAACAGAAAGGCAATTTCAGGTACCTAAGCCTATTCATAATTTTTACATGTCTTCTCAGTGATAAAGCTCTTGCATCTGGACAGGAATAAAACTGTCGCAAGAGGAGTGAGTTTCTAGCAGGCTGTGTAATCTAGGAACCGGATGTTTGCATTATGTGGTCAGTTCTTTAAATATCTCATGTTAAATGCTGATAATGATGATGATAACTGTAAATGATTAACAGTTAAGGAAACTGACAGTGATACAGCTAGTCATTATTTATAGAAAAATTCAAAGTTAATATTGGGCATTATGCAGAGGTGGGTAGTAACGTGCTACATTTACTTCAATACATTTACTTTAGTTACTTTTGAATAAAAATGTTCTTTTAAAGTACGTTTAACTGGGCATACTTATAATCTTACTCAAGGATAGTATCTCACAAAAGTGAGTACACCCTTCACATTTTTGTAAATATTTGATTATACCTTTTCATGTGACACCACTGAAGAAATGACACTTTGCTACAATGTAAAGTAGTGAGTGTAGAGTTTGAATAACAGTGTATATTTGCTGTGCCCTCAAAATAACTCAAAACAGCCATTAATGTCTAATCTGCTGCGGCAACAAAAGTGAGTACACCCCTAAGTGAAAATGTCCAAATTGGGCTCATAGGCATTTTCCTCCCCGATGTCATGTGACTTGTTAGTATTACAAGGTCTCGAGATGTGAATGGGGAGCAGGTGTGTTAAATTTGGTGTCATCGCTCTCACACACCCTCATACTGTTCACTGGAAGTTCAACATGGCACCTCATGGCAAATAACTGAAAAAAGAGATTGTTGCTCTACATAAAGATGGCCTAGGCTATAAGAAGATTGCCAAGACCCTGACACTGAGCTGCAACGCGGGGGCCAAGACCATACAGCGGTTTAACAGGACAGGTTCAACTCAGAACAGGCCTCATCACTGTCGACCAAAGAAGTTGAGTGCAGTGCTCAGCATCATATCCAGAGGTTGTCTTTGGGAAATAGACGATATGAGTGCTGCCAGCATTTCTGCAGAGGTTGAAGGGGTAGGGGTTCAGCCTGTCAGTGCTAAGACCATACGCCACACACTGCATCAAATTGGTCAGCATGGCTGGCGTCCCAAGAGGAAGCTCTTCTAGAGATAATGCACAAGAAAGCTTGAAAACAGATTGCTGAAGACACGCAGACTAAGGACATGGATTACTGGAACCATGTCCCTGTGGTCTGATGAGACCAAGATAAACTTATATGGTTCGGATGTTGTCAAGTATGTGCTTTCACCAACCAGGTGAGGAGTACAAAGACAAGTCTGTCCTGTCTGCAGTCAAGTATGGTGGTGGGAGGTGTCATGGTCTGGGCGACATGAGTGCTGCCGGCACTGAGGAGCCACAGTTCATTGAGGAACCATGAATGCCAACCATGTACTCTGACATACTGAAGAAGAGCATGATCAGTGCTGCAGTATTCCAGCATGATAATGATAATGGTGATGGACTGGCAAAGCATGTATCCAGACCTAAATCCTATTGAGCATCTGCGGGTCATCATCAAACGGATGGTGGAGGAGCACATGGTCTCTTACGTCCACCAGCTCTGTGATGTCATCATGGAGGAGTGGAAGAGGACTCAGTGGCAACCTGTGAAGCTCTGGTGAACCATGCCCAAGAGGGTTAGGCAGTGCTGGAAAATAATGGTGGCCACACAAAACATTGACACTTTGAGCCCAATTTGGGCATTTTCACTTGGGGTGTACTCACTTTTTTTTGCCAGCGGTTCAGACATTAATGACTGGGTGTTGAGTTAATTTGAGGGGACAGCAAATTTACACTGTTATACAAGATGTACACTCACTACTTTACATTGTAGCAAAGTGTCATTTCTTCAGTGTTGTCAAATTAAAACAAATAATCAAATATTTACAAAAATGTGAGGGGTATCTTCGTTGGATTCTGGTAGATTTCGAATTAGGCTTATTCAATTTCTCTCAAAGAAAAAAACTCACCAGAAATTATAACAAACTCAGTCAAATGCTGGAAATGAAAAAACACATTAATATCCAAGTTGCTATTTGCTTGTACAGCTTGTGCAGAAGCATAGCGGAGACACATCTGATGTGGATTGCTTGAGGTCTTGATGGTACTTCGGATATGATACTCACGTGATGTGTAATTTGGGGTGAAAAGGTAACCATTTGAAGGAGAGAAGCTCACCATCTCCTTGCCGAATCCAGTGGAGTCTGGCAGCCTGCAAGGCAGGGTGTGGAATATGTCAGGCCATTAAAGGCAGCATACTGGGTCCCAGTGTTTTAGAGAGCAGGCGCACCCTGAGTTACACTGGGATAATAAACTCTGCTGCGGAAGAAATGTCCGGGAAAACTGGCAGGGAGAAACAGAGCCCAAATAATCATTACAAACGACTTTGTGTTAATAAGAAAAGGAAAGTCACAAAGTAGCTATAATTATTATGTTCTACATAAAATATTGCTAGTACTGTAAAAGAAACGGAATCTCAAGCTCTATTTGACACAATTAAACTAACATGAATGTTATTGAGTATTATAATATTATAACTAAATTTTAATGCAATTTTATTCTGAAAATCTGCAGTATATAATTATAATAATAAAGACTGACATGAAGATGAAAATATTTTTGACACTTTCAAGGAATTTTTAAACACAAGGGCCATATTTGCATATAGGGGGTTAATACACCAGAACAATATATTTGCAAAACATACAACATGTTTGTTTGTTTCTCGACCCTGTTTTGAGTGACCTCGACCTTGATCTCTGTCCTGTCCTGTTTATGCATGTTTGCTGTTCGCCTGACCTTCGCCTGTTTCTGGATTACGATTACGGATTACGTTTTGGATTTGTTTGCCTCTTTATAAAAAAACCTATCATTCTTATATGTGATTGCATCTGTCCCTTTATCCGCTGCATCACGGATATGTGACAATATGTCTGTATGAGGTTCCTATATGCAAAATTGTGATTCTATTTGCTATGCTTTAGATATTGATGAATTTGATATTCATTTTGATTATTTACTACTGCAAATCAAGCATTATTCAGTGTTAAACATTTACCATAGTTAAAATGGTATCCCAAAATTTACACACACTCGTCGACCACATGTATATGATCAGACCGATACAGCAAAGATTAAATAAGGTAACTGTTGACAGCATGTATGCATGATGATTTATGATCAGACCTTGCCATATGCAACTTTGATGTTTAAGTGCCATTGTACTTTAATCAGTTTTTTTTTTGTCATGTCTCACTATCTGTGAATGTGATTATTAACACGGTGTATATGTGGGAAGTCTAATGTTCACTTTTCCAGCTACTTTCAACTCATCCTAGGTAATGAGACCTATCACACTTACACCCAAAAGTGTTATTTATATGTAGCTTGATCCCAAATTAGGTACATTAAAAACCTTTTAATAATGAGGGTCTGCATAATTACAAATGAAAGACATTCACACTCAGAGTGTTCGACAGAAGAAAAGAATGTAAGTATACATCGGGATTGTGCTTCCCCTGATAGTTCACAGTGACGCCTGCCACCTGTGTATTTCCACAGTGCAGGAAGTACTGGCTCAGCATGAGAACAAAAGCCAGAAAAGTGGTGGAAATAGTCATCTTGGCTGCACCAAGCACGCTCAGTTAACTTTTCATCACAAAGCCTCCCAAGATGATTCCTACGCCAAAGCAGGCACATTCATAATGCCTGGTAGAAACAGTAGAAACAACTCTATGAAAAATACATAGATCCAACTGGAATTTTCATGAACAATGATAATTGTGATAGTTATCAATAATTGTGATAGTTCAATATCACCCTGATGGGTCTGCTTAGGGGGGGGTGTGTACTGCTTTATGCGGATTTGACTTCAACAGCACAATGACAGAAAGGTTAAAAAGCAGAGAGCGCCAAATAGACTGGTCATTAAGGCCCAGGAAGATAATTCTGTAAACAGATGGATAAAAGATCATCACTGTGGAGAAGAACAAAATGGCTATTGGCTAAGGAGTACAAGCATACATGTTCCCACAATCATTCACATCTACGAGCAATTAGAGTCTACACCGTCCATGCTTCTTCACCATACTGGTTATGCACCATAAGTGTGCTTAGCAGTTTATTAAAGGCTAGAAATAACCTATATTGTGGTGTATATCTTAGGTATATCAGGTTTCTATTTTTTTTTTACTAAAAAATAATTGGATTAATATAACAGATATCGAGATAGTTACAGAGCCATCCATGGCCTGGAGCCAAGGAGCAAACTGGCCATGCATGGTGGTGGGTTGGTATATACTTTGTATATTCTCTCTACTCTGACCATCACAGTGATACAAGGCTTCTATAAGCTCATGTACACAGAAGAGGGCAGATAACACTCTTCTGAGTATGTTATGCTGCCCTGTGATACAGCATGAGCAGCAGTTTGAAAAGATGTAGTTAGGTGGTTTTAACATGTTGCAGAAGAAGCGTGTGAGCTTGCACCCTTCCTGGATGGTAGCTGTATGATAGATGGAGATCTGGTTGGTAGGTGAATTGGTGACCAAAGAAGTGACCAATTTGGGAGAATATTGGGTGGGTGGTGGAAGAACTTCAACAAAGACATAAGCCACAGCAGACTTACGGAAATCCAAGTATAGATCTAGGTAATACAGTATATAGATATAATTGTATACTGTAGCGGGATCAGCCCTGGGGCGAAGGCGTAGCACAAACACACGGAGGCAGGTTGGTGCGTGGAGTGAGGGAAACCCAGATTTTATTTGTTCTCGTCGTCCGTAGTGGTGGGTGTGTGTGTGTGTGTGTGTTTGGGTGCGTGTGCGTGGGAGGGGATGAGGGAAACCCAGCAGGGCGGGGCTGGCGCAGCGGCGTCCTCCGGGGCGTGTCGGGATTTCGAAGCTGGGAGCGAGCGGTTCCCTGTGCCGGTTTCTCGCCTCTCACCACTGTCCGCGTCTGTCGTCGCCCGTCCTCGTCTGGGGCGGAGCCCTCTGTTAGCGGGAGAGCGGAGAGAGGGAGAGAGGAGAGAGAGAGCGAGAGCGGAGAGGAGAGAGCGCGACCGGTTAGGTAGCCTCGTGTTTGCGTAATTCAGTGGCAAATGCACCTCGGACATAGTTGTCTACGTAGCCGAGTTGGATCCTCCCCGTTCGAGGGCGGAAGGGTGTCCTTTATCCCTCCCTCTCTTGAGCTGGATTGGTGAACCTCCTGCTCCCAGTTCGTTAACCGCCGCCGGCGCGGCGGGGGTTGGCTCCACCTGCAGTGACGGCCTTCCGGTTGGCGTTGGGACCGCGCGAGGCTGCCCGCCTCGTGCCGGGGCAGTCGGAGAAGAGCGAACCTCCTAGTTTGCGCGGCGGGTGGGTTTGGTCCGCCGCGACA